>VXBA01001027.1:1005531-1161107 GCA_013399895.1 Serilophus lunatus | reverse complement strand
CGCGCGCGCCCCCGCCCGGAGCCGGAGCGCGCGCAGGAGCGAACGCCGGCGCGCGCCGTGATTGGCTCCCGGCGGGGCGGAAGTGACCCCGCCCCCGGGCGGCCCCGGGTTGGCGGGAAAGGGCGGCGGGACCTGAGGGGGATTCCGGCCCGGCACAGCCCGGTACGGCCTGGCCTGGCCTCGTACAGCCCGGCACAGCCATGCAGGCCTTCCTGAAAGGCCCGTCCTCCATCAGCACCAAGCCCCTCGCTGCCAAGGAAAAGGGCGCGTCCGGGAGCAGCGGGGAGGGCAAGAGGAGCAAACCCATCCCCTGGGTGGAGAAATAGTAAGGGATGCTCCGGGGCGGTGGGGTCGCGGTGTGGGGAGGCAGGGGGTGCACAGCGAAGAGGGGTTCGCAGCTGTGGGTGTCCCCTCCAGGGAGAGCAGCGGAACGTGCCGTGTTACCGGGGGAATGCAGCGCTGTGAGCTGCCCTAAGAGCCCTTTTTGGGCTGGTACTGAGCAGAAAAGGCCTCTTGACCGTGTCAAGCAGTGCAGTTTCATCGCTGTGGTTCGGTGCATAAAACTCTTCGGGTTTTGCGAAGTCTTTTATCACAAAGTGATAAAAGCCTTTGCCACAAAGTGGTAAAATATTGCACTTCTGCCCCCCAAAAAGAAGCTCTGGCAGGTGTTTACAATGCAAAAGGACAAACAGCTTCCTGAGGAATTAGTAATACAGACCAGAGGCCTTATATTTCCTGTTATGATTTTGACCTCAACTACAAAATTGACTATAGTTCTTCAGTACCTGATGTAATGAGAAGGAGAAATGTTGAGGAGTTTTTCTCAGTTTCAGCTTTCTTCTGAAACTCTGTTAGGTGGTAAAATTTATTTAATGACTTTTTCTTTAGTCGCCCCAAAAACGTGGATGAAGTTGCCTTTCAGGACGAAGTTGTTGCTGTGCTGAAGAAGTCCCTGGAAGGTGCTGATGTGAGTACAGTGATAACATCTGCCTAATCAACGTGTTTGGGCAGCACTTGAGCCAGTGGTAATGAAAACTCCTCTTTTCCAGCTTAGCAGTGATCATTTTTTACAGGGGTACTTTACAAACAAGCTGAGTGACTCCCTTGTAGGTTACACAGAATTACACACAGAATTAATAAGGTTGGAAAAGACTGTAGAGATCATTAAGTCCAACCTTTACCTAGGTTAACAACTTATCCAACATCAGTCCAACATCTATACCATCTAAACCATACCACTGAGTTCATCATCTGACCTATCCTTAAACACATCCAGGGATGGTGACTCCACCACCTCGCTGGGGAGCCCATTCCAGTGGGAGATCACTCTCACTGTGAGAAAGTTTCTCCTGATATCCAACCTAAACCTCCCCCTTCCCCAGGTTGTTGTGATCTGTGTGTGAAGCTTGTGGTATTTCCAGCCCCACAAACACTTCGTAACTTTGTCAACTCCATGATGCAGTTTGGAATTTTTTTCCAGAAAAGCTCAGGGGGTAAACTTCTTGTTAATAGTTTCAGATCTTGAAAGGCTTTTGTTGTCTCCACACTGCAATTCCACTTGTATTTTTGGCATTCATGTTTAAGAGAAGAGGGGAAAGCTTTTCTTTCATATTAAAGTCTGGATTCCCAGTGATTCCTAAACAGGTCTAGAGATCTGTCAGTGCTTCTGTGAAACTGCTAAACACACACTGATGATCAGGGAAATTTAATTTATAAGTGCCAGGTCTACTCCTTGGATAGTGATCCACAAACTTTTGGGTTAAAGTCTCTGAGTAAGTCTCTTAGGCTTCAAAAAGATAAGCCTGGCAGTTGCTCTGACTTCACTGTAGTGTTATACTCAAGAGTATAAAGAGAATGAGTTTTCAGTTGTCCTTGTTTACACTGCCTTTTGCCTTTGGATAAACTTTTAGTAAACACTCAGTATTTATAATGTGTATTTCTTCCAAAGCAGCTGATGGGGATGGTGGAAGGACTCAAGGGAGAAATAAAGTAGGTAGCCAAGAGATGGCTGTGCTTTTTTCAATCTCCCAAAACATGCTGAGACTTTTTTTCTCCATGTTTCGCCTGGAAAGGTCATTCTTGTATTTCAAAAGCTATTTCTGTTTTGATGAGCTGCTGATGCCAGCTGAGATGGTTGGTGAGGATGTTTGGGAAATGCCATTTGTGATGGGGCTGTCTGCTCACCCAGATCTAAATGAAACAAGTTGGACCGTTCAGAGTTTTGTTCAACAAGTCTCTTAACTCACAGTGTGCTCTGATGCTCAAATATGCACAGGTAGACTTTGGTACATGAAAATTGTAACTTAAGACACTTTTCTCTGCAGTTTTTATTTTGGCTGGTATGGATCTGTTCCTCTCTGAAAATATTAATTTAATCAGAACTTGCAAAAACAGAAGTACCTCATTTGAGTGCAGGGAGCCAAAATGAAACTCATATGACAGAACTGGGAAAGACTTGTGTTTGTTTAGTTTGTGTCTCCATATTCAGTTTCCTTTGAGAACACTGTTGTGATGTGACCTGTTGTACCCATGGAAATCTGTGTTCCAGCAGTGACACTGCTGTGTTACAGCGTTTGTAAGGTGGGGTTATCAGGAAGGAGCTGTTAACAGCAGAGGAGAAACGGTGCTGCTGCCACCTGTTCTGTCTGGACGTGTCAGTTGTGTAACATCTCTTAGGTGATGGGCTGGGAAGTTCTATTTTGAGCAGCAGTTATTTAAAACCTTACAGCCTCTGGATCAGCAGTGTTTCTTGGATTCTGAGCCTGGTGACTTTTGACTTTTGGCCTTCTGAGTTCAGCAATCAAATTGTAACTTCTGCTAGAAGCTTTGTATTTTGCCACAGCTACCCAAACCCAGCAAGGCACTTGAGAACAAAATCATGCAAGTGTTTTGTATTTGATGTTTTTTAAAATTTGGAGGGTTTTTTCAGTTCTTGAAAGGACTCATTCTGTCAAATAGACAAAAGTGTAATTGAAACTCTGAGGTGGCCAGTGCTTATTTTGGAAGTTCTTGCTGAATTTGGAGATCTGGTGAGATCAAAGAAACAGCTGTGACAGTGCTGTAGGTTTGTATAATGTGCTTTATTTAAACCTTAGGGTTGAAAATACATATAACCAGTCCTCTGGCCTTTATTTGTGAGCCTTGGTTTGGGTGCTTCTGAATGGGGTGGGACTTGTAACTCCCTGATGTACCTCCATCAGGGGTATCTGTCCTGTCCTCAACTGGAGACCAGAGTCCAAGTGAGTTTGAACTGGACAAGGTGATTTCTCTCAGGACTGTTGATTTTTTTGTTTGGTTGGGGGTTTTTTTGCCAAGAAACTGACAAGTGTCACAGTATTTTTTAGTTTTATTTGCTTCATGATACCTCAATGACTGAAAATAGAGTTGAGTGTAAGGTTATCATTGCAATTTACATCTTTACTTGTGCTGAAACTTCTGGAAAATGGTTTGGGGTTTGCACTGCATGCAGTGACTTTCCCATAAACAGAGTGATGTCTGCAGGTATTCTGCTTACCCCTGGCAAGCCTGGAAAAGTGGACAACCAGATCAGGTTGCAGTTTATTTAAAATACTGCCACAGTTACATAAAGGATTAGGCTGGGCCTGGTGAAAAAGTGGTGTAAATACTTCAGTGAGAAACAGGCAGAAGTGAGAACGAAACAAACAGTAGCAGAGGTGCAATGGAATTAGGGAACAGTTTATTACTAAAACTTTTTACCTGCTAATTTTTTCTTTTACCTGCTTGCTTTGAGAACTGGTAGTGAGTGAATTAGCACAGAGGAGTGAAATTTTGAATCTCCTTGAAAGTGTCCCCCTTGCAGTGTGCTAACCAGACAAGGAGGTTGGTGAATTTCCAGCTGTCAGTCAGTACACATTTCATCCCCCTGGAGCTGTCACAAAAGACAGAGGGGTATAATAATGTTGTGTGTATCTAAACTTGAAGCAATGTTAGGAAGAGATGCAGTTTGCTTGTTAGTAATTAGGGAAACAAGCAGTGATTGATTGGCAGAAATAGCAGGCAAAACTTGAAAGTGATTTATTTATTAGAAGTTGACAGAATTTCAATCTGTACTTCTACAGTACATACACGGTTGAATCTGTTCTCTGTGTCTTGTCTTAGTTGTTAAAATGGGTTGTTTGTTGCCAAAATGATTGTCTCTGTTTCATTTTCTGGTTATGTGTTGTGTACCTTTGATTTTTTGTCTGCTCTCTGGATGTTTTTGGCTTTGCTGATCCCATTCTGTCTGCATTGCTTGCTATATTCAGCATAGAATTCTCTCATCTAATTTTAGTTGACTCTTAAAAATAGAACATTTATTAAGGACTGGAAATCAAGTCAGACTGAGGGGTTTGTCTTTTTGCTACTGATCACAGGGGACTTTGGGATTCTTGGTTTAAGAATGTAGAACTGGAACATCCCCTGCTGTCAAAGGCAGCAGTTTTAAAGTGATAATTTATAAAAGGGATTACTTGAGATAGTAGTATAGAAAGCTATCATTCCTCTGCTGGTTAAGAAAGCTTCTTGTTTTCAGACAAAATTCAGACATGGCTTATACAAATTCTGTTTGTGTCAGTTTTGTGCTTTGTGTCTGTGTTGCTCTGATGTTTGTGGAGATCAGTCCTATTCCTCCTCAGCTTTTCTTTTGCTGAGCCCACTAAATGAAACTCTTTAAAAAAAAGTCACTTCTCATAAGATAGGCTCTTCACTCCTTGAATCACCTTTCCCAGTTTGGATTCATCATCTTTCTCTAAGGGTGACTTGAACTGTGTTCAGCTTGTCAGTCCCCTGTCAGTATTAATGATTTACATCCCTATGGAAAGTGCACATCCTGGAACCACCATGTTACACAGCCTTAAACTGCTCCTCTGACACACAAAACAAAATCAAACCAGCTTATGTTTCATTCCATCTGAGGAATTTCAGATATCTAGCAAATATTTAGTTATATTCTCAAACAGTGAGATTTTTGCTTTGTGCTGCTAAATGTCATCCTATAATTATTGCTGCAGTCTTTGCTGTGCTGCTGCTTTGATCTTCCTGTGTCAGCATATTTCCTTAATGCAGTCCTATTTTTCATGCCGAGGCCATTAATTAAATTATTTTAAAGATCAATTAACCTAATCTCTTTAAGAAACACCAATGGTCTCTTTTGAAAAATCCCTGGATGGGTGTAGGAATTTGGCAGCCTGAGCAGCCCAGTGAGTCCTGGGAAGGCATCCTGGGATTGTGCCTGCACTGCCCTCCCTGAACCCAGCACAGGCTGCCCTGGACTCACTGCAGGAGAGTTGGTGGCAGTGCAGAATCCTCAGCAAGGGGCAGTTCACCAGTGACTGATGCTGTCACAGGTGCACTGCTGGTATTTTCCAGGCTTTTTGAAGGGCATCCTTTGACAAATTTGCAAATCATTGCAGTTTAACCGTTAGTTCTGTAGGCTTAGTGATCTCAGACATGTCTTGGAGGGCACGTACAAAAAGAAATATAAATTGGAATATCAGTTTTGATAGAAAACCTGATAATGCCACCAAATAACAGCTTGTCCATGCTGCTTTATAAATGTTTGTCCTCCTTTAGAGACCTAGAAGTGAAAGACTTGACATTATTTACTGTGACAAGTAGATTGTTCCTAATCCATTAGGTTTTCCTGTTTGTGGATTATTTTGTTCATTTATTTTTCTTAAAAATGTTGCCTTGCTGTTTCAGCTTCCCAATCTGTTGTTCTATGGCCCACCTGGAACTGGAAAGACTTCCACTATTTTAGCAGCAGCCAGAGAACTGTTTGGGTAAGCTGGAGTCGAGTTGCTTTGATGTAATCAACTGTCACATGTCTCCTAATCATGGGACAGAGTGACTCTGGTCACTGCCTGCTCCTGTGCAGTTACCAGGACTTTTTCAGGAATATCTGTGCATTCTAATTCAGCTCTAACATGAGATTCCTTTCTCATTTGTCCTGTTCACAGGGCACTGATGTCTGTTATCAGTATAGACTTAACAACACTTTAAACCAGCAACCATGTAACCCTAAAGACTGTGGAAAAAATATGACTTGCATATGCCTTACTGAACTTAGTAAAGGAATTCCAATTTTTTTGATTTATTCAATAAGTTGTTAGTTCCACATAGCTCAAAGTAGTTCATGAAATGTCTGAACTGTAATCTCTGCTATGCACCGCTGAATGGTGTCTTGAAGTAGTACTGGGAGTCAGACTGGAATTCAGTGCATGTACATTCATCAACTCCCTGGTAACACTTGGGAGTTTTTAAGTAGTGAATTCAGTGATCCATAAGCAAAAATGGGTGAGGAGGTGGTTTGATGTTATGGTGAAATCTAATGCTGACTTTAGTACCTGCCCCCCCACCCCATTCATCATATTTAGTCTTTGACTTACAGGTTTTTTTGAGAGACTCACTTCTACTTTAGTAGTAGGAAGACAATTGTGAGTCCATTTTGATCCCCAGAACTTAAAATCCAGTGTATTAACTGTAGAGGGTTCTTTTCATCAAGAGTTTCTGGCATATAGTACTGCTGCTAAATACTGCCTGTATTGTACTCTGTAGATATTTCTTCCTGGTAGTACTGCCAGTGGCTGCATCTTGGCATTTTACTTGTTATTCCACATTGGTCACAGGATATAAGTAAAAAGCCATATTATATAGTGCTCTGAACTTATGAAGACAACTTCCTACTCTGTTTTTTCCTGGATAACTGATGTAATTTTATACTTCATTGTTTTCTGTAGCCTGGGAGGAGGTTCTAAAAACAGCTAATGGAAATTCATACCTAACATTTAATGATCTCAACTTAACTTTTAACAACATTTTTAGTAACGCTGATAAAAATAATCCCTGCCATTCAAAACAGCCAGAAGGGTTGCTGATACATTTTATAGTGTATCATTACAAGGGTTAGCAGCTAACATGTTGCAATAAAAATCTTGCAGGCCTGAATTATTCCGGCAAAGAGTCCTTGAGTTAAATGCTTCTGATGAGCGTGGAATACAAGTGATTCGGGAGAAAGTGAAGGCCTTTGCTCAGCTGACTGCAGCTGGAAGCCGTTCAGAGTAAGTGCTGGATCAAATCCCTCTTGCTTAGGACAAGGCATGTGGTCGGTTTTGTTTCTAATATAAATGATGGGTCAGCACTGCCTAAAGTTGGCAACACACAGTGCTTTGGCTGAGCTTTTACCTCATGGAATTTCACATTGGGGGGTTTTAATACCCAGGGATGGTCTTTTACTAGTGCTGTTAGCATTGCAGGCAGACAGGGAGAAACCCATAAGATCAAGACTTCTGGGTTTGCTCATACCTTGTTGCCTTTGCAGATGTTGTCTGACTACCATAGGAAAGCTTCTTGGGGTAAATCATGGTGGGAGTCAATTCTCTAGTACCTCTAATCTTCAGGATCTCATACAAGGTGTGTGTCAGTTTATAGGATGCTGAAAGGATTCTGGAGTTAGGTGATCAGAAGCCCTGTGCAAGTCAAGCCACGTGCGCGGACTATGGAAAGTAGCAGGAGGAAACTGCATGCCAGGACTGTCTGGCAAGAAATGGTCTTATCTACTGAGATCAGTCTGCTGCAGCGTTATTGGAGTTCAGGGAATCAGGAAGCCTGTAAAAAGAAGAGATACATTAGGTGTTAAAAGAAGAAATTAGAGCAAGTGTATGTATTTTAGAGGACTTTTTCAGTATTCAAGTATTGGTCTTCCTATAGAAACTCAATCCTCCCCCTTTATTACAAATATTAATCCTTTGTCTAAAAATAATAAAAAAAGATATAACCTGTGAATTTGTTCTATTTATTGAGTGTACGTGATTCAGTAAAATACGACTTGTTATTTGCAGTCATTTTTTGTGTATGTCCTTTTGTTGTTTGTGTTTCCTTGCTCTGTACGTGTCTCCTGGATAACAGGTTTCTTCTTATTTTTCAGTGGTAAAATGTGTCCTCCTTTTAAAATTGTAATCCTGGATGAAGCAGATTCAATGACTTCAGCAGCCCAGGCAGCCTTAAGACGCACAATGGAAAAAGAATCTAAGACAACACGTTTCTGCCTTATTTGTAACTATATCAGCAGGTATATGTGGAATTTTTTGCTTGTTTGGACTTACTGCCTGTTCTGTAGTCTTTTTTTTTCCCCCACTAAGATGTTGATACCTCATTTTCATCTTTTTCAGAGATGTAGCTATGTGGATGCAAGACTGAAACAATATTTAGCTTTCAACTTCTATTTTTTACAATATTGCAGTTCTAAGGTTATTTAAACCTTTTCTGCCTTTATAGCTTTGACTGTATGAATTTGACCCACACATTCATTAACCAAACACTTGCATTCCTTTCTTTCAGAATAATTGAACCTTTAACATCTCGATGCTCCAAATTCCGCTTCAAGCCTTTGTCAGACAGTATCCAACAGCAGAGGCTCTTGGATGTTTCTGAGAAGGAACATGTGAAAATCAGTAATGAGGTAACTTTGTGATTGCCATGTAATTTTATTGCTTAATCCAGTGCCTAATTGGATGGCAGTGGAAGAGGCCAAGTCAGCATACTTTTCCAGACTGCTCAACTGTATGAAATACAATACATAAACTCAGTTTAGGTATTATTCTTCTTCCACAGAGGAGATGAATTTTAAGAGTTGTCCTAAAACCAGAGAGGTGTCCACCAGGGAAAACTGAAGCCAAACTGTAGGGCTTTTTGTTCTCTGCTGAGTGTACTGGCATTAAACTGAGCTTCATTCTGAAACTGCCAGCACACATTTGCGTTAGTAGAGAGATTGTTTTGTGACTTGTGTATTTTGCCTGGCTCTGAAAATCTGCTTTAGGCACTACCTGATGTTTTAAAATAACTGTGCTGAAGAAGTATACTGGATTTTAATTGAGTGAACATGTAACTTAGTATTTACTGACATTGTTTTTCAGGCAGTGTCGTACCTTGTGAAAGTGTCAGAAGGGGACTTAAGAAAAGCAATTACTTTTCTTCAAAGTGCCACTCGCCTCATGGGTGGGAAGGAGATCACAGAGAAGATAGTCACTGAAATTGCTGGGGTAAGCTATGCTTTACAGTTTTTCCTGTAGTTACTCTGAAAAGCATTTTTGCTACCTCTGTCTACCGTTGCTCAAAGTTTGATCAAAAAATTGTTGTATACCCACTAGTGTTGCAGTATGGTATTGATACACTAACCACCAGAATTTTAAAGACTGCCTGTTTCTGCACACTTATTACATAGCAAGTTTCTAGCACCCTCTGTAAGTCATGGTAAACTGTAAAATAGTCTTACAGTTCAAACTGAATTTATGGGCATTCTGCCCATAAATGCAAAATGTATTGCCTTTTGTGGGGCAGCAGAATAGAACATCTTTTTGGTGCTATTATATATTATATGTGTGTATATACAAGTATAGATCATTGCAGATATAGCTTGGAAGCACCACAGGGGAATGACTTTCAGTAGCAGCTCATTTACAATTTAATGCTCACAGTGACAGTCTCCCTTCAAGGATCTGTGTAGATTCTGCTTTTTAACAAAACAGCAGTGATTTATTCTAGAATGACATAGATAATACTGACAGGGACAGGAGAAACTCAAGAGGAAATGCATTTAATAAAATGTGTGTGAAGGTGTTCCTATAGCAACAAAACACTTACCCCCTGAAGCAGGAAATGTGAGATTAGGAGTTGAGGAGCTGAAATATAAATGGGCCTTAATGATGGACACACTTCCCTTGACGGAGCTGCTATCACAGGTAATTGTAAGGGCTGGGAGTTTTTCACTTTAATGGAACCAGAGGCAATTGCTTCTGTGCAGTGCTTTGCAGAACAATTTTAAACAATTTTCACAGTGAAGTCATTGTTCAGTTTTGTGTATCTAGCAGTAAAACAGAGCTGATACCTGAATAGATGTCAGATATCTGAAACCTGGCAGGAAAGAGGAGCATGAAATTCCACTACTGAATGAGTAATGCTTGTTTAAGCCAAAGGAATCCAACTTTGCATCTTCATAAAAACTTGAAATTCTTGGTCACACGTAACTTCTGTGACCCTGGAGTGATGAAAGATTAATAAAGAAGCTTTGAAACCAAAAGTGTCCAGGCACACAACTGACAGGAATGACAGTGATCGAGGGGAAAATGGGCAACTCTTCTCTGCACGGAGCAAAATAATGGCGTCTGTCAGATTTTTTTCTTCTGATTTATTGGTTGATCTTAGTGCACTGGCCTTTTTTGTACGTCCCTGGTGTGCCCCTGCAAATAAAAGTGATTTGCTGTATTGTTTAGGTGTAGAATGGTACAGAAAGCATTGATAAATTTTCAAAGTATGTCCTCCACTTAGTCAGTGTCCTGAATAAGCACTTGTGTGTTGGATTTATGAAGGTGACTTTGACAGTTCCGTATCATTATATGTTTTGGTTTTAATATTGCCAGTATAGGCTCTCACTTTTAAAATTTAGTTAGTCTGCCACAAACAGTTTGTTACTGTAAGCATCAACATCGATTTTAAGTTTACAAAGTTGAAATTAAGAAATGTAATTTCTTGTTACAGGTCATCCCTAAAGAAACAATTGATGAACTGCTGCGGGGCTGCCAGAGTGGTTCCTTTGAGAAACTGGAGACACTGGCAAAGGTAGAGTCCTCTTAGTGCTCTAGCCTAGATATTTTCCTCAGTCACTGCCCTTGGAATCCTTTGCTGCTGAGCTGAAGACAAAGAATGTTTGGCCTCAGTCAGTTTGGATGCATGTTTTGGGAAGTGTCTTTTATCAGTTAGGAGGACTCCAATCTTCCCCTTCTGAGAAGCAGCTGTCAAAGCTGCAAATAAATTTCCTTTCAATGTGACTCTGGCTTTCCCCTGAGGTTACACTGATGGGATGTGGAGCTGTTAGGCTGAATTAGGCAGAGTAGGAATTCCTAGTGAGACACTTGGCTCAGGCCTTTACAACTGTCTCTTCAGTGGACTGGAATAGTCTCTGGACTAGTCACCTTCTTCATTACTTATAAGCTGTATCAGATGAGAAGTATCTGAATAAAGCTGTCAGAACTCTTCAGTTTTATAATATTTCATGTTAATCTTACAGTGCACTAATGATTAACTTTGTAAGACAAACTGCAGTGACTTAAAACAGACCTTGCTGGAGGAGGCTTGTAGAAGTGAATTTATTTATTTATTGGATGCACACTTCTGGAAAGCATGGGAGTGGATTTAGCTGCACACAAAAATAAGGTTGCACCAACTGTTTTTTTCTATTATCATAAACTTCTCTCTTCCTGAATAGCTTCATTGACCACTGTTCCCAATATTTGATATTTTTGTAACTGGGCACTACTGAGCTTTTTTTTCCAAAAGCTATCTTTAGTTACCATGGGGTTTATTTTATTAAAAAAGCCTTGGCCTCACAGGTCCCTTTATGCCTGAGACTAACAACAGCCAGATGAAGAAAAGAAGTCAAGTAGGTGGCACTTTAAAATGTGATGGCTGTGAAACTGCCACATGATGCTGTGGATGCCAAGCTTTCCTAATTTTAGAATAAGATTGGACAAGTTCAGTGGAGGTTGTTAAATCTTTAAAATGTCTCACAAAATCCCCGAGATGTAAATTGTCAGAAGCTGGAAGAACATTAGGGTAAAATTAATGCTCTGTGCCTTCCTTGCTCACGCAGCTTTTCCTAGGTGCTCACTTTGGATCCCTGCCAGGCAGGATTGCTGGGCAGGGCTGCAGAGAAGCTGCTGAATTGTCCTCTAAACTGTGGAAGTTCCACACTACATTTCAGCACAATCTTTCAGTGCAGACAGAATTTTTCAGATTGGTTTTCCAGTGTGTGGTGTTTCTGCTGCTGATTTACTTCCATTTTCCTCTCTCCTTGGCACAGAATCTCATCAATGAGGGTTTTGCTGTTGCTCAGCTTGTAAACCAGCTGCATGACACAGTGGTGGAGAGTGAAGATTTCAGTGACAAGCAGAAATCTGTGATAGTCGAGAAACTTGCAGTAAGTCTGTAGCTTCAAGTTAAGAACAATCAAAGCACATTATTCTCTGCAGATTGACCTCTGTTTACAGTCTCCCCCAAGGACAGGATGATTTATTTTGATTTTTTTTGTTCTGAATGTGTCTTGGTATAATCTAAATTTTTGTCTTCATAAATTTCCTGAAAGGAATTGAGATTCAAGAAAGAGGTTTGTGGGTTTGGTTGTTTTGGGTATTTTTAATAAAAGGTGGAAAGGAAAAGTAAGATGGGAATAAATCAGCACTTAAAAAAAAAAAAGCTGCAAAATGCAAGGTTTTTGTTCTGGTGTGTAAAATACGCCTTTCCAAAAATGAAAGTTCAGTAACATTAGATTTTGACCAGGATGAAAAGCCAGCTGTGGTGGTTTTGCTGAATTCACTGCAGACAGGCAGATGGTGTCCATGGCCTGCAGTGCTGCTCCTTGCAGCATCCCTCTGTGTGTGGAACTTGTGCTATGGCCTCTTCTAGAAGATGGAGCCTGGAGAGCTCGCTGCTGCCAGCTCAGGATGAGGGTGTGCAGTGTGACTGCTGGGGAAATCTGTGCCGATGAAATGAAGAACTGCCCCCTTCATCTTGGTGTTCTCCATTGTGTCCCGTGTCCATGAGCACCATTTCCAGACGGTCTCACCTTCTCTCTTCTGTCTGCAGGAGGTGGACAAGTGCCTGGCAGATGGTGCTGATGAGTTCTTGCAGCTGATGAGCCTCTGTGCCCTTGTGATGCAGCAGCTCACACGGAACACCTGACTCCTCCAGCAGCACTTTGTTCCCTGGGTGGTTGGGGCTCTGAAAACAGGGGACCCATGAACTTTTGTACTGTTTTTTGCAATAAAAGGACTGCTCTGCAGTTGGAAAAGCTTATGCTGCAGTATCTGATTCAATGGTTTTTTACTGGGTCAGTAATGCTGCTGCAGTGCCGTTGTTGCACTTACACAGGTGAAGGCAAAAGCATCAAAAACTGTGTATTAAAGTCAGAATCAGCTGAAAGCAGAGCAAGGAGTTAAGAATTTCAGAGCCTGTGTTGGTTTTGAATGGACTGAGTTCCCAAAATAATCACATTCCTACTGAACAAGGCTTCAGGCTGAGCCCAGCTCCTGAAGGAGCACAGCCCATGCAACCTCCATCTTGTATGGAATTCTTTAGCAGTAAATGTTGCAAACATCACTAATAAAAATGCTTAACTTTTATTTCATTCAAGCTACATAAAACTTGTTGTGAAGGGTTATGTCATGTTCTAAAGATACTACTTACATAGTGCCTCTGTGTGTTACTCCATCCTTGCTTACAAACCCACTTTTAAAGCTGTGACCTGGCTCAAATTATCTTTGGGACATCTTTCAGCGACTGTGCTTTGAACCTGTCCCACCCTTTCTTGAGTGCAGTTTAAAAACAAGGTGCCTTTGGGCAGGAATGAAGCACAAATGCAGTGCAGGGAACTTCTTCAAACCAGCAGATTATTAACAGCCCTTTTCCACTCTGATGAAAGGGTGTTTCAGTGTCCAGCACCCCTGAGCTGTCATACAGGGACAGCCTCTGGCCAGAAACACCCCTGTAATTAATGACAAAGTACAGGGGTCTGGGCACAAGCACAAAGCTGCCTGATGGGCCACGGCAACAGCTTCCAGCTGTTCCAGACCAAGCAGCTGTGATCCTTCTCAAAGTGAGACCCCTCTAGCCAAGAAGCGACTATTTACAATTTAAGTGAATATAGAAGTATTTTATTGAACATTCAAACTTCATTAAGACATGTGCAATATGGCAAATTTTACTGGGTTTAACCCTAACTAAGACAATAGTATGATTGCTTGCTTGCTGGGGCTTAGCAACAGGGTCCAAATCACACTTACCACTAATTAAATACTTTATTGAATAAATACATATGAAACAAAATGCATTTTAATGCTCTTATAAAAGTTTAGAGATTTTGAAAGGCCTTTCCAATTTCATCTGAGGTGTAAGTACATACAATAAAGGAAGGTAGGCTAGTTTAACATAATTGGCTGACTTTATACAGCACTTATATCTTTTAGTCCATAAGTAAATTATTAAATGATAAAGAACATCTAATACAACCACTTCTATGGAACTAGGAAATAAATTTCTAATAAAGAAAAAATTTACAGACCCCATGACTTTCCACCCAACCCCAACAGTCTAACCCTAAAGTGGACAAAGCCAATGGCTTTCCCCACAAGAGCTCACGACAGAAAGTCGCTTCTCTTATCAAAAATCTGTATTTCTGATCCGTAATGAGCATTGAGACAAGATTCAATGTATCCCCAGAGAAAGAAGCACAATGCGCGTTGTGAATCGCCTATTCAGCAACAGCGAGCACTGGATTCACAACCACCTCATCCCGGGGACTAAATGAGATCAGCCACATTCATCGGCATCTCCTCCACTGTAGTATTGTAGAAAGTCTCAATGTCTCGCAGGATCCTCTTGTCCTCTTCAGTGACAAAATTGATAGCCACACCTTTTCTGCCAAAACGGCCACCCCGACCAATTCTGCACAAAGAGAGAACACATTTACAGCCAGGTTTAACCCCTCTGATTTGCTTTGCATATTTGCAAGATCCAATCATTAACTGCTGCTCTGATCTGCCACTGGCCAGTCTATGCTGCCTTTACAGGACCAGCTGCCACCAAAGACACATTTTGTCAGGAAAAAGCAGCAGTTGGTGCCAGCAGCACAGCAGAAGGTCCATCCCATGGCTGGCAGCAGGGCAGACATGGTTACTCTTTAGCTGTAAAGTAAGAGCTTTATTTAATGGTTGGTCCTGGGTCACTTCCCCTTCCCTCCCACCCCTCATGCATCCAGTCCCAAGCACCAGGCACACACAAGACAGGCTGTTGTTCAGCAATCAAGACTGTTACTAAATTAATCCAATGACATCCAGTAACATGGAACAGCACACTAAATTTTAGAATTTTAATTTGGACCTAACCGTTTCCAGTGGGAAAACTTAGGGTTTGTTGGTTTTTTTTAAAGAGCACAATCCAAGTTGAACATTTCTGTGTAAGCCCACATTGGTCACTAACGCTGCGAGTAGTTTAGTTATACCCACCACCAGCTCTACCTTCCTACAGACTGCACAAAAGAGCACCTTGCCAGCAAGAGCTAAACACAAAGGTCTCACAAAACTTAGGGAATAATCATGACAGAAGGAAATAAATAAATACCAACTCGCTCTTTATTCAAACTGTGCCGCTTACGAATCCACGTCCTAAATTACGTCAACGTCGTTTCTGAGCACCATCTTGTGTCATCAACTGCTGCTATCGACTCCTGTATTTTTTTACATCAAGTAACAAAGCATAGTTTACTTAATTTAGGGACAGTCACTAGAAGCAGTTTACTAAACCTGAGGTAACAAACTCGAGCCACTAGCAGAAGAAAACACACCACAGGGGAAAGAATCCCACTGAGGAGCCACCAAGAGCAAACATGGCACACACAACATGGACGCAGCTGGACCTTCACACGTGAAGGCAGCCCTATACAACTGGTTTGCCAGGAGTAAGGTCTGGTCACTGAGCAGCAACAAACTCCAGATTAAGCCAACCCTGCTGTCAAGATGCTGCGCCAGTAACAGCGCTGCCATCACTCATCACAGCCTGAGACTGAAGGCAGTTCTGGAGCTGCTGTTTTCCCCACATCTCCCAGAACCATCAGCCATCACTGAACTCATTACTCGTCTAAGTTTTCCCACTGCTTTGTTTTGTTGTTCAAAATCCTGTTCCTTCCTCTTTTCAGAGCCATGCGCAAAGCACAGCTTTCCAAAAGCCAATCCACAACTGGTTTTAGTCCCTGCTGGCTTTTGAGCAGTTACTGTATGCATGGATGTGGAACACCTCCTTGTTTTCGGCAGGGACTACAGGGACGAACAGGTGAGGGGGTCTGTGCCTTTGCCCTGATGCTCAGCATGGCACACAACTGGTGGGGCAGAGCCAACTGACCTGTGAATGTAGTTCTCACGATTGGTGGGCAGGTCGTAATTGATAACCAGAGACACTTGCTGCACATCAATGCCGCGAGCCTGCAAAGCAACACAGAGTCTTCAGTGTGAGTCACAGGGGGTTTTTAAAGTTCATCTATCCTGGGCTTTTTGTCAACCACATTGTTAGTTATGAACTACAACTGCGTAGTGCATAGTGGAGTTGTGGTTTTTGCTCTCCCAAAAAGCTCCAAATAGTTCAGGCTACAAGAACCATCACTGACACATGAAGCTTTTGGCACCAGATTAGAACAGGAACAACCTCAGTGTAAGATCAATACTCACCAGCAAGTCAGTAGTGATCAGGACACGGCTTGACCCTGATCTGAACTCTCTCATGATAACATCTCGTTCCTTCTGGTCCATGTCACCATGCTGGACAATTAAAAAAAAAGCTGTAATTAGTACAGTTCCAATGCCTTGGGCAGGAATACCCTTTAAAAAAAAAAAAAAAAAAGATGTATTTGTATGAAACCCAGCGTCCCTACCTGCTGTGGGAACGAGGCAGGTAGGGATAGAAAGGAAACACTTAATACTTTAAGCAGGGGGAACGATAATACAGCACTGCACAGCTATATTATAACTTTCCTGCTTTTCACTTTTAACCTCCCTTACAACCATTTCACCTCCAGTACATACAGGGAAACTTCAGAAGTGATTTTGCTGCTATTAGTTCTTACCAGAGCTGAGACTGTGAAGTCCCTGGCGTGCATCTTCTCTGTAAGCCAGTCTACTTTTCTCCTTGTATTCAGGAAAATAACAGCCTGTGTAATGGTCAGTGTCTCATACAGATCACAGAGAGTATCCAGCTTCCATTCCTGAGCAGAAACAAGGTAGTCAGGAAATGCATCACACCACAGGACAACTCAGTATGTAACAAGAGCCCCAAACAATAAATCAAACTCAAATACAACCACCAGTGAGGCACACTCTCACAGTATTCAGTATTCACATTCTCTCACACACAGTATTCAGTATGAACTGGAAACTGGAACAAGACACCAATTAGTTTTTCATCAACTGTTGCACCAAATCTTAAGACACAGGACACTGGACATTAAGAAAGAGGTCCACCCTAGTCATTTTGGATCCAGTGCATAGTTTTTCTTCTTCTTGCATGTACTCTACTAGCATTACTGCAGAAATCAAGGCTCAGCCATGGTTTCTGCAATTTTAGCACAGTGCTTTTAACAAGAAGAGAACTTCACTCCTCTTGCCACAGCAGGTACAACCGATACCAACCTCTCTCTCAACATTAATGTAGAACTGCTTGATACCCTCCAGAGTCAGTTCCTCTTTCTTCACCAAAATACGGATGGGATCTCTCATGAACTTTTTGGTCACTTCCAACACATCCATTGGCATTGTAGCTGACAGCAGCACAACCTAGAATGTATTATTCAGCCTTAGTAGGTACCCGGGACACCCATTTTTGATTTGTGCAACTCATTTTTCTGCTACACTCTTAAGCAAATCTGTACCCATCAATTTAACCACGTAAAAGCTTTTTACCTGGATGTTTGTGCTTAGTTTTTGAAAGATCTCATAAATTTGATCCTTAAATCCACGGCTCAACATTTCATCAGCTTCATCCAGAACAAACATTTTGATCCATTTAGGTGCTATTGGAAAAGAAACAAAAGTGAACTTTCAGCTCCCTACAATGACAACACCACACTAAGGCTGTCACTGGGTATGAGGCTTGTGTTGTAAACTGTGTTTTCAGGAGCCCAAGTGAATCCATACTCACAGAGATAGCGCCTGTTCAACATGTCAAACACACGCCCTGGGGTTCCGACCACGATGTGTGGAGCCTCAGCCTGCAGCTTCTGCATCTCATTGCGCACATTTGTGCCACCGATACAAGCGTGGCATGTTGCTCCCATGTAGTCTCCCAGGGCCAGGATTACCTTCTGAATCTAAAATAGAACCTTGCATCAGTAATTGCTGGTGCAGTAAGCATTAAGCCCCATCCCCACTGGCATTTATAGACTTTGGAAGCCAGGACAGCAAACAAGGACTGTGGAGCTCTCGGAGCAAACAGTTGCTAAAATAACTTTGCCCATCTGCAGCATTAATGAAGTTGTTCTCTATTAAGCTGAAGTCAGAGGGGCATTTAAGTTTTTGTCCTTACTGGTTGAACTTGCTGAGCAAGTCACTACCATGAGACAACCACAAAGCTGAAAGCAGGGCCTCCAGACAGGAGCTCAAGCTCTCAGCAGCTCAGATCTGCATTAAGCACTTTGGCTCTTATCTGGGCTGTCTCCAAGTGCACCACTGTATGCCAGGGTTCAAAACAAGCCTCACCTCACCAACGGCTTCAGAGCACAACTAAGGCTTTACCTTCTGATCAGAGGCTCTAATTACACTCAGTTTTTAGATTCCTTTCTGATTTAGTACGTTTAACTATACCTTGAAGAGGATTTGTCATTATAGCACTGGCATTTCAGTGTATTTTAGTTAGAAATGACAGCAAGTTTCCTACTTTGAAGTGGGTTCAACGTTTGAAGACCCCATATTACTGATCTACTCATTCTAACAATCTGAGCAACCTGTATGTTTTAAGACACGCCCACTTAACCTCAAAAATACCAAGCTTTGGAAGTGGACATTCAACTACATTGCCAAGGAAACATAAGACACAGAAACATTTAAGTGACCGTATGCGTACTGCAGTTTTCATGTTCCACAACCGTACAGAAGTTCAAATAGTTTCCAAATTCAATGTTGTTTCCACTCAGAACACTGGGCTCCAGATGAGCCACCCCCTGAACAGCAGCTGGGTTCTGCACTCCTGGCACAGCACAGCATCCCCTCCATGGGCAGGCAAGGAACTTGCAGGACAGAAGCCAGTTTTTAACCTCCATTACTTCACACAAAAAGGGTTCTGAAAGGGTATTTATTGCAGCTCTTTAAGAAGGCTGTTGTGACAGTTGTGAAACCTGAAACCTATGCAACACAAGCTTTTTTTTTAAGTACACAATCAATACCTGTTGAGCCAGTTCTCTGGTAGGGGCCAAAACCAGTGCCTGGGACTCCTTGAGATCAATCTCCAACTGCTGCAGGATGGAAATAGCAAATGTGGCTGTCTTGCCAGTACCTGACTGAGCTTGAGCAATCACATCATACCCTAAAAAAAGTAGGATACACATTTACTGCTCCCACACAGATTATTCACGGGATTTTTATTTAATTGCCCTTGAATTAAGTGATCAGTACTACAGAGTTCTCTCCATTTCAGGTCAGTCCCGAAAGATGGTGTACCATCATATCACTTTTTTTTCATTCAAGGTTAACAATAGGTATCATTGCACAGTAATAAACAATGTATGCATTTTAAAATGTTTTAGTTATTCCACGTTGATCTCAACAAATAATTTGCCTGCATACCTTTGATGCATGGAATGATAGCTCTCTGCTGAATAGCTGAAGGCTTCTCAAAACCATAAGCATAGATGCCCCTTAGAAGGGATTCTTTTAAATTCATATCATCAAAATTGTCAACAATCTCATTCCAATTGCTCTGCAATAAAGAAACAAAAAAAAAACCCCAGAAAATATTAAATACAATACTCATCTCCACGAGTGATTAAACACCCAGGCCAGTTCCCAAGTGCTCACCTCGATGACACCATCGGGCTCCATTCCCTCTGGGCCGCCATGGTCTCTGCCATTGGAGAGAACACACCGTTAGTACGGGAAGGACTTGAGCCCCTCGGCTGCCAACGCCGCGGGACAGATCATCCCAGCAGGTGCTCTGGGATTCTGCCAAGGGACGAGCTCCTACCCTTCCCTCCTTTCCCCGTTCCCGTTTTTCGAGGGGCCGCGGGCACATGGAGCGCGCGCTCCCGTGGCGGGAGGGGGGAGGGCGGGCGCGCTCCCGACGGCGCTGCGGATCCCCCCGCCCCGNAAAAAGGAAAAAAAAAAAAAAAACACCACCTCGCCGAGTCGTTTAAACGACACATTTCGGCTGTAGGAGGTTAAATTTTCCCAAGCCCGGTTTCAAGGGCGAGAGAATGGATTAAAGAAAGCCAGCAAAGAAAACCGAGCCCCGGGAAATTAAGAGCTCAGCCGCGGCTGAATGGCGAGTAAGGGAAGGGCCGGCACCGAAACGTCTAGAACGGGAGGGGCCGGGGCGCGGGGCTGACTGAGCGCAGCGCCCCGGCCTCCCTCAGGGGGCCCCGGCGCCCACATCCGCCTTCTCTTCGCCTCTCCGCCGCTCTCCAGCCGCCCCCGCACAACCCACGAAGCCCCCGAAGGAGGGAAGGGCCCGGGCCGCCCCCTGTACCTGCTATAATCCGCGGAGCCCCCTGACATGTTCCGACCACCAGCTCTGTCCTCAACTGAAAAGGCAAGCGCTCCGCGGAGCCCGCCTTATATACCCGCCCCGCCGCCGGACTCGTTGCGCTCTGCTCTGCGCATGGATATGCACCTCATGCCACCGGCAAAAAACGCACGAATCCCCCCGGATCGAGCCCCCTTTCCCCAGACATTCCCGTCGCGCGACTGTCCGAGCCACTCCGAAGGCTGTGCCCGCGCCACTCGGGGGCACGGGGTTGGAGGGACCGCGGAACTACTTTTTTCCCCCCTCACGGCGCGGAAGGATATTGCACCATTGAGTGCGTGAGGGCGCCTCGCTCCTTCCTCCGTCCCTGCCCCCCCGCGCGCACGGGGTTTCCCGGGCCGGCCCCTGCTGCGGCGCGGGCGGGAAGGGGCGGTGGCGGCCGGGCCTGAGGTGGCTGCGAGCGGACGCTTTTCCCCCGCCCTGTCGGTTGTTTTTAAAGCCCCGGAGCAAGGGGATGGCGGTGGAGAAGCGCAGTCCCCAAGCCGGGACAGGCGAAAGGTGGCCGCGCTCCTGCGGCGGCGGGTTCGCTCCGTCCGCCCCGCTCGCTGAAATGGCTCCCGCCTCTTCCTCCCTGAGGGGAGAAACGCACCCCGCGCTCTGCGGAGCCTCTCGTGAGGGGGCAGCGCTGGGAGCTCACGGAGGGGCCGTGAGGGGATCGTTCCTGAGGGGGAGGCAGGAATTTGTGGGAATTTGTAGATGCTGTGGTAATCCCGCAGGGTTGCAGCATAGCGATGTCCACAAAAAGAAAAAAAAAACAAAACGCCAAACCTGTCAGAAGTGATTTAAAGGTTAGTACAGTTCAAAATAAAGCAGTGAGGGAAGCGTTGCCTTGCAAACCATGATCGTGCCCAAGGCTTGCATAGTGTGGTAGAAAAAATATCAATGGTTTAAATGCTTTTCTCAGGCTTCACAATAGTCTATTCCTCAGTACTTCTTAATGTAATAATATAATATAAATGATGACATAAATAATATAAATTCTCAGCAATCATTTTGTGCCAGCTTCAATGGGTGTATGTGTGTCACTTCTCAAAACTGTTTCCATAGTGATTATATACGAACAAATGGAGGCAGTGCTTGAGAGACTCGACCCTTTACTTGTCTATAATACAGTAAATTGTCTAGAACCCTCTAGAATATCCATAAAGGGAATCTCTCAAAGGCATTTAATCTTCCTATGGCAGCATCTGCTGGGCAATATTACCTGTAGAAATTATGCAGCACTTACCAATATCCCAGCAAAACTAGAAACACAGCTCTGCTCTTGACCCACCCTGATGGTCTGTAGTTTTGTTTCACCTCTGCTGGGTAGAAAATACTGAGAATATCTGTGAATATGCCTGAACTCTAAGCTCCTGATTAGAGTTCAGGCAGCCACTCCACAACAGAGGCCTTTTAAATGGATGATGAAGGTTTGTGTGGACTCATAAACCTCTGGTTGTAAAAGAACAGGATGGACTGAAGAAAGAACGTGGCTGGATGTTCCACTAAGATGACTTTGAGTCCAAGTGGAGAAATGATATTACTGAATATTTGTTAATGATCTTGAATATTTATTAAGAAAGCTGAATGTATATATTTTTATTTAAATATTGCATTTAAGTCTTAGTGTATTTGCAAACCTGGGTGAAAAGGATTTCTGGAGCTGAGGGGATTTTTAGGAAGGTTAAGCCATCCTTCTCAGGCTTGCAATGGCATCTCAGAAACAAGTGTCCACTTTATTCCTGTAATGAAATTACTGTCATTTCAGATTATCTGTGTATCCAGATCACTTTTAGAGTTTGGTTTTGACCATAGTTTTTAAGTAACAAGGCTTTCCTGGCTTTCTTTAAGAAGAAACTGTTCCCATTGCTCTGGTTTGCTGCAAGTCTTATTTTATTCCACTTGGCCAAACTTCATCCTCTTAAGAAAACCAACAACAACAGCACAGAAAAAAAAACAACCAAAAAAACCCCAGAAAATGGTTTTTTTGACTCTTCAATCAAGGGACAATTTTTGAAATTGATATTGTTATCTACTGTCTGAAATAACTGGGAATCTCTCAATCAAGGGAGAGACAAACAGTGTTTACCCAGTATCACAGTATCAGCAAGGTTGGAAAAGATCTTAGAGATCATCAGGTCCAACTTAAAATCTGACAGTAACCCATCATCTAAATTATGGCACCAGGCACCTCATCCTGCCCCCCAAGCTCCTGATCACTGACTTTTGTAGAGGAGTTTGAATCTGATGTGTCTCTGAGGATTTTGTTCATCTCTGATTTACCCTGAGTATAAAGAATGGCATCTCCTGCCCCATGGTCACGGCAGAGTTTGACAAATGGAATTATTCGTCCATTTTGTTTGCTCTGGTTCCTGGTTATTTTAATGCAGTGACGGTCGTTGGCCTGGTGGCCCCTTGGCAGGTATTCTCTATTTGCCTTTAGTGTTGTTTGACTGGAACAATGAAATTCTGATTTAAGAAACAAGTCATCAGTTCCCAGGTTAAAGAGATTTATTCACATGGATGTTGCAGGTCTGAGGAAAGGAATCCTGTGTTTCCTCCAGTGGAAATCATTGGCTTGTTTCACCAAAGGAAAAGAGGAAATAAATTTTGTTTCATTAACTTCCAGAAGCAAATGGTTGGAAACACAGAATCGGTCCACTCTTTTTGTCAAATAAGATTGCAGGAATCCAGGAATGTTGTCCTAGCAATGGCCCCTGACTGTACTACAGAAAAAATTTTGACATTTGATACCATTTAAAAGCCATGTGCAGTGTTTGAGAAATATCTCTTTGGTTACAGGAGGGCAAACAGCCATTTCATGTGATTTCATATCTAGGTTGTGTATTTTTAGGTCAGTGTCAGCCAAACTCTGCACAGAATTGTTTGTGTTCTGAACATGAAGCATCACAGTGAGAGGTACCAAAAGGTCAGATTTTGTCACTGAAAAAAATTTGGGGATGACACAAGGATTTCTTATGGTCCCCTGGCTTTAGATCTGACTGAGCTTCCTAGAGCAGCCTCAGCTGAAAACTTGCTCCTACGGGAGCAGGTTCATGTTATCATCAGGCAGAAGAGATGCCAAGAACACACTGAACAATGTCTGTGCTGCTAAAGACAGGATCCACAGCCACATATATTTGTGCACCTAACAAACTTCAGTAGATGTTCCCCAAAAAGACAAATCCAGTGAATCATGAGCCCTTTAGTGAGAGTGAACACAATTCCACATTTATTAACGGGGGTAACAGATGGACTGGCTGGTTCAGCAGCTGGGCTCCCAGTCATTTCTCATGCAGGCTGAAGTAAGGGATGATGTGTCTAAAGAGAGCAGTAGGAGCCGACACCTCCTGGAACGGCGCTCCAGTTGAGCAATCCCTGCTCACTAATCCTGGCAAAGGTGATGGCACAGGTTGCATTAGAAAAATCTCAGAACCCTCCTTTTAGAAATCTCATGGCATGATTTGAATTTGCCATGAAACTGTCCTGTCCTTCACAGGAAACCTGGGAAACCCCAGAGTTCCTCTCCTGCGTTTGCAGGTCTAGGTAAGAGCAGGGATGTGCGTGGTGTGATTGCCATGAGGGGCTGGGCCAGGGTGAACAGACAGAGTTTGCTCACAGTAGGTCACGACAGGGATCAAGATGATCTATTAGGGTGGTGTTAGCAAGAAGTAATGTCTGTGAGTTCCTCAGTCCCGAAGGATCTTCCTGAACAAAAGCGCTTCATCCGGAGTAGGAGTGGGTAGGAAAAATTCTGGAAAACCTCCAGGGCAGAAAGAAAGTCCAAATTCCAGGAGTCCCATGCTTGTTATTTAAATGCAGTCAGGGTTTCATTAGTGGTCACTTATGCATTTTTGGTCATTCCACTGAAATTACCATTTAAACAAACTAAACAAGAAGAATTTTTAGGTGCAGGTTTTTAATAGACTAAGAAAGCTGGCTTTGTGTTCTGTAGCATCTCAGTGTCATCTGAAAGCCACATGATGATGCCTTTAGTACACTGGGCTGCTGGGCTTGCTTTGTCATCCTATTCTAAAGTTATTTTACAACTCTGTTACACTTTGACAGGTATTTCTACTCTTTGTAACTGTAGTCAAACTCATGTTGTGAAATCCCAATGAGAGAATTGAAAGAATTGAAAGTACATCCAGACACAGAATTTCCTCTCCCAGTTGAAGTTCTGTCTCACTGAATAGTTGTGCACTGGGCCAATAAGGAACATTTTCAAAGATGCTTTAATTACTCAGGTGCCAAGCACTATAGGAAACCAGTGAGATTTTAGCTACTTTAGTTGATTTAATTGTCCCACATGCTCAGTCTATCCAGGATATTCAGACTTGTTTGGAGGATGTGGGGTGGACAGGACCTTTTGCTGGACAACTGACTCACTTGTGTGAAATGTGTGCACAGTGGTTTGTGGCTTGTCCTTCCTAATTGCTTGGAACAGAATTCTCTGAGGAGTGTTACTGCTTCAGTTTTGCATAGTTTTGTTTCTTAGCCCACATTCTCTCATTCCCAGTTAGATTTTTTTCCTTGTTTAAGACTAATTTACTTAAGAGGCTGTTTTTTTAAAAAAGAAACAGCCAAGTTGTGTGAATTTAATATTTTTGCTTGTTCATCCATTAATTCATGTCCTCTTAGAGTTTGGAGCTTAAACTCGGACTCGTAGTGACCTTCTCACCTTCAGAGGTTTGAAATTATCTGTTATGTATTTCTTATTCTGAGATAATGAAGTTCTCTCTGAATTTTTGAGAAAGGTTTCTCTTTTATGCAGTGCAAAAGTCCTAGTTAACTGCTGCTGAAAGTAAGTGGCAGAAGTGTTCTGGGCCCTCAGAGGAACCCAAGAGTCTGAGCCTTGTCTCAGAGAGTCAAAAAATCTAAAGAACTTAGGGAAGTTAAATGCTACTTATTTTTACAGTAGGTATATATAGTTTCATTCAATGGCCTTTGAATTTGTGAAAAATTTCCCATTTACTTCAGTCAGCATCACAGTGGGTTTTTAATAAAAAACTAGGATTAATTTTAGAAATCGGTATTTCATTTCTTAGACGAAGTATGTAAATTACTGTTAATTCTTTAAATGAGTGTGAAGTAAGAAAACAATCATATGGGATCACTTATGGTGGTCTTGTAATTTTAGTAACGATTCTGGTAATAAGAAGAATGTTGGCACAATAAAATCTCAAGTACTTGAAACGGAAATACACTTTCCTTTCTATGATTTTTGTAGTCATCCAGTCCTCTGCATGCTATAAAACTCAATAATTACAGTTTTAGGTCTTGAATATTCTCCTTGATTGAGCAATTAGGTCCTTTGTTGTAGTTTTCAAGGCTTGTAGTGAGGCCTAGGACATAAATTTGGCTCAGCTCTGTTCTTTGTTGTGTTAAGGACTCCTAGTGACCACAGACGTGTCATTTTAACACTAAAATTGAACAGAGGATATTTATTAGAGATTTGCCATTGGCTTTTATTGGAATGAGAGCTCTCTTTGCACTTCAGCTTTCTCCTCTATAAAGTGAGGCATTTGCTCAGAGATCACTTGTGGGCAAATGCTTGAAAAATGTGGGAGTCAGTAATTGTAGAAGGCCTAAAAATCTTCACTAGAACTTAGAAGTTCTTTAGAGTTTGTTCTTTCTGTTACAAAAGTAAAGAAAGCTGAGAGATGAACCAGGTGGCAGCTGCTGGGAACATCCTAACACAGTAGTGGTTACATTTATTTTTTAAGTCAATTGTAAGACTTCTGCACCACCATGAAATAGTGCATCTCACATATTTCTGTGGGACAGCCTGAAATGATTTTTTTTCTGGTTCTGAGAGAAAGGTAGATATAACCCTGTGCATTATTTTGAGGAAAACAGTTTTCCTTTTGCTATTGTTTAACCACCTGGGCACATTATTTATTCTCATGATTGTTCCAGTTTGGAATCCATTGGCATTGCTTGAAGTTTTTAATTGCTGATTCTGGTTAATTTTTGGAACAGCCACTACAGGTGGCTTATACTCTCTCTTTCCCTTGAGTACCTTTCCTCGCTGATAAAAAATGTTGAGTGTTGTGGTCTTAGTAGGAGGAAGTAATGCACGTGAACCAAGCCCAACATGAAAACACCAAAAAGGCCAAGCAGGTCTTTGATTTTTACAGGGGTAAATTCACAGGACCAGTTTGTGGTAAAAAAGTAATAATCTCTAATGTATATTTTAGCTACACATACCTTGATAGATGCTCTGTGTCCTCACTGATGAGAGAAAGACACCTGACTCTGTCCTTCCCCATCCAAATCACACTTCTGGACATCAGAGCAAACACACTGTGCTTTCCAGAGTGTGTGTTCAGTGCTGTGGGTTATGAGGGCTCATCTGGGATTAGTGACAACAAATGGCAAGGTTTTATCAACTGATACAACACTGCACAGAGAACTTTGCTATGAGTGCCTGTGTTGTCAGAATATTTAAAATGTGTGTGTCCCTAAGCAGCAAGAGTGAGATATCACAGAAATTACTTCATTGTTCTTTAACAGAAGCTCTTCTGTCCATATTCAGCCTTGTCTGTTAACTGAATTCTCTTGCTCCTCCATCAGAGCGTTTTAATCTTCAAGACAGTATTTTGGAGTTTGTAGAGGTTTTTATAGCATGTAAAAGTGAATAATAAAATAAATGCTTTGTCATTATTAAAATGAGCTGTGAAACTGTAGATAAATAGTTTCAGTTTTGTGCCCTTCTTTCATCTGTTTGTACAATGGAAATTATCATCTGTCTTTGAAGAATCTCTTAGACTGTAAACTGTTTGAGGTTGAGACTGATTGCTTTGTGTGCTGCGCTTCAGGCTGCAAGGCATTCAGCTCTGGGCGAGGAAAAGTTTAAAAAAAAAGTTTAAAAAATTAATCAAGATAAACATCATGACTCCTTTAATCATTTTGTTTGTTTGTTTTCTTAATCCTTCTGAGATTTTTTGGATGAAAAATACAACTATTCCAATGCTTTTCTCTTTAACGGTGTTACAGATTCATGCTTTTGTCGTGGTTGGGTCTGAAATATGTGCCCATGAAGTAGAAGTGCCAAATGTGCTGCTAATTGTAGCAGTCCTGCCCTGTCTGGGGCTTCTGTGTAGTGCTATGAAATCCGGCCAGTCCTCAGCCCCCATTGTTTGTGCTTTAACCCATCCCAGAATGCCATTCTACGTTGTTTTGTATGCTACCTGAATACTCCAGATGAGACAAAAATGAACATGTGAGGTGCTGAGTAGTAGGGAATTCATTATTTTCTTCTCAGGTTGTACCCAGGAACAGCTGCCTGCATTTTCCTGGGATCCACTGGCACAAGCCTGGACATGGACTGATGCCTGGCCAGGACAGGCTGCAGGTGACCCCTGCTTTAGGTGAGGGTAATTGTGGCATTGCTCCTGCTAATCCAGGACATGCACTTTAACGTGTCATATCACAGCAATTGGCAGTGGCCAGAAACCTTTGTTCTTTACACAGCGGGAGACAGAAATGCGAGTTCATGCTGAATTGCAGGAACATACCAATGTATTTATTTCAAGCATGTAATTAAAGTGATTAGATTATAATTTACTGACAGTTTTTGGCAATAAATAAATAACGAAATGTATGTGCCTCTATTTGAAGTACTTTTATCTTGTGCTAGGTAGTTGAATTTAAGGGCTTCTTACAGGCATTGTTACTGAGTCTTAAGGAGTTGTTTATTTGCTGTCATATTCCACATTTATTTATAGCTAGCAATGTCAGGAAAATCCTAATTTCTAAGCAGGCAGGTACTACAGTACTCAGTAACCTCCCAATTACTCGTATTTTTTTCTTTGCTTGTTTCTTTGCCCTCTGTAGCTTGTGTTACCATTTCTAAATGGATGGCAAGAGTATGAGGTCTTGTATGAAATTACTGCTTTTATTTTAGAAAACCACTGATTTAATTTATGTGTTAATAACAAATAAAGACTCAGTCAAACAATGACAAATACTTAGAGTTCCAGGACTTCATTGGGATGTGATCTTTGTGTATCTTTAGCTTTGAGTTCTGCTTTTTCACATTTGTGCCTGAGAAAGCTGAGTTATCATAAAGATGATTTTACAGCTAATTCCCCAAAAGGAGTTCTCTGATTTCCTTTACTATTATTCATTTGCATTGCTAACATTCAGTTCTTCTGGGAATACAACTTTGTACCTCCAGGAGCACACTTCTTTTCTGAAATAATTTTGGAATTGTGTTTGTTAGTTTACATCACATCAGAATAGTCTTTTCTAATTTCCTGGGAAAATAAGCTGTGTGTCTTTATGCAGAAGGAAAGAGAGAGAAGTGAGAACTGTAAAGGACTGCTGCCTCAGAGCTGCTGTTGCCATAGAGCTGCTAACGAGGAAAAAAACTGCAGCATGGATTTCTGGTGCTGTTGAAGGTAAGATGAGGGCACAGTAAAGACTGTAGGAGGGGGAGGGGAGGCGAGGCAGAGGGAGGGAGAAGAGGAAGAAAGTCTGCGTCCTTGCTGTCTAAAAAAGGAAATTCTGTGTCAGTGTTCATGAACAGAACTGCTGGTGCAGAAGAACAAAGCAATCTCAGTTGTTTAGAGTAGCAGGAGTGATGAGCAAGCAAGCACACTCCCGTGCTTTCAGGAGGAAATACTGCAGAGAAAGGAGGGAGAAGAAGAGTGACTTTTTCGTTTAGAAAATACTCACTGCTGCTTCAAGGTAGCTGCTTTTTGATACTACTTTGGCATTAACGTTGTTACCCTTGGTAAAGACATCTGTGAAAAGACTCAGGAGAGAGATAAGAAAAAGTGGTGGAAAAAAATTCAGCATAACATTGAGCCTATGAATTCTGTTTATATGTATTAAAATATGTCAGTTGTTGCATTCAGCTGTGCAGTGCTGTGAAACTTTTCAAAATGCAAGTGAAATTATGTTTTTTGTGGTAAGATTCTTGTGATATATTGGTGTGTTATCAACCTTCTATCAGTGATCTTTCATCTTCTGTTTTCTAAGTAGAGGTCTTTTGAGTGCAAATCTATAATAAATAAATAAATGAAAAAATAAATATTAGATACTCAAGAATACTGACTCCAGAACTGACATCAGAAATGCTTTCTGTGGGATCTCTTTAAATGGGTAAGCTTTGCAGTCTAAGACTCTTCAAGACCATTGCAGTATTATCTGCAAAACACTCGTGCAAAAGCTGCTGCTGCTGTTTCTACATCTTACATAGTTTTGCTATCCTTCACCTGCTCCTTCTCTCAGTCTCTTGGCTCTTTCCCAGGCAACTGAACCCACATGCCCTGCACTGCAAACCGGGCACACCTGCCATGTTTGAATAGTGGGGCCTTGAAGAAAATAAAACAAACTGTGATAACACCGTCTTAGCTGTGTTGGTACTCCTGTGTTGATATTGCTTAACTGTCTGTTTGCTGTGTTATCAAATGTGCTTGGATAGAACAGACCTTTCTCACAATTTCTTATTTTGCACTTTATCACCATTTTTCAAATGATGTTTGTCTATTTTCCTGGAGTCTGTTTGCAATTTGGGTCAGAGTGAATTTTTTTTTTTCCTGTAGCAGCCTAGTAGTTTGATTGAGATTTGGCAATTCAGGCTGTAAATATTAGGGATTCGGATTTTTTTTTTTTTTTAGTATTACCATCTCTCACTGTGAAATTGTTGTTCTTTGAGATTATAGAGCTTAGCTCATACATGCCATTTTCCAGTTATGAATGGCACTGGTACATCAATCATGAATACATCGGTTTCCTTTTCCAAGGTATGTCACAGAGAATTGGATGTTTAAGTGTATTTCTACTAGGCAGACTCATTTTGTGATTCAGACTAGTTTTATCTGACTCATTAGCTGCAGACAGTTCTTCTGCAGTCTTCAGAACCATTCTTTTTATTTATGGTCCCCAGTACACTGGAGGTTAATAACACCCTGGTTAGGTTTGCATGGGTCCTTTGAGCTGGTGCATGTGAAGATCGAGTCTTAAGCCATGACTGAGGCACTGGCAATACCGGTGATTGTGATTTAGTTCAGTGACAGGAAGGGGTTTAGTCACCTTCTGCTCTGAGCAATTGTTAGTGCCTTGCTGAGTGAATAATTGTGTTAGGGCTGAATTCCACAGAGCATTAGGTGCTACATTTCAGAAGAGATCATTGAACTTCTGGGTCAAACCCGTTTGGGTTCTTCAGGGATGTGAGGTGATTATTCAAACAAGTGTGACTGTAATAAACACCACTCTGTGGAGTAACTGTTAAAGAGGGAATGGATGGGTCTTATGGAGAAACAAAATTTAGTTGCCTTGGGTAACTATTTAATGGAAGGTTAGTGTTGCAGTCTGAGATCAACTTTCTAGTTGTTCATTGGAGAAATGGGTAGCCAGAAGCACAGTGTTGCTAAATGACAGGTTATTCTCATAAACTTGAAAATAATATGAATATTTATTGGTTCCATGTTATGGGTTGATGGTGACTAATATGTATTTACAGTGAAAAAAAGCAAAACTGCAGTACTGCTGATACAGAAATGTGTGAAGTGCACTTACGTTATAACCTTCATAGTGATGTTGTTCCCGTGCCAAACTTGTGGCTACAATCAACAGATTTCAGTTTCAGAGCCATTTTGGTTGTCTTAGGATAGAAAAGTAGCTTAGTGGAAAGCTAAACAAGGCAGAGGTGTTGTTTGTAAATCTAATATCTGTCCACACATTTGGACTGAATTTAGAAGAAAGGGGTGATTTTGTAGTTCATGCTTGGTTTGCCTGCTTCTTTCACCTGGTTTATATTGTGGAAGTGATCAAGGGAATAAGGAAGTATGGCAAAACATTACCCAGAACATTCTAATCTCTGTATTTGGGCCAGGAAAAAAAGCTGTTAAGCCACCAGTGCTACTGTGTTTGATGCCAGAACCTGCACCAGTTCCCAAAACACTGTAAAACATAAGAGCTGCTTTGAAGGTTAATGCTGCCCATAATTCATTGTTTGAGGTGTTGCACTGCTTATTGTCCATCTCAGCCACTTCAAAGTAATATCAGTTTTCTACACCATAGACTTTGACTGAGTGTTCTAAGGCCTGATTTTTGAAGTGCTGAGTACCCATAATGCTATTTGAGGTTAATGAGAGCACAGACTTCTCAGCAGAATTTAAAATCAGGCCTCTGCACTCAAACAGGAGATTTTGGTTTAGCAGTCATAAGACTGCTTAAATGATCAGTCTGGATTCTAGATTCCTTCTGGAACTGATTTTTTTTTTTTTTTAATTTTTGAAAAGCCTGAGCTATGTCCCATTATACCCCTTTGTTTTTATCAATTTGTGAGCATCGCTACTCTTTTTATTAATATACAGCTACTAGAATAGCTGGCATGTATAAATTTATAAATTCAGCTATTATAGATTTACTTCATGAGAATTTTTATAGCATTTTTTTTTCTATTGGATGGAATGGCAAGGAATTAACTTCTGCTGATATGCTTAAGGGTTAGAATAAGTAATAAAACAGTGTTCCTTCACATATGTCTGGTGGATTTTTCAAGGTACTAAACTATAGTGTTTTGTGCATGTAGGTCAAAGTCCTTCTTTAAACATGCTGTAGATCCTGTTGATGTTCCATTGATGAGCGTTATGTCCCCAACTTGAAATCAACAATTCTCAATTCTTGTCTACCCCAGCTGTTTGTAGTTTCTTACAGTAATCTAAGAAATCTAAGTGACAGGCACATCCTCATTTATTCTCTGCCTTAGTCAGATTTGTTCCCTTGTTTTCCACTCACACTATTCGGTTGTTTTTTTGTTTGTTTCAAGCCAACCAGTCTATTATGGCTCCTGTTGTTAAGTGCATCCAGTGGAAAGTGGAGAGTCATCCACCAAATTCATATAGTGCTTCTCATAAATAATTTTGGCTCTTCATGTTTAAAACAAATGTAGTTCTTTGGCATAACTCTGGATTCTGCAGGGAATTCTGATTCTCTGTGTCTCAATTTGAAATGAAACAGTAAGGTAAGTAATTTAATGCCTCATTTTCATCCCACAGATCAGCACTGTCAGTATTCATGGCAGAAGAGAAAAGAATCACTATCAGGTTTCTAATCCCTGTTACTCCATATGGGCAGGAGTTACTCCTTTGGAGCTTATGGTTGAGTCTTCACTGAGCAGCAGATTGAAACCAGCACCAGAACAGCAGTACTGAACCCAGTATAGCAAGATGCCTTATCCAGTTAGGTAAACCTTTGCTCTTTCCTCTTTAAAGCATTCTTCCTCTTATCTTAGAATGCAGTAGAAAGTTGTGCTATTAATTACATTTTACCAAATGAATTTCATGTAACGCTTAATTAAAAATAAGGAAGCCAGATTATACTAATGTAGTCTTGTTAACACAGCAGCATTAGGAGTTGTGTGTCAGTAGCTGGTTACAAACTTGAAAATATCTATCCCCATTGTTAATTTTTAAGAATATTTGAGGAATTTGTGTATTGGATTTGGTACAGCTCAGTCTACACAAGGGCCACATAGTGGTGTAATTTCTAATTCTGTACCCTCTTAGGCTAATTTCATTCTCAGAGCTGATATTCCTAAATTGGGAGCAATTATCTTGTTAGCTGAGAGACCTGAGAAAACAAGGATGGAAATGGGTTCTTACAACTTCTCAAATACCAGTGTTCATCATTAATGCTCCCCGTGTTCTGACGTCAGGTGTTTGCACAGCTCTCTCCCATGGCTTACACTGTGTCAACACAGCACAAGAGGATGATTGGAACTGCTGAGTGTAATTAAAAGGTCATGTCTGAATTACAGCAAAAATCCAAGAGGCCATCCATAGGAAAGCTGAGGAATTTTTCGTATGGTCAGTTAAAATGTGTATTTTGTTCCGCTGTCACAGGTGGAATGAACAAAAGAAAGAGAGAGAGCACATCAAATTCAGACAACTGCAGAATGGCCATCATGTGGCTCTGGATGTCAGCAGTATCACAAACAGAGGTTTAGTTCAGACATATTTTCATACCCCAGACTCCTAGTTCTGATTATCTGCATCAATAAGAATCCATTTTTTCTGGTGCAGGACTAGTTCTTCTTTTTCATGTTCATGAAATTACATTTGGAGCATTATTTATACACCTTGCTCATAATAAGTAACTGGCATACTTAAGAGCTCTGTTGCTAGAGCTTAATATTTAAAACAGATTGCACAGATGGGGTGTTCATATCTACAGTGTTACTCACCCAGACGAGACGCTGAATGTTAAGCCTACTAAGCCTTTCCTGGCAATCACAAAACTGACAAAATTTGGAGATCATAAACCCTGTGGCAAAAAATGTGCCATCTGCTGGCCAAGGAGGAAAGTACTCGTCAGGCGCTGAGGATAAAGTGCGCCGGCGTGATTCCAGCAGTAGGAGAATCTGGGAGTTTTGCAGAGCTCTCAGCAGCAGAGCTGAAACAAGGCTGGTCAGTAGTTTTCTGACAGCAGATTCTTCCATCTGAAAGTGCTGTTTTGTTATAATTGAGAACACGTCAATTAGAAATTGAAATGTTCTGTTCTAAAAATATCCAAACATTTGGTTACAATGTTTTTAGACTGGAACACTGATTTTTATTCCAGAACTATTTCTTTGAAAGTAATTATTTTTGCAAATTATAAAAGCAAATTGAAATTGTCATCTTTGTATTGAACATTAATGAAACCTCACATCAACACTATAGCACATGGTAAATGACCACTCAGTCTGTGTCCCACTACTCATGATCGTGTACATGTGATTCTCTGTGGGGAGAAAACATCAGAGTGTAAGAACCTTTTCATTCAGATCAGGGAGACTGGAAATGGGAAGAAAACTTTCTCATCTTTGCATCTTTATTTCTCTTATTGTAATTTTGCATTAATTTCTTAAATTGCTACAGTGATTTAAAGAAAAACTGGTTTGACCTTATACTCTTTTTAATAATTTAGCGTACACAGAGAGTTTCTAGATACAGTCAAAACCATACCAGTCAAAATTCAGAAAAAAAAAAAAAGAAACTAAGAACTAAAGATAACTCTCAAGGCTTTCCTTTGTCTAGCTTTGTAAGTTTAGTACTTGTCATGTGGCAAAAAGTGAAGATACTCTTTACATTTTATGCTGCAAGGAAAAGAATGAAAAAAAAAGCAAGGTTTGATTATTTTTGTATCTTTCTTTAAAATCAGCCTCCAGCTACGCTGTATGACTTCTGAAAGATTGGTAGCAGTTTTCAGAAAGAAAGGAAGTACAGTGGTTCTGATTAAATATCAGCACTCCTCACAGATATGTTTGTCTGTCTCTCCAGTCATCCCTATATAGCAGCCAATTACACCGTGTAAAAAGAAATGTTTAGATGCACATAGCCAGGCTGAATTTATACTCACAGGGACTGTTTCTAATTTTGGACTTTGTGACTTTTTCAATACGTTTTAATGAAGCATTTAATGCAATTAGAAAAAAAGTAACAGGCATTGGAGAGGAAGGTGTGCTACACTGTCAGGGAATGTTTAGATTAATATAGTATGGATTCAGTTCTGTCCTGCCCCAATCAGAGAGATCCTCCTGCACATGCCTCTTGGTTTTTACTTTTGCTCTTCCCTCCTTTCTTCAGTTTTTGTCCTTTTTAGCTCCTTGGCCATGATACTTTGACCAAGGTCTCCATCCCATTCAGTGTTTCAATTTTTGGCACTAGTTTGCTGTTTTCTTTTGTTCTTTTCACCTTGTCCACATCACTCCTCCTTACCTCTCTCCTTTCCACTTCTGTATCTTCTGACTTTGCCTTGTAGCTATCTTCTCTTTCAAGAGCATTCTGGATCTGTTGTGCCAAGACCTCCTGATTCTGTTCATCCATCTGTTTTGCACTCTCTGAGTGGAGAATGTCTTGTTCTCCCTCACCAGAGAGGTGATGGCTATAAATTCACAGCACATGAAAGAAAAACCTGTCCCCAGATGCTGAGTATATAGTCCTGATGCCATAGAATCCCAGTTGGGGTGAGCAACTGCAGAGGATTGCAGCTGTTTTGGGGGATACTTCCACTGGAGTTTCAAGCAATGTGGTATTTTATAACAGTATCAGTGAAGCGTTACCATTTCTGGGACCTTATCCTGTCAATAACCTCTTACAAGACTGAGTTCAAACTGGTGAACTGATATGGCATTATTTTTTTGTTTATTGCTGTGTTACTTTTTTTTGATCCATGTCATTTGGTCTAAGCAGAGGGAAAACATTAATTTACAAGAAATATTTGGTGCTTTTTAGCTAACGTATCCCACCAAAAGCTCAACTTATGGAAAATACCCAGAATAGAAAATTCAGTCCAGACTCAAAGTTATGCACAACATAGTAATGGAAGAAGGCAAAAAAATTTTAGGTATCTCAAGAGTTTGCAATTTTGTCATCTGATCTGTAGTATTTGTGCACCTCTGCCACATGAAAATCTGTCAATCGTAGCACTTCTGCTGTGTAGTTAACATAATACGTATAGGGAATGATAAAACTGCTTTATTTAGGATTCTCTCAGCTGTCCCTGTTATCCAGCAGATCAACCTGCTAGTGATAGACTGGTGGCATCATTAATTTGTTTAAAGAAATGAAAAGGTAATACAGGTTCCCTTATACTTTATTTTACTCCAATCAATTAGGGAAATACTATTTCACATATCTAACAGAGGCTCCCTTGCTCTCTATTGTCTTGCTTTTGTTTTACCCATATTTGGTTGAGATTCTTCATGTAATCTGCAAAATTCTTTCTGCCATTGTTTTAAATATAATACAGTAAAATTTGATGCAGTGATTCACTTTGTGCTTATAGCAGATGAGGCAGATGAGTTACACTGATTTACATATTTGCAAATATATGCAAATACACAGTATTGCCATATGGTCTTGGGTCCCCAGAAGTGCTGGTGACCTACTTGAGCATGTCAGTTAACAGAATAAGAGCTTTTGCCTCTTTCACATTTTAAACATTTAAAAAGCCCCTATTTTTCTTATTTTCTATGTATCATTTCTGAAAAAGATCCTACAATGTTTGAATTATTATAAAGCATCTGCAAGATCAAAGCCTTCCTCTTGGTTTTCTGTTGCAGGATCACTGTTTTCTGCTCCAGAAGGCAAGAGATCCTCATTTGTGAATTCTCTGGGAAAGCTAGAAGGGGCTGGAAGGTCCATAATTTGTTTCCATGGTTTTCCAGGACATCTGGGCTGAGGAGATTCTGGGCGATCTGGAAACCCATTAAATAAAGAAGTATCAGTATTAGTGTCTTTGCAGGTGTACTGCTTTCCTTTCTAGAAACCCCTGGATTAACCAGCTCTGATGCTGCTTCAGCACTGGATGATGAGAGGGTTTCTTTTTTAGTAAAACTCCTTTCATTGGATTCCTCAGAAGATTTGAGGGTTGGATGTTTGTTTACCATTTTTTCTGTGTTTTTTATACCCATGCCCTTGGCCAGTTCTGCACCCACAACCAATTTCATGCCAATGCCAGACTCATGATCAATTTTTTTACTCATGCCTGTGCTTATGCCTGTGTTTATGCTCAGGTTCACCTTTGCCTTCTGGGTCCTGTTCATTGTCTTTCCTTGTTTCTTTGCCAGGTGTTTGACTGTCTTCTGCAGCGCGTGAAGCTAGAGCACTCCGGAAAGGTGTGAATCCAGGAGGCCTTCTTAGAAGGTATTGCTAAAAAACATTGCAGTAATAGCCACATTTGTTACATGAACAAGGACAATTGCTGTAGATTTGGGAGGTTCAGAAGCTGGCTCATTGCAGTACTTGAATCATTTTGCAGATTTTTAAAGTAAACTAAACAATTCTCTCTTCTATCTGTGACAAGCATACAAACATAAACATCCTCCCAAATAACTCTAAAGTATCTTAGCAGCTATATGTGTAAAAGGAAAATTTCTATAGCACTGAATTTCTGCCAGTTAAGGAGGGGAATGATACTATATAGAGCAAAATACATGCACTGGTTTTAATTTATGAACAATACAATTGAATTCCTGGGATAAATTTCCCTGTCCTTTTTAGAGTATAACAATTCCATGTATAAACCAAATTTATGCTAATGGCCAATGCATTTCTGAGTAGTATCAATGGCAAAATATACAAAAGATCTGTGTAATTTTGACATATAAAATGTAAGTATTCAAATTTTTGCCTGTAGATTTGATGTGTGCTTTCAGAATACTGCCTAGAAATAATACACATGGGTTAAAGCTGGTAATATCAAACATTCGGTTGTTGAGTAATTGCTACTCCCTCATCACTTTCAGCTGACAAAGACTGAATACGTGGTGTACAGTTACTGTCCAACAGGGGTTTAATTTCTCTCCACCAAAGTCTCAGATTATTATCTACCTGCAAATCAGAGTTATGTGGGGTGGAGCTAAATCTGAAAGTTGAAGTGGATACAATATTGTAGTGAAAATAGAGAGGGAAGACATTAGTTGATACATAATGAATGAATATGTAGTTACAAAGGTGCTGAGCAAAGTGAAGTTATTAATTATGAGGGCAGGATTATCTGTATTCAGAGTAGTGTGGGAGTCTCTGCATTTATTAAAAAACCTGCAATCGTCAGAAAGTTCTGATAATAAAAAATATTTCTATTGCATTTGCAGATTTTCAAACTGACCCATGTTCAGGGTTTGTTAATTGTGGAGCTGAGTAGGAAGGAATTGAAAGATCTTCCTGCAGAGATTGACAACTGTGGCAGGCGATCTGCCACTCAACTGCTATGAAAAGGTTCACAGATGCTTTGGAAATCTGTGGGGTATAATTACTGTGTTGCCAAATACATTTTTGTTTCAATTTTTAAACCTAGTATGAATAGTAATTTAAAAGAGCCAATGGGTCTTGAAACTTCAGAGCTTAACTGGCATTACAGAGGAGCAGTCAACAAGCAGTGTTCTCCCTGTCCTGCTGCCTCTGTTGCTGTGTTTCATCACTTTGTTGGATGCTCTCTCACCTTGTGGCAAAACTGACTTTGGTGTAGCAGGTTGCTCAGATTAGAGGGTGAGAGGGAGAAGTGTGGAATTACTGAGGTTCTTAAGTACGAGTTCCTTTGGCTTTTGGTACAAAATATGGGATAATGTGGTCTAGAACTTAATAACTAAACTTAACTTAAGAACTGCCTTTTTTCTGTGCTCTACTTAAGATGATGGGTAATGAAAAGGAATCATACCACTTTTCGTTCTTCAGAGCAGTTAACCTTGGGTAAGATTTTATCTTCCCATGGGATCACATAAATTTGTGCTTCACATGACAGTGATGCCTGTTGACAGAACAAACCCAACAAATTAAGGCAACAAAACATTAGACACAAAGGAGGAGAGTTGTGCCTGAAAAAAAAGGGTTTTTTTTAATAATACATTAAAATGCTTGGAACTTTACCCAAATACATATTACATCTATCTTAATTATGGTTATTTCTGTATTTTTGAGGTTATAGGATGCCTGTGTGAATGCTTTAATCACAGAATCACACAGAATTACTAGGTTGGAAGAGACCTCCAAGATCATTGAGTCCAACCCTCGCCCTAACACCTCGACTAGACTATGTCACCAAGTGCCACATCCAGCCTTTTTTTAAACACATCCAGGGATGGTGACTCCACCACCTCCACGAGCACACTATTCCAATACTTTATTATTCTTTCTGTGAAAAACTTCTTTCTAATGTCTAACCCAGGGGTCTTAAAACTTTTTAAACAGGGGGCCGGTTCACTGTCCCTCAGACACTGTTGGGGGCTGGTTACTGTCCCTCAGACACTGTCGGGGGCCGGACTATAGTTTGGAAAAAAATGAATGAATTCCTATGCACACTGCACGTATTTTATTTGTAGTAGTGCACAAAAAACAGGAAAAAAAATGCAATATTTTAAATGAAGAACAATTGTNCCCGTGCGACTGCGGGGGGACGGGGACTGACCCGTCCGAGAGAAAACCGCAGACAGGACAGAGGCGGGGGAGTTCTGTAAATACCGGCAGGCCGGATTGACGACCCTGGCGGGCCGTATGCAGCCCGCGGGCCGTAGTTTGAAGACCCCTGGTCTAACCTATACCTTCCTTGGTGCAGCTTGAGACTGTGTCCTCTCGTTCTGTCAGTTGCTGCCTGGTGGAAGAGACCAACCCCCACCTGACTACGACCTCCTTTCAGGAAGTTGTAGAGAGTGATAAGGTCACCCCTGAGTCTCCTTTTCTCCAGGCTAAACAACTCTAACTCCCTCAGTTGTTCCTCACAGGGCTTGTGCTCCAAGCCCCCCACCAGCCTCGTTGCTCTCCTCTGGACGTGCTCAATCATCTCCATGTCCTTCCTAAACTGAGGGGCCCAGAACTGGACACAGTACTCAAGGTCAACTTTGGATTTGAGATTGGGTCTTGAAAATGATATTTTTTATCTCCAGTACTTTTGGAGCACCAACTGTTTTCCTAGTGATATTTCCTAATGATATTCCTAGGAAATACTGTTTGTTGATGGTATTTCTCCTACTAAAAAATTGGGAAATTGAAGTAGAAAGGCATTTTTTAAATTTTGTAATGCCTTCTGTACCAACAGATTTTAAAATCTCTCAGGTAAGCACTGTTCCTATGGTAGGAAAAGAGAGGTGAGATAAAGCCCCCTTCCCAAACAACTCCCTTGCCAATGGTTTCTGGCCCTATCAGCATTAATTTCCAGAGTCTAGAACACGTTTTCCCAGTATCAGCAGCATGCACTCCAGAAACATTATGCCTTTGAACACAAGTAGCACTCCAATCTCATGTTTTCCTTAGCTGCAAGTCCACAGAATCAGGAATATTGCAGCTATTTCACATGGCCTCCTCCAGTCCTTTCTTTGGTTCGTTATTATCAGAAGGAAGTTCTTTCATCTTTGCACTGATCCTGCAGCTGAGTGACTCAATTTAAGGTTCAGGGTTTCCTAACATGTCACCAACTTGGGTTACAAACAGTAGAAGGTGCCCTTCTTGAACCTAAAGTTCACTGAAGATGTAACAGAACTCAGGATGTGATTTTACTTAGGGATTTACAATTTCTGATGCAAAAGAATTTGTCCATTAGGAATATTAAGAGTTGGCAACATGATCATTACTTACACTGTCTGATGTGGCTCCACAGTCTTCGTGAAGTTTTTCAAACTCTTTCTTTGAGCAGTTTGTCTTCCAGACTGTAAATTTTACTTGATAATTTTTTCCTGCAACAATCTGAAAATTTAGCAAGAAGGCTTTCTGTGCTAAAGGCATTTTATCGAAAAGGGTTCACAGGAAATACAGTTTTCTACAAGCTTATACTACTCATATTCTACAAATTTTAACCACTGGGCCAAAAAATATTAAGAAGAATGATATTAAAATATTTATCAGTAAACCTATCTGCTTCTAATCAACTAACTTACTCCAGTTCCCAATCTCAAAAATTCCAGCACTGAAGCTGAAGGAAATAGAAGGGTCAGAATAATATTGGGCCCACAATTTTGACTTTGTTTTATTGGATGCCTGTAGTAACTTCATTAGTAACAGATGAAATCATTAGAGAGAGAGCTGCAGAGAGCCAAATGTGATGTAAGAAAAGTGGAATGTGAGTAAAATGAAGTGCGTGATGAACAGGCTCAGTTGAAAATGAACCTCTTTGCCAAACGCATTAAAGAGAGAATCTGCATGGGTTCAAGAATGTGCCTGCTGTGAATTCTCTTAGTATTTTTGACAGAGCTCGAGATAATATATCTTGCTGCAGAGACAGGAGACAAAACATGGAATTCTGGCTCTCTGAAGTCTATTTTAAAAATGTACACATACTAATATCAATCTTGATACAGAAAATCAGAAGAAAAATGTTTGAAAGAAGAAAAAAAAAGAAAAAGCACAGATATTATTAGTAAGATAACACGACCTATTCAGAAAAATTCTGGTGTGGTTTTTAATGCCTCCTCCAGTGACACATCAGTCTCAGGAGTAGTTGTGACCAAGTATTTTCTGAACTACTTCACTGTCTTCACTCTCTTTTGATGTGTTAAAACAGTTAACAAAGCAGATGCAAACGCTGACCAGTATTATCTTCCAGATTCCTTGTTCTTCTTTATCCAGCTTTATCTGTTTATCTTATGTTTTGCACATATATCCTTTTCTGAATCTAGCTGGAGTATTATTAGCAACACAATCAGTATATAAAATAACATTTCTAAGGGAAATTGAGATGCCTCATTTCTTAGATCATACAGCTACTGTAGGGCGGAGACTGCCTTAAAATAACATAGAGAGTATTGGTGTGGTGGATCAAGGGAATAGTTCTGTATAATAAATCTTTTAGACTCCAAAAGTCTAAGGTATATTGCAAAGGCTGGTAAAAAATTGTGTAGATAGAAATCAAATACTCTGAGTCAACCTTCTTCCCATGCTTCTGGAATTACTTTAAGAAAAAAATTAAAATTTCAAGAGATGGGAGATTTTTAATAATTTTTGAATGCAAGCCACTATGGGTAAAATTTTGCAGGAAAAATTACATGGGTATAACAGTTATCACATTTATCAACACTTAAAAAAAATGTTTCTAATCTAAATACCAACTTTAAATAACATTCAGCTCAGACCAGTGATAATGTCATGTCTGTTCCTCATCTCTCTGATATATCCCCACCTGAACTGTTGCTGATTGTATTTCTCCATCTTTATAATAGAAATCATCATTGCTTTCCGCGTTGTACTTCTCCATAGAAACCTTCAGTAGTTCCTTCAGTTCTGGACTGGTTTTTGGGATAGCCTTTGGACAACCTGCGCAAATGTCACGAACTACTAGTTCGTCAACTGAAAGAGATCAACATATTTCAGATCTAAGAAACAAAAGATTCAACATTGGTAAAGGCTGGGAAAAACAGTTAGTTATAAACCCCTGACTCTGGAATGCTTTGTATTTGGGTCTATAAAATGAAACCAAAAATATCTTTGAGTTTTATATGATCAGCAACATCACAGCTTGGTTATCTAGAAGAGCACTGCATCAGCATCTACTGTCACACTGGACACTTAACAACACTTTTCTCATAGAAACAAGAATTGTGTGGGCTAGTTGTGAGTAGCCAGCATATATGGAAAGGGAACAGTTACACACATGGAAAGACTTAATTTAGGTGAAACAAGAGGCGCCTGCAATTGGCACCGAATGTGTGTTGAAGAAAACCAAGGCTGAGTGGGTGAGAATGCAGCACTTACTACATGGAGTAGTACTGTACACACTGTTCTAAACCCCTGGAGCCGTGATAATATGTGTCCAGAAATGGCTGGAGGAAAAAGTAACAATAAATAACAATAAAAGACATTGAAAATTGCAGAACTTTTAAAAGTGATAGTGCCTATGACATACCTGGAAACTTGCATTGGCTTGCGGTATCTACGATCTCCCCCTGAAGATTCTGATAAGCCTTGGCCTCACATTTACCTACACGCTGGAGAGGAAAATGCAAAACAGCTCCTTTTTATTTAGAAATAATGAACAAGCTCACATCCTAATACCTTTCTGCTAACAGAGTAAGTCAAGCATGCTACTAATAATTCCTTCCTTCAGTATACTGGGTGCCAGAAGCTTGACAGACATTCTACAGAGCCAATGATTCCACCATTCCAGTGATTAGAAATGGTAATAAGGAAAGAACTAGGGGAAATGAACACATCAAGGAGAGATTTGGGGTTTTGTGGAAAAGTCATGTTGTATTTTGCACGTTTGTCAGAGTTCTTCAAAGGCATCAACAAAGACGCGTAAAGAAACCTGTTGATAAAGTATATGGAGATTTTCAAAAGGGTTTTAGTGAAATACTTTGTCAAATTAACTGTAGAATAAGAAGGAAGACTTAAAATTCAGGATCAGGATCCTAGGGCTATGACAGATATTTGAAAATTAAATCAATAAAAAATCTATTTAGTAGTGATTTAGAAAAAATAATTAAAAATAATGTCAAGGCTTATTATCCAGGATAAAGAAACTGACATATGTCCCAGTACAGCTCAGAGGTTCACAAGTGTGCTGAATATAGGGAGCAATTCTGGTTCCCCCCCACCATTTAAAATGAATAGTACTGAGCTAAATAAAGGTACAAAACAATTTCCATGGAATTTGGTCATTCCAAGGTATGGAATATTCTTGGAATATGATAGTCTAATAATATCTGCCAATGATCTATTAGCAAGGCTGCTTAACAGTTCAGGGGATAAGTGCTAATGATCTAATCCCACAAACCCTGGATGACCAAAGCAGTATGTGAGTGAGGGAGTGCTCCTGCAGTAGCTGAGTTGATAGAAGTCATCACCCCTAGGTGACAGCTGGGGAAACTCAGACTCAAGCAGATTAAGTAATTTGCTTAAGGTTTAAGGGCAAATATAGATAATGGATTTGCTTCAGCTAGTCTGATTCTCACACTTCTGTGATTTACCACAGTGTTGTCATTCTTTCCTTTATTGATCAATACTTCTGAAACATTCTTGAGATGTACAAGGCATAATTTTCAAACAGGAGAGGCTCCTGAATCTAATAGTTAATAGTGCACTTCCACAACAGCTGAAACAGATGCCAGTCAGTCCCCTCCCATTTACCACCACTGTTCATCGTGACTCTGCATTCCTGCCCTCTGCCTTGAGGTTGCAGAATCATTTGTCTGAGCTCCTCGTGAGCTGATTCAGGGAGGTCAGTTGAGAGAGGAAGCCTCTATTTTTGGTACTGCTACTTCAGTTCCAGGTCAGAGAAGCTGAGGGAGTACTTAGTTTTGCAGCACTGTTTAGCTAGGTTAGGTATATTTCTAAATAAATTTCTTTTGAAATTCTCTTATTCGGACTGTGGTAGAGATTGAGTAAACAATTGAGCTTCTTACTTTTCTTAGGAAATATGTCTTAAGCTGGAAAAAGTGGTGTTAATTTTAATTACCCCTTTTTGGGTTGTGTATGAGTTACCTCCTTGGATATCGAGATAGGAACTTCTCAAGGGTTTTATTACTTGGATGAGACTGTTTAGATTCTGCAGAGTAATCTGCACACATTTTGGTGGTCTTCTTAGTCACTGATTCAGGAGAAAACATGGATGTTCTCATGGCGTAAACAGACTGGATTAAGCTTCATTCACAAAACGAAGCAAAACTATAAATATTTTCTTGAGTTAGATCTCAGTAATTATTTGCTAATAGGATATTTTCTTGATAAGCAGATTTTGAAGATTACTTACACCTCTAGAAGTGATCCTGCACTCTGGAGTTAAATCTGGAAATTCTTCTTTGAAGCAATTAGTTTCCTCAATTTCATATTTAATTACATAATTCCATCCAGCTACCACCTGGAAGAGATATTTAGGTTATACCTTGTGTAAACCAATAGACACTTTCAAGTTAAACTATTAAATATTATCAACAAAGAAAACAGAACTGTTCTTCTAGCACTTTCCAATCAAATCACTTTGCAGTCATTAACTACAGAGTGTTCATGGACACCAAAAAAATTTTTGTCGTTGTGATACAAAAAGTAAACTAATTTCTGCATATGCTAGAAGTGCACTTTGGTTTCCACTTCTCCTGGCAAGCATGCAGCCTCATACTGCTGGGTTTCTTGCACTTCCCTCCGAAGTATCTGTTACTTATTACTCCCAGTGACAGGAAGCTGGTCTAGATAGATGAGTGCACTAATACAGCCTAGCAAGTCCTGCATTCCTGAGCGTGGGACACAGTAAAACAGTATCTGAATAATGTAACTTTATACAGCTGGTATCATTTGTTGTTGAGTGTCCTGCATTTATCATCTTCCCCTCATTGTGTCCAGCCTGGGCTTTACTTTCCCGCACTCACTGTTTTGTCCAGGTTTGTGACCCTTTTTAAAACTTTTCCCTCCAGAAAGCTGTTCCATTTTCCTCTCTCTGTGGCTACTGCTTCTCATCTATGAAATCTCTCCATATCATACTGTTGGGCCATGTAACTGGGATAAAAAGGAGAAATAATCAAATATAGGAACTTTACATCCCTGATCAGTTGAAGTGGAGGGCTCTGACTAGTCTCTGTTGGCCAGAAATGACACAATGGTTCATTTTCCAGTTGCTGGATTGCAGTCATGTGGCTTAAATTTTGTGCAAGGTTGTCTTTCAACAAAGGATTGTTGCCGTCAGTAAATATAAAGAGGACAGTCTGAACTAAATCATGGGTCAAACTGACATGAGACCAAGAAGATGTTTTTTGACTAATACATAGATATTCAAAGAACAGAGTCTGTACTTGGTGTCAGTTAAAAACCAAATAAGAAATTTTACTTTCTAGCAACATCACACCAGTCCATAGGAGAGCCTTTCACAGGGAAGGAATTGTGGCATGGAATACCAGACGACACAGAATTTCTGCAACCCAAGCAGTCGTTTCCTGCAAAGCAGATATTCCTGTGTGCAGAAATCTTTCAGTGAGTGGCATTCTGGTTTTTTGTTCTTCTTACCCATTTTTTCTACATGGGTTTAACTCATGTGATAGCATATAGCAGCTGCTGACATATGGGACTTATTGCCTTGCAAAAACATAGATGCCTGCTGCTGTTTGTAGAGTATGTGAGACATCTGTGCAGGCTGGCAGCTTTGGCACAGAACCTGGGAGAGATCTGCTCCTCCTGGAGCCTCAGGGAGAGGCCAAGTGAAGGACCCAGGAGCATCTGAGATGACACCAGATGCATGTGTCAGTACTGAAGGCAAATAAACTGGTGATAAACACTGGTTAGAAGCAACTGCAGACAAAGAAAAAAATGTTTATACTATCAGTTGACAGCTCTGAAAATCCAGTGGGTAACTGTTAATGATTCCTTATAAATTAAGATAATTATTTATAAAGTCTACGCCCTATATACATTTTGTGTGCTTTATTATGAAATATAAGCCACCTTAATATCAGAAAGGTACACAAAACAAAAAAGGTACTTGCTTTGGGTTGGGTTTTTTTAGTAAAATTCAGAGAAAAATCATGCACAAACCTGTCTTTTTGCTTCTTTTATTTCCACAAGCTTAAAAAGGGCAGTCTCATCACTGTGCTTGTTAAATTTTTGAATGGCTTGTTTCAGAATTTCTGACACTTGAGAACTGTCACTTGATATAGGATGAAAGCATCCAAGACATGGAGCCTGAGTAAGCTTTATCTTGGACACATCTGGAAAAGAAATAAACCAAAAAACATAGGGCTTCACGTAAAATAGCCTTAGGATTTCTTTTTTCCTATTCCTTTTCTGCTTTCATCTAGCATGATGAGCTAACACCACACTCCAGTTTCAAGGCCTTCAAAGACACTAATTTTATTTAGAAACATGCTGTGGTTTGTGGTGGCAGAGACCATCCATGGCATTAGAGTCCAGGCATGGTTTCCACAGGGAACTCCAGTCGAGCAGTTATTGAATCTTGGAAAAACCTTGCATGTAGTTTTGACGCCATTAAGGAAAGGGCATCACTCATTCAGTTAGGGAAGAGCCAGTGGAGACTACAACTAAGGGGATGTTCTTCAGAATCTTTAAAGCTCACCCACAGTGTCAGCTGCTTGCTGTCCTCACAGCCTTTTGGGATGGGGACTTCAGCAGGAGTGTTTTGGCTCACACATGGCAACTGCTCTGACTCTGAGTGCCCTGGGGACTGTGGTTGGACTGTTCTATTGCCCCTGCTAGTCACTGTGGCTGCCAGTTACCACTTGGTGTTACCTTCAGTTTTGTCCAGCTGGATTGGCTGTGGAAAGACAAGCTTGACAGGGATGCTCAAACTCCTGTTTCCTACTACTAATCCTATTAACTCTCTTTCCTTTCTAGTAATCATGGATTGGATTTTCATAAATTAATTTTATAGTTCAGTACATAAATTAATTTCATGATTCAGTGAGCTTGAGAATGAAAGTGGGACAATATGTGGTCTCTGTGGAATTGAAGTAAAATTTGTGTGCCTGATCTTCAGCAGGCATAAACTGGCTTTAATGGAGTAATGCCAGCTTGCACCAGCCAGGAAACCAGTGCAGGGTCAGTTAGATCAAACTGTTCCACCAAAAAGGCTGAACAGTGTGGCACCTAATATGGTGGGGAAATCCCTCACCCATCAGAGTCTTGTTTTACTCTTTCTGATTGAATCCTTTGGCTTTGGTTTGGCTCCTTTGCACATTTGGAATATCTCAGTGCAAGAGCAGTAGTATTTAGTCTTGACTCTGTGAGGGGTACATTAAAACTAACTCTAGCCCTTAGTATTTCTCGCATCCCTTATTTTGACTCAGTAATGACAAATATACACTTTACAGAACAGTGTGACCTTGTTTTCAGTAAGTAGTCACAAAGGAGGTAACAAACCAACAGCACTCCCAGTTCTAAACCAGCTGCGGTCTTGACACTTTCATAAGGACAATGCTATTCCTTTTTCAGAGTTGCTATAACCTGGTTATAAGAAATGAGCATCTTAGGCTGAATACAACATTGATTTAATGTATGTACTTTTTTTTTGTTTTCTAAACAAAGATTCAAATGCAAATTTCCTGTGCATTCTGTATGGGATTTACACAACTTTTACTGGCAACTAGATGTCACCATTGCCCTACAAATGCTTCAGAACATGGAGTTTGTGCACTGCAGTTCCTAGAAGGGCACTGGCTTTAGCAGAGCCATTTTTTGGCTTTAAACAAGATAAAAAGGGACACAAAAATCAAATATAAATTGCCAAACATCTCAGAAATCATGGTAAACATTTCTGTTCATAGCTAGATGGATGTTTTAAAGTTAGCTTGGGTATGTCAGAAGAATAGGCACAGAGATCTCACTTGCAAAGTTTTAGAACAGTGTGATCTCTTTTTAGTAAAGAAAATTACTATGTGAATATAATAGTCATATATAAATGTCTTATGAGTGAGAAATATAGTACTGCTTATTGTTAAGTTCTAAAAAATATCACAGTGTCATATACATTGCTGCCAGATTTTTATTTTGGAAATGAAATTTTCTTACATTTTCTTGATTGGGGTAAATATTTTGTTTTGGTAAACTTTAACAAAAACAATTTACTCCTTTTTATATTTAGAGAAAAATAAGGTGCAATTTTGTCATATGAAATCTTTTCCTAATAATTCCTGGCAAAATTTTATATGTAAACAAGTAAGGACAGAAAGTTGAAGTGTGTCAAGTTGTATCTAATCTTTTAAATTACTGGAATGCTTTTGGTCTTAAGAAATTCATTTTAACTTGGTATCATTTCAGTGCTTGAAGAAACTTACTAAACACATGTGCTCATTTTTATTACCCTAGAGAGAAACTGCCAGTACTTCACTGATTTAGTCTATATGTGTAAAATGAAGTTGGGGAGCTTCTGCCTTTAAAATTACCTGAAAATCTCAACAGTATATTTATTCCATTTTTATTTGTGAATGTATTAATTGAATGCTGTCCCAAATATTTACATACCTGAGAAAATTTTGCAGTCTTGTGAAACATTACTTGTTTTTTCAGCATCATTCATGTGAACTCGAGCTGTGCATTCTCCTGTTTTCTGCAAAAACATATGGCAACAGTTGTCTTAATGCTGCTGAGGAAAAATACAGTACTGTATATTCCTCTAGCTATTCAACACAGCTGACAGTTGCAAAGTGAGTTTGGGGAAGGGGTTTTTGTATATATTTGTAGTAACGTCTAATTTGCTGTTTTGTTATTATGAGGAAAGTAGGGTTAACTTTAGAATTTTAAATGTTTCTGGAATGTACTTTAGTCATATAAGCTCTCAAAAGCAACACAACTAAAAAGGTTTATTTTTCTACTGTAGTTTTTCTCAGGCAATTACAGTCCTGGTCATTATGCTGATGTTTCTGTAAAGAGAACTTGTAAAAAGGACAAATACTTACAGCCTCTGCAGATGCTTTGTACTGACAGTGTTGCCACAGTTTGTTTTCCTCAATGGCGCAAGAGGTTTCGAGTATTCGATATTTCAGGTAGAATTGTGTGTCAGGTCCTGCCTAAATTACAACAATATACATATCATCATTTTCATAGTAATAAATCAAGAGAAAAGATTAGAGCTCCAGACAGTAAATACTATTCATTTATTACTTTGCATTTTATAGTATGGTTTCATATTGGCTGCTGGTCTCCCAGATCCTGGTAGTTCAAATATTAACTTATCTAATTGTATTACTTAGCCCTTACCTACAATGACAATACGTTGATATAATATTACAATATGCTCAATTACCTTCATTTTAACTTGTAGTACCAAGGGGTTTAAAACCAGGAAGAAGTGGTTAGGTTTTACACTCTCATTCAAATGTACTCCAAAAAAAGCCAATTTGGGCGACTGTTTGGAGAGTTAGCATAATTACCAGCTTGGACTCTGCTCCTGTCTGACTCCCTCATTCTCACTCTTGGCCTCCTCCCAGATCTGTCTACTTTCCTTCTGTACAGCTCCACTGGCAGCCCAGACACAGCAGCCAGCAGCCCTCAGGCATCCTGGCAGTGCCCAAAAGGCCTTTCCTCGGTGGTACCAGGCAGCTTCAGCTGCCCTGCCTGCAGGGAAGGGGCGAGGAGGGCACATGCTCTGGGGACAGCCTTTGGCAGTGCCTGCGGTTTTCTGTAGGCATTGAAGGCTGGGCTGCAGGGGAGGACAGCCTCAGGAATCCCATAAAATCAAATAAAAAGTATTAAGCAAGTGTGTCCTGGTGAGTGGAAGTATTTTGGAATCTGGCTAATCAATGGCGGGCATTTTCTCCTTGTCATAAACCAAGTAGTGAGCCTGTGCCTACAGGTGACAGTGACACACTCTAGGGTTTGTGGTTCATCCTTTAGAGAAGGTTTGAAGTCAGAGGCTACTGATATTTTACAGCCACTAAAAATGCTCTGGCAGTGAGACAGACAAACAGGTAGTTGGTTATTCTCAAAGAGCCAGTTATTATTATCTTTTTTCTTCTGGGATAATTAAATAATAATTCTTGCCTTAGCAGTACAAGAACATGAAGCCAAACTGGTGTGGGTGGAATATACTGGATTTACACTGATGTAGACACAGAATTATATTCTGCCTTCTCTCAATTCCTATGGTATCTTGCTACAGCTACAACGAAGTGTGAAGGTACCTGATATAATGGCTGCAGGTTGTAAAAAAAGGATAAAAAGGGCTCTAAAAAGATAATAGACTTAATCCTCAGCAGGAAGAAGCTGACATTTATGGAACTGCGTCAGATTATACTATCTGGGGCTTAAAAAGAACCAAATTCTCTTTTCTGATACAGTGTTCTAAATCAGCAATAAATCAGCTCAATGAGTAAACAAAATACATAAGAAAAGCCATTGTTTCTGTATGTTATTTGCTATTGTTTTGTTTTCATTATTATTTTGAACAGCTATGCCTTTAACTGGGGCAGGTTTAGTCTTTCACGAGTCAGCTTTTATGTTTTATTACCCTATCAATAATGAATGTACATGAATATGTAATAACCGCTATTTAATTAATGCATTCAACATTGTGAACTAGCGAGCAGTAAAATCTATACTGTTTTTTAGAAAAAGAATCTCATATATGAGGAAATTTCAATTGCAGATTACTTTTCTCTGTTTGTTACTTAACATCATAATCAGATCAATAATTCAAAGTAATAGTTGATTTCCACTTCAGATCTTTTAAGAAAAAGAAAGATGAGTATCTAGAGAAGGAAAGATGAATAATAATTGCAATAAATATTTATTCTTAGAAACAGAACATTGTTCAAGATAAAATACTGAAACTCTATCCTTTGGGAATGTCAGCCAAAGGAAGGTGGTATTACAGCTCTGATATAGAGATGTTTGCATTTGGCTATTGTTAAGGATGTGTGTAGTTCAGTGAGAACAGTGAGACTATTCATTTACTTAATATTAATTGTATAAAGGGCTTCTCGAGTTTAGTCTTTGTCTTCACATGCTAAAATCTCCCCAGTGTGGAAACAGGAACACCAGAGGGCAGCTGCCAGGAGATGCCGGTAGGTTGCTCTAAGGCATTTAGCAATGCATTTCCCCTTTCTGAGGTCAATTTCTATCTGGTTAAGAGGATCTTGTGATTTTGGACTGCAAAATATTCCCTCTGACACTGTATTTCTTGTGGTTTACATCTGAAAATCCAATCCAGCAGAAAAAGTGCTAATGTTATTTTCAAGCAAAGTAATGCTTGTCATTATTATGGTAATACCATCTTTGTATGCCTCTCAGAGGTAAATACTCTTTTGTTAGATTAAGGCTATACAGGAGGACTCCAGGCAAAGGATCATGTTGCTTTTTTTTTTTTTCTTGTGTAATTTTAGCTGTCATCCTGTTTGACTAAAATACCACATAGTGCTGTTAGTTAGGTCTATGACTTAAGACTGGTGTCAATCAAATAATATTCACAAACAATTTGGAATATTGCCAAACTTTATCAGGTAATTCTTTCTTATATGTGACATCAGCTTTTCCCAAATCAAGATTATATTGATGTTTTTAGTATCTGGGGTTTTGCCACTGATCTGAAAATCTTACTGATAATGAAAGGGGGTAGGATTCCCAACAAAGAAAGGAGAAAACAGAGTGGATTAGAAAGACAAATTGTACTAGTGATAGAAATTTTCTATTCTGTAGTCCTTGTATTAGTAAGCAACTCACTAGCACATATACTTTTGTTGATAAGAACATAACATACATTTCCTGCTTGTTGTGGGAACAAGCATCTTACTGTGCAAGTCACTAATTTTTTAAAATGTGTTTGGAAGACACTGTGCTGTCGTGCTTGCCCCCTTAAGAATGAGATGGAGATAAGCTGATTCAGACTGCATAAACAATTCCAATTTTTTTTTTCTTTTTACAAAGTCTACTTACAGTTCTCTGGGCTTCCATCACCACGTATAGAGCAAATTGATTACCAGTTGCTCTGTCTTCATTGTATTTCTTCAGTGCTGTGTCGACAGCTTTAAAGACATCAGGGTCATCACAGTCCGAAAACTCAAAGGGAAGAGGGATGGCTCTGCTACAGAAAAAACTACAGCAGAGTGCTAATACAATGAAAGGTTTCATAATTGGATAAAAAAGGCCCCCTGAATTAGAAGGCTCTTTGAAAACCAAATGGAAAAGGAATGCCTGACAGGGCTTTAGTCACCTCTTCTGTTTTTCAGGAGCAATAGCTAAGTAAACAGAATGAGTGGATTGCTGGGGTTGGTTGGTTCTCATCATACCCTGTTTATACTGCAAATAAACTTCTGAGTTTATCTAAATAAACTTTGTGTGGTCACCAGAATGACATTAAGGTTATCCACCTGCCATCAAGATAACAGGATAAATGGCAGCAGCTGGGGACAGGCTTAGACCAAGCAGGGATGGCTTCTGAGCAACAGAGAAAGAAGAATGTTTGTAGCTTTCTGACTTCTCAATACCTAAACTGCTACTGAGAAGGAATTTTACAAGGCTTAAATAAAACACCCAAGAAGGTCACAGTGGCAATGAAGTTCTGGACAACAACCTTGTAAAGTTTATAGATCTGTTTAATGTTCAGAATGCAATGATTCTGAGAACTATAGCTGTCAGTACATGTTTGAAAAAAGTCTTTGGACAGATGCATATGACTGAATGTCACGTAACTCTTCAAAAATGCTTGATATATGCTGTCCTTGACAGTACTATTGGAAATGTCCATCTCTGCTGGCATATAGAGACTGCCTTTGGACCATGGATTAGTCAGTCTACGTAGTGCTTTGTCGTTGTTACAGATATGTGATGCCCAAGAACAAAAGATTAAACAATGTGGCCTGTGTCTGGCAGAGCCAGGATTAGTGCTGGCTGAGAACATCTGGTGCTTGTCTCCAGTGTTTGGCACCAAATAACTTTTCTTTGGATCTGTGAACACCTTGGGTTTGCCTCAGTTCCTGTGTTCCAGCTGTGTCTTGCTGTATTTGGTTTGTGTGATAAGATTTTGGTAGCAGGGAGCTACAGGGGAGCCTTCTGGGAAAAGCTGCTGGAAGCTTCTCCTATGTCTGATAGAGCCGGTGGCAGCCAGCACTAATCCAGTTCTGGCCAAAACTGAGCCCATTGGCAGTGGTGGCAGTGCCTCTGGGATAACAGAGTGGTGAAGGAGAAAAAAAGAACTGGGGAAGAACAACAGCAGAGAGGGGAGTGAGAGTATGTGAGAGGAACAACTATGCAAACACCATGGTCAGGGAAGATAGAGTGGGAGGAGGTGCTGCAGGTGCTGGAGCAGAGGTTTCCCTGCAGCCTGTGGTGCAGACTATGTTAAGACAGGCTGTGCCCCTACAGCATGTGGAGGTTAGTGGTGGAGCAGGGATCCACCAGCAGCTCATGGACCCACACCAGAGCAGGTGGATTTCCCATGGAGGCTATGAGCCCGTGGGAAGCCTATGCTGGAGCAGGTTTGCTGGCAGGATTTGTGACCCCATAGGGGACACACACTAGAGCAGTTTGCTCCTAAAGGGCTGCATGTTGTGGAAAGGACCCATGCTGGTGCAGTTCATGAAGGACTGTCCCCAGTGAGAGGGATCTCAGGCTGCAACAAGGGAAGACTGTAAGGAGTCCTCCTACTGAAGAAGGAGTGGCAGAAGCAATATGTAGTGAGCTGACTGCAACTCCCATTCCCATTGACCTGCTTGAGTAGAGGAAGTAAAGAAAATCAGGAGTGAAGTTTAGCCCTAGAAAAAGGTAGGAATGGGGAAAAGGTGTTTGAAAGATTTGGCTTTATTTTTCATTATCTTACTATGATTTGATTGGTAATAAATTAAACCAATTTCCCCAAGTCCAGACTGTTTTGCCCATGACTGTGTTTGGTGAATGATCTCTCTCTGTCCTTACCTTGACGTATGAACCTTCAGTTGTATTTTCTGTCCCCTGTCTGTCTGTGGAAAGCAGTGATACAGCAGCTTTGGTCGGCACCTGGAACCCAGCCAGGGTCAACCCTGAAACAGTTGCTGCAAGTTTTGATTAAAGAAAATGAAATTTAGAGACAGTGGATAAACTATGCAGAAATAAGGTTGCTTATACATGTTAACAGACTTCTAAAAATGAGTCAACCTTCACTCCATTACACTGAGTCCCCGTTTTGTTTCTTTTTCTTCAATGTAGCCCTCACATTATATTTCACTTTATTAATTTAAAAAGCTATTTTGAGGACCAAATTATTAATTTTTTTGAGGTTAATCTCATGTTCTTGCTTAGGAGATAGCTGTTCTGAACCAGCTTGCTGGGGTCCCAGGGCAGTCTGAATGGACTTGACCTTGATGGGGTCTGGAGTATAAAGTAGCACCACTGTTCATGCTTCCTGCTTCTCCCAACTCACTTTCCATTGAGGAAAGTTCAGCAATAAAGAAAACATTTACATGAAAGAGTTATTACATGCATCTGCTTTTCTCTTCCCCTGAGAGCAATTATGAGCTGTTTCAAAAGGGCTGTCCTTGACTGGAGTATTTTGGGGTATTGCCTGTAGCAATGGAAGCACCTGTGCAGGCCACCCTGTGGTATGAGACTGTGAGTCATTAATTGTTCTCAGACCTTTCCTAGGTAAAGGTGGTAACCCAAACACCATTAGTCAATTTATGCTACAGTTTGTCCTCATGGATGCTTAATACCTAAATAGCTTAATAGTTTAATGTAATTTATTAGTTTAATATCTACTAGCTAAATATCCATAGTGGCAAAAAAAGACAAAACTTAGGCAGCTGTGTCAAGAAAAAAATGGTTCCATATTTTTATTTTCCTTGAATCTGCATAAAGCATGAATGTAGTGCCATGGATCACTTTGTTTGGAAGGCGGTCAACTTTCCTCTTGGTTGGATTCGTCTGAGAAGTACATTATAATTATGAATGACTAGAAAATGAAAGATTTTAGATGATAGTTTTTGCTACTACAGAATTTTCCTTTTTGTTAGGACTGAAAGTGCATTGTTTGCTGCAGAGATTTTTATCCATTCACATTATCTAAGAGACTCAGAATATTGAGCCTTTCAGTTAGAGTGGAGCCTGAGACAGCCAGGATGAAGGAACAGGTTGGAATACTTTATGATTCTTTTCAATGCTTCTCCCTGGAAATTGAATGCTCTTCCTCCTTCTCCATGTTTTCATTTACTGAAGAACTGTTGTTGGCCCTGCAACTCTCAAGCCAGGAATATCTTTCTCTGGGGTCATATAGGAGAATTTTCTGCTGTGGAACTCTGTGGAAATAAAGGCAGAATTTTTGGAAGGACAAGTTTGGGTTTTCCTGGGCATGATTTTGATTGTGTAGGGTGATCTGGAAAACCTGAAATTTCTGAGCCAGTGAAGGGAATACCTTCATCAATGTTGGAGGAGTGAGGGTTGCACTGGGGTAGCTCAGGAAAGTTTGCAGTGGGAGGTATGAGAGAATCCTGCTGATTCAAAACTGGAATGCGATAGACAGTTCCTATCATATGGCTTGGAAAATACTTTCCCGACATGCTTGTCTTGTTACAGTGACGTCTGTAATAATGATGACAATGATGAGGAGAGTGTCCTGGAGGAGGAGGACAGTGTGGTCCATGATGATGATGATGATGACGATGATGAGGATGGTGGTGATCTGGTTCATCATGGGGAGGAGGGGGAGGAGGAGGACAGTGTGGTCCATGATGATGATGATGAGGATGGTGGTGATCTGGTCCATGAGGAGGGGGAGGAGGAGGACAGTGTGGTCCATGATGATGATGATGAGGATGGTGGTGATCTGGTCCATGAGGAGGGGGAGGAGGAGGACAGTGTGGTCCATGAGGAGGAGGAGGATGGTGGTGATCTGGTTCATCATGGGGAGGAGGGGGAGAAGGAGGAGCAAGACTGTCATGGCTGTCTTGATCTTCCTTGCTGAAGTTGTGCTTATACTCAGGGTCTTCAGGTCTGAGTTGAGAAGGGGGTGGACATTCATGTCTGTGATGATGTCTATGACGATGTCTGTGACCAAAATGATGATGAAAATGGGCATGTCTGTATGGTGAAAATTTGCCTCTTCGCCCATAGCCATGCTGCTGTTTATAAAAACACCAGGGAAGGAAATATTAAGTCAGATGTTGATAGAACAGAAGAAAGAGGTGAGAAAGAGAGAGGTGGGAGTTAGTAGGTTTGTATTCGTAGGTCCAATGCTCTTTGAGGAAAAAAACTTGCATTTTTTTCGAGATAGAAGGGAAGGAATAGATGAAAAAATGCTAAGTTACTGAAAATCCTCTGGAAATACTATACAATATCAAAATTAAATTATATAACCAGCTGAGAAACATTTGTGATTGATCAAAACAGAATAAAACCCACACTGAAGTAGCTGTTATAATATAAATTCGAATACCAAATATGATAAAGATCATCTCCCCTCCTCTTTCTTTCTAAAATTCCTTGAACTTGTTTGCCAATCTTTACTCATTGGAACTCAGTGAAGTGATTGAACTGAGAGAAGACACACTTGGAGGGAATAATAGGGACAGCTCAATTCTAGTTGATCTCGTGATTGACCTCAAAGTCTGTCCCAACTTGCAGGGACACATAGGCATAAATAAATAAATAATAATTTGGCATAAACAACAGTTACAATCCTCTGCCAATCTGGACTAAGCAAGGTTGCTGTAACCTGAATGAGGATACAATTAGGGGGTTGTCCACAAGTGAGTACATACCCAGGGCTGGTAGATTTCACAGCTTATATCTGTTCCATCGAGTTCATCTGCATCAGTGAGAATTCTTGCCTTGCAGAATCCCACTTGCTAAACAAAGGGAAAGGAAAAAAGAACTACAATGCACAGTTCTTGTGACAGAGTTAAGTTACTGGAAGTTCAGTGTTTTAATAGTTAGGGTAGTTCCTTCGATACGTGTGTTCACACAGCTTAGTTAGATCCTGAGCTTTCTGACCAATTCTTGCCAGGGATTAATAATGATTAAAATATGTGTTATTTTTGAAGGCTCTTGACTGTGAAGACCACTGCACCATGCGCACTACTCCCCATCTTACTGCTCTTTTGATGTCCAAGAAATTGGCCACCTACTAATGTCTCCAAAAAGAGTACCCTGTGAGTGACTGATTTTTAATTCCTTCTTTTTTTTTCTCCTGTCTTTGCTTGTCTAACATATGTTCAGATTGGGCTATCCTGAAATTTTGCTCGAAGTTATCAAAACCTGGCACTGTGTAGTTTCTGATAAAGCTCAAGGTAAAGCATTCATCCTTTTTTGAAGTAATTTGTCGTAATTTTTTAGCGTTACTTCCCTTAGCATCCTGTTTCCTGTGACTTTTTTCTGTTGTGGTGTCACTGTGTGTGGAATTGCTCATGTGAAAGAGCACAAAACTCGTGTGAGGGATTCTGTGTATGCTGTCTGTAGTGGATGCTTTATCTTGATATATGTCTGGGCCATTAGTAGCCCATTATGATCAATGATTACAAATGTTACTGGCATTTTACACACACAGCAGTGGTGGCAGCACTGAGAACAGAATTCAAACCCTCTATAGCCATCTGCCTTGTGCTTCATTCTAGTGAACTTGTGGCTCTGCTACCAGTTAATTCACAACCTCTTTCAGTCTTCTGGAGTGTAAAAAGACAGAGAAGATGTATATAAAACAGAAGTTTTACATGTTTGATTTTTTCCTGTTTTTCTTAAATTCCCTCAGTTTAATTTCTGGGGAGTAATTTATATTGAAATTATAAGACCTTGCCTAGCTGTTTCTTAGGTGTAGACTGTTACGGTAATGGGAATGTGAGGTAAGGAGAATATCTTGATAGTTATCTGCAGACAAGCTTGATTTATTCTATTCTCCATTCCTCTGAAGCAGAGGGGAAAAAAGCAACCCTGAGCTCACTGGGATGACATAAGACATGTATTTTTTTCAGGATCTATGACTCATATTATTGTAAAAGTTTTTGTGAATGTAGCATGAATGATTTGCTAGGAATTGGCCACAATTTGAATGCAAAAGCCAGATACAACCTGGAAAGCACTGGATTTTTAATTTTGAGTTTGTGTGCATGCTTATAAGAAACACTTGGAAATACATTGGTAAAATCTTCCTGGTGCCACCCATTGTATCAGTTCTTATTCTAAGATTTCACTTACAGCGTGGCAGTCATGGAGAAAATCACATTCCAATTCCTGGTCTGCTTGCTGCATGGATTTGGAACAGTTGGTCTCTTTTATAGAGAATCCTAAAATGTGACCTTCACGAGAGGCAGTCTGAAAAAAAGAGGTCAAACAAGAAGTGGTAACTGGGTGTGTTTGAAGTACTGTAATTTTCAAAGCAACCATACTTCAGCTCATTGTGAAAATCCTGTCTACCTCATGCTTTCTTTACCTATCCTGTTCAAATGTTCATGCATATATACATGTTCAGTGAGGAAAACAGGTTAGATGATTTATAACTTACTTACCTTATACCCTTACAAGTTCCAGAAATGCTTGCTTTAATTCTTTGTCTAGTGTGTTTGTGTTATGAAACCTGTTACTTTTACAGCCTGTGTTTTTAGGCAGTAGTGTCCTTAGAGTCCCCTTGAAACAGAACTTCTGCGCCTGTGCAATTAGAGAGATCTACTGGTTGGCAACTACTCCTTTCCAGTGGGGGGAGTGCAGAGTATTGCAGTGCTGATGTTAATTTGGGGTGAAATTCTTCCAGTTTCCTGTGAGATTGCTGCTTTCTCTCTTGGCAGGGGCGTTATTCATAAAGAATGCATTACTCCCTACAAATATGGGAGAAGGCCTTTGTGATCCTATTAAAATCCGTAAGGAGGTGTTTCATTTTAATTTGAACTGTAGCAGTACTTTATTTGAAGTCTGTGTTGAGGGTGTCCATAGCATGTGTGTGCACGCAAGGTTTCACTAGCTTAACTAAGCTGGTTAAAAGTGGATGCACATACTTTATGGTATAGTTTTTTATTGTAATTCATAGTTTCTAAGTGTTATGCAGTGTGTTAAAATCTAGCGGTACAATCTAGAATATCAGTATAGCTGAAGACAAAGTATTTGGGGAGAAATACATGAGCTCAGGCAACTTGAAAACAGCCATTTGCTAAATGGGAGTAGGGATACATCCTGTATGGGGCTACAGTGTGGAACACTGTCACCTTTCTGAGCAATTAAAAGCTGCAGGAAGGTCGGGTTGGCATGGTGTAATTTAGGCAGTTTCCAAGACCAACATGTGTTATGTTCAGGGCTGTGGGACCTCATTACAGAAGTGTCCTGAGCTGACACTTGTTGGCAGAATGATCTTGTGCTGTTTAAGTGAATGTCTCCAGTACCTACTGACAAGAAATTTTGGTGATGTGAGAGTTATACTTCAAATTATCCAAAAGATAAATCTTCATGTTGACATCACCAAACATGGAGTTAGTTACCAGAGCCAGAAGTTCTTCAAGAGATACAGCACAGATACAAATTCACCTCCCATCCTTCAGAGCTCTCAGTATGCTGCTTTGCTCTACAGCAGAGTGAAAATGACTTTTGACTTCACTGTGCATTGTACCCATGTGCTAAATATTCTAAGAGTAAAAAATTGCCTGTCTTCAGTTGACAAAATGTGTGACTGTGATAATACACATAACTATCCATCTAGAACTCTGGTCAGCAGTAAATAAACTCACATATGTTATGATAAGATAGGTAAATAGGCATTCAGAATTAAAATATGCACACAAAGAAGGCTTTGAATTTTGAATGCTGTCACACTGCTGTAGTTTTTAGTGAATGAGAAATCCTTTTGCTTTCACATACCTAAATTGAAGTTGATAACAAGTCTTTGCAGAAGCAGGACCTTCAATTTCAAGCAGATGATTTATGCTGGTGGGTCTGATCCTAGAAGGATTTGAGTTCCAGTCCCATGGTTTTAGAGCTGCTCACAAAATTTTGTCATTTATAAGTAATTCTAGGAAAAAATGCCACTTACCATCTTTAAAATCCTTTCAACTTTGTCCACAGTGAAGTAGTTTGTTTGGTTACCCTCACTGTTGAATTTCTTCAAGGCCCTTGCAGCAATGTCTTTATGTTGCTCAGTGACTTCTAAGGCTTCAATTTTTACAGGACAGTCTTTGCACTCTAATAAATCAGGTGGAACTGTAAAAACAGAGAATTTACTAATATTGCAGTGGATATTAAGACTCTTGGGAGTGTGCCTGTGCCTTTAATATGAACTCATAATGAGAAACTGAAATGCAGATTTTCCTTGGAACTGAAATACCTGTCCCTCACTCCACAAATATAGGTCTGTCCTGTAATGTGAAAAAACCCAAACCCCTGAAAACAAATATTCTTATAAATCTTTCAGCTCCACCTTAGAATCTTACCACCTGAGATGGGCATTCTTTCCAAGTTTACATTTGTTCTGATATTCATTATCATGTTTTGGTGGACTGGAATGGTAATATCATCTGACATCAATAAAGTCTGGTTTAGAAGACTAGGGTAACCTTAATTCTATTACTCATTCTTAACATTCCATTTGAATTATCTAAAATATGAATTGCAAGCAGATGAATGAATCTGTTACGGTTACCATACACTAGCAGAGCACAGGCTTTGGGACAAGGGCTGGTTTGAGGTATGCATTGGCTTACAACAGTGGTTGTTTTACCTGGACTTAATGTACAATTAAATCCATATAGTTGAGCTTTCTTCAGCAGATGGTTTGTATGTGTGATAATCTTACATTGCCCAAAGTCCTGAGAGGAAAAAAGAACACATGATTATGATGTTATTTTCACTGGATTTAATTGGATGTAGGCGATCATAGAAATTATACCTCCTTTTAATGTGCAGTACCTCTAAGAATAACAGATGTGGTCATTAATGGAATGTTTGATCTGGTACCACTCAAAATTTGTCTTCAGATAAAATAGGATCTCCCTTTACAAGAGCCTTTATTTTAATTCTCAGGGTGCACGACTGAGTAGACAATGGAAGACTGAACCAGCCATCTCAGCCATCCTGATACTTAGAGTAAGATAATACTAGTGAACAGGGGAAGTTGGGATGCTGGGTTCATAAATATTTTTGAAAAAATGTATAGGCCTTTTCTTCCATTCCTTTTCCCCATCCCAGGAAAAAGAGTAAATGCCTTCTCTTTTCTCCTCATGGCCTTCCTGCTTTGTCCTACATTGTAGTATCACAACTCTGCTATTTAAATAAAGTTTTGGACTGGGAGTTCTCATCCCAGGCTGCATGATTTGACTGCAGCAAGAAAGGGCAAATACTGTTGTCTATCATTCTTGTACTGACACTACCAATATTTCACAGTCATACCACAAATGATATGACAAAATACACCACTGGTATTTCTGGCTCATATACTAGGACCATGCTTAAAAAATAATTTCTAGTGCCCTTTGGTTGTCAGCAAATTGCCCTTATAGCATAAGTTCTGCTACAAGCAGTGGAATGTGAAGTATAGTTCATTTGAGACTACGAGTTAAATAAAGCTACACTTATTTGAAGGGTCAACCCTTTTCCAAGCCTTTAGCTTATGTTTAACAACTCTAGAATTAAATAGATTTTATTTTAGAATAAGCCATATTGAAACCCAGTCTTCACTTAAAGATTTTGTGACACACATTTCTGGGCAGCTCAGATGAAGATTAAATGAATGCATTGTTGGTGTATAAGTTGGTGTGGGTGCCATTACTTGCCATGGGATAGGTGTCACTGTATTCACAGGACTCCCAGTGTTTTCTGGATAAGACAGAGCATTCAGTTTCCAGCACATCCAAAGTTAAGTAGAGGATTGATGAATTTCCCTGGAAGAGAAGTGCAAGTTAAAAATAGTTCATGGACAAAAAGTTTGATCCAAAAGAAACTTTTTTTGAGGTTGATATGTTTAATCTTTAATGAAGCTTCTCCAGTTCTCTGTTAAGGTTTTTCTGAGCTGACAAGCATAGAAAGGATTCAGGCTGGAAAGGGACCTTTGGAGGTCATCTTGCCCAGCCACTTGCTCGAGGCAAAGCTAAAACTTCAAAGTTCCAGCTGCATTCTGTGTATCACCTAGACAGATATTCCACAAACTCTCTGGGCCACTCCAGTACTTAACCACTTTCTCCATGGTTTTTTTAAGCCTTATATCTATTCAGTGTTTCCCTTCCTGCAACTACAACTGTTGCCTCTTATCCTTTTGTTAAGAACCAGTGAGAAGAGTCTGTTGTTAACCTGATATTCATCAAGTAGGGAAGATGCCAGTGCTAAAAAGTTGCCATTCCCTCTTTCTGATTTTCACATAGAACATACTAGTCTACTGTACTATAAGTTGTTTAGGGAGTCAGTTATGTAGCTACATCCATTTCAAATTATCTTGGTGATCGCTCTTTCAGAACTTTGCTTCCTGCTCAGTTTAGTCAAGGAGTGATGCAAAAAGCTGTAATAATTCCTACCAAGTCAGGAGCCTTAGCTCTGCAATTCTAGTTTGTTCTGTCTCCTGAGTGAATAGGAGAATTAGAATTAGCATTTGGCTGCCAGTGTAATGAGATGTGGTGCTAAGAATTTTCTGTGGCGCACAGAAACAGTTTTTTTATTTTTCTGCAGGAGAATTAATCTCAAATCACATTTGAAATTAATTATTTAAACTTCATTCAGCCCTTGTATGGACGTTCAGAATGAACTCATATGTATTTTATTTTGTCATTTAGATAAAATCATATAAAGCCCTTCACTGCGAATAAATGTCCTCAGGTTTTATGATGTTTCATCCATTCAGGTTCCTTTTTCAGAGTTTTTCTGTATAGACAAGACCTTGAGAAAAAATTGCTGCAGTCTAGTGTAATATTTTTATTAGTGAGAGTCCAGCAGTGTCATGTTAAACACTAGTTTGGCAGTATGTGTACATCTTAGCATTGTCTCTATTTTAGAATAGAGGTTAGGTGGCTTGCACAGTGACACATGTTGTTCAGTGGCAGAATTGAGAGAAGTGAGTAAGACTGTTTTCTGGTTTGTATTTATTGAATTGCACTGAATGGAAAGTTAAGATAGGTAAGGTAGTCTTATGTAAAATATGAGATTCACTAGGAACCCTCTAAAACTGAAATGACTAAATATGTGATGTACTTTGTCATCCAGACTTGTGAGATGCTGAAAAAGCAAATTCATCCCTGGCAAGTACTTACTTTCTTCAGAATGCATTTGGATTCATTAAAGCCTGAAGCAGACTTTGGGTAACATGGTGGCTACATCCAAATATGCAGTAGAAAATTCCTCTGTTCATCTGCTGCATAGCTCTTGGGGGAAAAAAATGGTCTTACATGATGCTTTCTTGGTTGTTTTAAAAGCATCTTGGACACTACAGTTGTGCACTACAGAGGCCCAGAACTGTTCTGTTGTGGATACTTGAGTATATTATGCTTTGAGAACTCCCCTGTAAACCCAGTAGAGATCTGGCTATTGACAATTGCTCTGCTTAGGTTTGTGAGGGGGCCAATGTGGTAGACCTAGTGCACACTATTGCACTGAGATAACAACAATAATGTTTCGGTCTTTTTTTTTTAATATATATATATATATATATTTGGCAGTGGAGCCAACAAAAGTTCCTTCACAATAGTGTACATGATCAGTGTGCAGGAGACCATATCTGGTGGCTTTGGGTCTTAGAAGGTACAGAGACCTTGCAGGGAGAATTCTTTAGCAGTCAGATAGATAGAAGGGTCTTTTCTGATCTTGTAGACTCTGTGTGAGAGTTGAAGATGTGGCCCTGCATCGCAAAGACAGCAAAATTCATTATGGGTGCAAAGCAAAACATAAGCATGGTGTCTGGTGGTTATAGCATTCATCTGAAAGTGTGAGTCCTCAGAGCTGGTCCCTACTCCACGTTATGGTTCTATAGCTCATATGGTCAGTTATTGCTTAAAATGTAGAAACACTGAGATTTTTCTTTCTAGAAACAGCCATGGTTTTTGTCATTCATCCAATGAATGGGTCACTTTTTGAGCTTTTACTTGTCCTAACAGGCAGTATTAAGCAGTTTCATCAAAAACAAACCTGTTTTTTCTTTTGCCATGCTGAGATGTGTAATGAACTTCTGAAGCAGCGTATGTGTGTCTGGATGTAACCTTCATAGCCAAGCAGCTAAAAGGTACCAGGTGCATTAATAAATCTGCTTGTACTTGGTCTCTTTTATCTAAAGAAATTTTGTATTCAGTTGCTTTTTCCGCTATTGATTTGTTTTGGCATTTAGGCAAGCACTGAGAAAGGCTTATGTTTCCTCTCTAAGAAATAGAAATAGGAAGGAAAAAAGGAAATGACAGCTATCATCTCCATCCAGCCCCTTCCCTGTTTTGCAGAGTGGCAACAATTTTGTTTTTCTCTGTCTTTTTCTTTTTCCCCAAGCTGTCCAGCTATCTCCGAAGTTAACAACAAAATACTGATCTTGCAGGATACATTTGTCTAATTAATGTTAGATGTTAATGGATTAAAGCAACTTTCCAAATATAAATTTTGAGTATAACATCTGAGACGTGACAACAGGTCAAGACAGGACAGAATAATTTCCAGTGTTGTAAAAAGCTATTCAAAGCATCTTCTACACCAACATCCTGCTGGCCAAGAGAATAGAGGACATTCAGGATCGTTTGAAATCAAGCTTATGTACAATAAATCATGCACAAATGAGCACTGAGGTAGTGTAAATCACAGCTCTGTTAAAAGCAATAAACATAAGCTTTTGATGACCTTCCTCGTTATTTAAAAATTACAATCTTGTGTAAATCAACCCTTAAATTGATACTTACTGTATGTAGTTCATGTGCATCAACAACCCGGAATAAACCAAAAACATAACCATCTCTGCGATGTTTGTTGACCAAATCCAGGGCCACTCCTGCATCTTCTTCAATGGTGTTACACTCTGCAGGTGTAATGCTTGCTTTGTTTTGGGCATTAGAGCACTGCAGTAGTGTTAGAAAAAAAGCTAAAGCTAGAAGCAGCATTTTGTTTGCAGTGTTAGGTCACTTCTGCCCATGCCCTGATAAAGCCAGCAGTCTCTTTTTAAATCAGAGCAGCCCACCAAAGTTATAAATGAATGCTAAAAGGGCATAGTTTTCTATAAATTTAAATGTTGTGTCAGATAGCCATTACCTTGACCCTGGATTAACATTTCCAAACAGCAAGTAAATGATTATATAATGATTTAGCAGATTTTGAGGAAAGTGGGCCTTATAATACTCTCTGGACTACCCATCAAAGAGCTTGTTTGTGATTCTTTAAGCAGGCATTGTGCAACAATGCTTTACTAAGAAAAGCACTTCTAACAGTGTGCTGCTAAGCCTGGCAGTTTATGTGTGCAGGTATTACACAATCTTGGTCTTCTGTTTACAGTTGAACTGAAAATATGCTGAAATATTTGTGGTCAAATTATCCATATCCTTGTTTTTACAGATTCTTACCTAGCAGGAAATTAGTGAAAGGGAAACAAGGAAATCACCACGAGTTGAAAGAGGGGTTTATCTCAAGGTGCACCCCAGGCTGGTGGTCTGTAGGTTCTGTTGAGTACCTGCTACTCTTCTAGCTCAAGAAAATTTAAAGTAGACTTTTATCAGCTTTACATCATTTCAGAATGGTGCACAGAAAGGGACTGGCTGGCTTAATACCCATGTAATCTAGGCATGGCATGAAGTGACATAAAACTGCCTTTGCATTCCAAATCTGAGCAGTTTTGTGTGCTCTTTTACTGTAGTAGCCTTCATAGACTTCTGTAAAGAAATGCTGGTAATTTTTTCTTTCATTTATTAAAATAATGCAGTACAATATTAAGATTCATATCTTTCACAAGACACACCAATATTCTCTGCTGTGCAGAAAGGAGGTGATACTATATTAAAAATCTCTTATTCAGGATAGTTTAAGACATCAGTAATTGCTTGTCAAGGAGTGGCTGAAGATGGAATGCAAAATTCAAACACTGAATAAGAAAATACAAAAATTCAATGTGGGTCCAAAATTACAAGGTCAGACTCGGATGCGGAATTTTCCAAATTGTTGTTAATGTGAAGGTTGGATTAGCTTCTCACAGAAAAAGGTACTGGCTGTATAATTGATTTTGGGGCTGGAAGCTGGATGATCTTTGAGGCCCCTTCCAACCCAAACCATTCTATGATTCTGTGACTTGGGTTTACATGTTTGACCTTGAGGGGGTTTTTTTTATTTTTTTGAGAGACATTCTGAAATACAATGCATAATCATCTGTAACCATGACCTCATTTTATTAATCCTTATTTTAAAAAAATCCACCTTTTAGCATGTCTGGTGTCTAAGAAATCATATTTTAAAATGCATTGAGCTGCAGCAATGAATTTTTTTGTAGTTAGTTCAGGACACACTTAACATTACTATGATAGTAGATAAGCTAAATGGAGCATCTTACAGTGTTAGAACCAGGGGCACCCAAATGTAGCATGAGTCAGTTTAAAATGAATAAAAATAGTTCCCCCAGCATGGGTAGTGAATTTGTGGAATTTGTTGCCACGGGAAGCTCTGGAGGCAGACATTATCAGCAGAGGCAGAAATTGCTTAGAAAAGTTTATGGACAACTGGTCCTTATGTGCATACTTGAAGGACTAAGAAAAAAGTACACTTTAAAGTCCCTGATACAATGATTCTGGTTTACAAAAAGGGGCAGGTTGTGTATTTCTGATAATCACAATTGTTTTTTGCCACTGTGAAAATGAATACTGGGATGCATATACCACTGTTCTGATAAATTATGGTATTTCTTTTGGTTTTGTTTTTATAATGTTTCATTATAATAATTCAGAGTCTCTTCTGGAACATGGAAAAAATCAGTGAAATAAATGTGTAAATAATCAAAGACATTTGAAATACATTTCATCCATTAAAAATAATACATCATTACTGTGTTCCAAATTGCACCCCAATTCATTTATTACAATACTGGTTAATTTTTTTAAATGAGCAGTCATACTGAAGAAACGAATCAGATTAGGTAATTTAGAACAAAATACCCATAGCCGTCTGTTGTTTGCAGATTGTTTTTTCTTTTTTTCCTCTTTTGTTCTGGGCTGTTCATTGTGACACTGCTCATTTTCTTGACAGTAGCTTATATATGTTTTAGGTATAAGATAGAAACAACCTGAATAAAGAGTGGAAAATATACAATGTACAATTCCTGCAAAATTGGCTACAGAAGTAAAGTAAGATTCTGTTCCCACTCTAGAGAGTTTTGTCCTTGATTTCTTTGGAAAAGAAAGGTTCGACTCTATTGTTAAAGTACAGCATGGACAAGCACTCCAGGCACAATAAGAACAGTTAGATAAATATTGGTTGTATTGGTCAGTATAATGTATTTTTATCACTTGTCCTCCAATGTCATATCTGTTAAAAAACTTAATTTGTTTTTATATATCTTACTTTTAAGTCTCTTGCGTTGCTTTAATGAAGCCATCTTTCTAAACACATTGCTGGAAGGAATAGGAAGTTTTATCCAAACATGGCATTTCTCTTGAGTGGCTTATCAAAACCTTGTTTATGACTGTTACCAAGGCCTGGCTTGCAACAGTAAGAGGTGATCCACATTCAAACTTTAAGGATACGGTAATAAACATCCATCCTAAACCTCTCCAGAGATCTGGGAGAACACATCAAGAAGAGGCTTATCTTCCTCACTTGAAAAACAGTGTATGAAATGCTTAATAAATAGAATTTTATTCTGGAGGGATAGGAAAAGGAGAGTTGACACATAAAGGAGATAATATGCAATAACCAATTGCTCTTTTCCTAAAGTACAGCCATTACTATTTACAGATATCCCTGATTTCTTGGGAGCTGCTAGCAGTAGACTTTTCTCTGCCTTCTGCAGGAGCTCTTCGTGCCCAGGCTGGGGTTATTAAATCCCACAGCTCAGTTACTTCTGCAGGCAGCAAGCCCTTACCCATCTTGTAGCCTGTGCTGCTCTGCAGCTGAGGTTGTTTCTGCTCCTAAGCCAGAGCACAGCTAATAAAGACATATGTGGATCCACTTGCTTATAGGTAAATTCTGGGCTGGCTTCTCTTTACTTTTTTAACTCTTGTAATTCCTTCAGACCATGGTGTCCTGATTTTACACCTTGATGCAAAAACCAAAAAAGGTTTGCAGTTCCTGGAGTGGCTTCACATTTAACAGAAATGCCCCTAAGTATGATGGAAAAATATGTAAATGTGATATGTCTTATTTTTATCTGCTGGATGTAAACAGGATGCCCTCAATGCAAATGCAATGTTAGACAAATTTGCTTTGGTTATGGTTTTCAGAGTAGCAGCTGCAGCTGCAGCTTCTTCTCTGCCTGCAGCTTATTTTTCTTTACCAGTCACCAGTTTTTTTATCAGACTTGTAGAGGTTTCATCACCTTGTCTATCAAATTTCTTTCAAACAGACCTTAAGTTCAAAAGCTATTTAGAGGAGACAAACTGTCAAGTGGGCAGGTTGACAATGTAGTTACAGAAGTCTTGTTGCTTAGGAGGCCTCAAGGACTAATGTAGGGAATCAGTAATCCTTGTCTTGTCCTCAGTGTCTCTGGCTGCAAATTGCTTTTTAGAAAAAACACCCTAATTGTAAAAAAACCACCCTAATTGTAAATTGATGACTTAGAGGATATATTGCAAGACTGACCTTCCAGGGAAAAGGGCGATGTTGAGAATTCAATATTAAGAATGGGGTCAGAGGGAGTTCCAAATCTCAGAGATGCAGAAGAAAATGTTTAATAATGAAGTGCATACAATAGATAGGTTCTGAAATCAGAAAAATAGAATTTATATTGAACTTATTTTATAAAATCTTTGTCTTGGCCTTGCTTTTTAAAAATCTATTTGGTTGGCCAAGGATTAATGTAGAAGAATAGCTGAAAAATCTAAACAAACGTATAGCCAAATGCATAAATGCACAAATGCATAAATAAGCCAGAAAATCTTCTGTACCCTTTGAATATTACTGCTCTTTTTATTTATTTATTTCATTTATTTTTTGCATACATGATGCCTTACCTATATCCTGAGATAAAGGCTTGATAATATCTTATAAAAATGTCAACAGTCCTGGAGGTCATTGATCATCGGTTATCTGTGCCTCAGAAGACCAACTGTCCGTGTGAAGCTGTAATGTTTACTCAGAGAAACATTTGGCCAAAGTTTAGCTGGACATTGCCCAGGTAGCAGGATACTAATGGACCTCATAATATCATAAGATCACTAAGTTAAAAAACTGTGAAACAAAATTGAAAAGTGAATTGAGAATTGTCTGCCAAAATCCACCTACTTCTCATCTCCAGTGACTGCATGAAAGCCTTCTCTGTGTTACTGCCCTGTGCTCTGCCAGACAAGGAAAAGTAGCACTTAGCAGTTCAGTCCTGGGAGAGGAGAGAATATTTGCCGTGTAACTGGAGGATCACAGGGTGTGCTAGTGCCAGCTGGAGAGGTTCGGCACTACCTGGACATATTTCTAAGAGGATTTGCTGCAGTCCTGTCTTGCAGAGGCAGTGTGTGTGCAGACCAGAGACATTGCATCCTGTGCCCTCATCTGCCCATGTGGCCGTGCTGAAGGGAGAACCCCGCAGTGCTCCCCACTCACAGGATGGCAGAAATCTGCTGGATCAGCAGCAGGATTTAAAGTCATGATGACTAAACATTGCCAGCTGTTAATAGTATCAATGCCATATGGGAATGACACGGTATCCAGGTATATATCCTGAGGACAAAGGAAACACAGAAACTGTACAACTTCAGTCTCTTACTTGTACTCCAAGAATTTAATCTTGGACATCAGTACCAGGACTCAGTTATGGTATACATTGGCAGTGGCCTCGGTGACGCTGAGACTGGGTATGGGACCCCCTGCTGGACCAGTCACAGCAACTAAAGGTCAAATAAAGCTCATGACTCTGCACTGACCATTGCTGCTTTGTTGATCTGTGCTGGAGATAGTTATTGCTCAGATAAACACCCCTTCTGACGTTTAAGTCAGTGAAGTCTTTGAACCCAAATCCCAGATCGGAGCTAGAGAAAATATTGATTCAAATGTAATTTCTGAGCCTTCACTGCAGAACAGGCTACACAGTATCCAAATGGAATGTACAAAGCTGTGGATCCAGACTTTTGGTAACTCCCCCTGGTTGTGTTCACACCAACTCCACTCCATTTATCTTCAGCAGCGGCTGTTCAATTTACTATCGTTAAGAATCTATAGTCAAGAAAAAGAACTAAGTGAAATGAGGTATTCTTGGCTGTGACTAGAAGTTAATGAAGCTGATTTCTTCCCCAGTGTTCCAGTTGTTTATGTTGATATAAGTCTCAGTAGTGTCATTAAATTGATGGAGCCACAGCAAGATTAGAATCAACATGCAAACAGTTAATAAAAGGACTCTGTTCTAAAACAACAGAAGCAGGAAGTGTGAGTAACTGAAAAGAGGGGAAAAACCAGTGTTTTGAATGTCCCTGAAGTGTGACAAATTGTTGCCCCAATGCTCTTCTCTCTGACCCACTAAAGCCTCTGTGTGAGGACATGGAGCAATGCCTGGTATCCCTGATTTTGGCAGGTGGCAAATCAGCAGTTCCTGTGCAGGGTGGCAGAACACACTGGTCCTGTTAGAGAAACCTGAACTGGCAAAGGTGAAACTTCCTGAGGGAAAAACAAGATGCTGTAATTCAATGACTTGATAAAAAGAGGAATGCTGACACAGCCTAGAGCTCCTACTGCAATAACAATTTGTTAGAATTTGAATTTTAGGATTTTTGGAGAACCTGATTTTGAGTGTTTTTCTACTCTGAAATTAATGAAACCAAAATACACTGAAATTTCTTATCATGTGGGATTGACATGGAAGTATTTTTGATGCAATTGATGTGTTTTGCACATCATTTTTTGGCTTATTTTAATCTTTGAAGCAATTAAATTACTCCTTTTTTCAAATTTGTGTTTGTAACAGTTTTGCAAATTGAAAAAGCAAACATAGTTGTGGTGAATATAACTATACAATATTTCAATATTATTTTTTCCTCACTCAAAATAAAATAATACTTTTTATATTTTTAGTAATAAAATAATCCATTTTAGTCAAATTGCATAATGCCTGGATACTTTGACAAAACCATAATTTCTGTTGAAAGGCTCTTTAAATGGAGAAATTCTGCAGGATCTCTAGGGGTGATACAGTATCATAAAAGCTTCAGAAACTGTAATATTTTATTAATTTTATTTTAAATAAATGGTTTCACAGATCTAATGACAACTAGAGAAAGGCTCTGTAGTCTCATATGAGCCCCATAATTATTGCAAATATCGTTGTACTCTTGGCCACAAATGACATTTCTTTCCTGTGTTCATTCTTTTTCTTCTTCTTCTTGTGTTCTAATTTATTTATATTTGTTATTGTCAGTACCGTTACTATGTCTGACTTTAGTGAAATTGATTTTTCTTAGCCACAGGATGTGGAGTGTCCCTGTGGTTTTTATTATAAACCAGTTAATATGACCTATCTCAAGAAAGAATTAGGCTGATTTTGTAAATCGTCTTTTTTTCCTGCACAGCAGGGTCAGTAAAACATAAGAATCTGAATAGCCTGGGTTTGATTCTCCACCAGCCAGAATTATGTGCAGAGGTTTCACATGTGGGTAGCGCTTTCCATGTGCTTTAAGTGAGGGCATAAACCATTAGGAAAGAAGAGATCTTCCATGGGAAATGAAAAAATAGGCTGACCTCATCACATTATAATTAAGAAGTTAGCCCCCAGAATAACAAAACCTCACTAGCTTTTAATGCTGACCAATGCTGAAGTCCTATTCCCTGTTCATACCCCATCACACTGGTGTGGCTCTCCAGGGGTCCTGAGACCATCCCTCCTCCCGGAGGATTGGCTGCCAGGGCAGTGCTGGGGGGAGGCCATGTCCAGAACTGACCTGACCCCACTTCCCTCAGGAGCTGCTTGAAGCTGAGGCTGCAGCATTTCAGCCCTGCCTGAGCTCCAGCTCCTGCAGCACTGCAGCTGTGCTTGTGCCTGGCCTTTAACCCTGCTGATCCAGACCTGCAGCCTGTCTTGCTCAGACCTGTCTTGTCACTGTGGACTTGCTTGGAGGCAAGTGGGCTGTATCTGACTCTGGCTACTGTAAGCAGACCAGACCCTGGCCATGCCTTGCTAACTCATATTCCTGACCTAAATTCAGGCCTGTCTTATCGACCCTGAATTTATGCAGTGGTCTGGCTTCTTCCTATAACCTGACTTCCATGCCTGGGTGTGCCCTGCTCGCCTCTCTCAGACACCATGGACAGGTCCCTGCCCACCAGTCTGATGGTCACAGGCCTCCATCTCATTGTCCCATGGAGAGCAGCCATCCCACACTAGGCCCTGACAGACTTTTGCTACTGAGGGCATTTTTCCTCTGATACCTTTGGGCTGTCTCAGCCCTTCAATTTCTTTTACTCTCTGCAGTTATGTTTCTTTCATGCTCCTCCTGATGGGAGGAATTTGAGAATTAAAAGCCAAATACTTCAGTTGGAAAATTCATGGGTTAAATTTCTTTTTCTAGTCTATTCTTGTGCTTTCTTAAAACTAAGAACTCCACAGATGAAAACTGTGATAAGGAATTTATTTACTTGAAGATGTTACACAAATTGAAAAACTTGGTTGCTATTGTGGCTGTTATTTTTTTACAGATAGTTGAGATGCTGGCTAGGCTGTGGTAGGCTTTTTAGTTATCAAAGGATGAAGAATGGCATCCATCTGCTTTGCTTCTCCTGGGCATGAGTCTGATAGAGGAGGTTCTTCAGGAAATGAGAGAATAACTGGTTCAGGGTCTGGTTTGTTTACTTGAGTCTTTTCTCCGTCAGAACTGGTTGTAGGTCCCACAGCCTTAGGTGGAACTGGTTTTCCATCTTTATGTTCATGTTGACTTTCTCGTAGCTCATAGAAACTGATATCCTCATCTGAAGGAGGTAAAATTTTAACCCAGCCCACTGTTTTTTCTAGGTATTGGGAGAAAGGATTGGCTTCTGAAGTTTGTTGATTCTGGCTGGATATTCCAGGTGCCTGATTAGCTCCCTGTTTCTCCTCTTCAGTGACAGGATCCTAAATAACAAAAAATAAGCATTATCTATATCAAAGCTATTCCAAATTCTTTCAGATATCATCATCCTTCACACTAAGACTCTTCAGCAATTCTAGTCTGCCAAGACCAGCTGCAGAACAGCTCAAAGGACAGACAGATGTAACTAAGTCTTGTGCCAGGGCAGATGAGTGCATGAAATTTGGATAAGTACAGGTCTTTCACCTTGCATTGCCTTTGTGATTTACAATTTCTTTGTAAAGCATTTTGAACATAGTCTGTATGATTGTCTTTATGCTTAGTGTATTGCCTTTTTATGCACCTAACAGCAGTCTGTTTTATCACAAGTCAGATTTCTTCCTCATCTGCTCTTCTCACTTTCCTGGAGCTCATGTCCTTGTGAATAAGGAAACTTAAAAATTGGCTGGGCTTTCAAAAGTTCAATAATTGTTCTGTAAAGGAGTATTGCTCTTACAATATTAAGATTGGATTAAGAAATACCTGCTGACTGTAGATTTCACAGGATACTGTGACAAACTTTTCCCGGGGACTGTTTACTACAGAGCCTTTGCAGAATCCCTTTTGCTGGAAGAAGAAAATACAAGCATTTTTTTCACATTGTAGCATTGATATTAAGCTCCTATCTTCTAAAGTAGGTGATTATGAAAGGCTGAATAGTTATAGCTTCTAAGTGTATTTGTGGGGATAAACAGCTTGGGTAAACTTTTATTTTGGAATCATCAAGCTTACAAAGGCAGGCAGCATTGTGGAAAAGGCTTTGTGTTTACAAAGGAGAGTTAGGTAACACAATAGAAAAATAAGCTGCCCACTTAAGACCAAACTACAACAGCTTGTGTAAATTCTGCTTCTGCAGAATATCCCTAAGCAGGCAAGTTGTGTATAGAACATAATATCATATTCCACACAAAACCAATTTCACACCATATTAGTGAAAGAAACCATGAAAAAATGTTGTTTCCAGTAGTTGTGTTTTGTACTGGACTGTACATGGCTTGGATCTCAGTTAAGATGGGGCTTGAAATGTTATCTCTTGACAACATGTGCATTTAATCTTCTAGAATCTCTTATAATTTTTTTTCCTTAGTTCTTAAATGTTTTTCTTAGCTGAACTAATTATAATATGAATATACTCTTTATGCATTATTCAGTTTTGTAAGGTGATGGCTACCTCACCTTCCCCTGGATGGTATTTTTTCCCTTTTTCTTTGTTCATGGATTTCTAGGTAAGACTTTGAAACTTTGAGATGTCTTCTCTATTCTAAAGCAGTCTGTAGAGGTACAAGACAGCATAGAGCTACAATCTATAAAAAGATGCCTATGAGTTTTGGTTCTTGTCTGCAAAAAGCCAAGGAGATATATACTAAGGATTCACTGAGGAATCATAGTATCTGGAAAACAGGTGTTTATACAGTGAAAAGTACTTACAGCTACTTCTGATGGAAGTGGCTCACATACAGAGATGTCAACAACTGTGTCCTTTTTAGAGCAGGATGTCTCCTGAATTAAAAACTCTACAAAATATGCAGGACCAACAACCCACTGTAAAATAAGAAGTCAGTGGCAATTAGACCTTGTGCATGTGTCAGGAAGAGTGAAGAATTCTACTGACCTTAAAATAGAAGTAAAATCCCTGCTAAATCTTGAAGGAGCAGGTTGTACTTGGGCATTACTGTTAGTTGAGTTACAGGACAGTATTTTTTTTCCAATGCTGCTTTATTACCTGGTCATTTTTTACTTCTTATAAATGCACAATCTTAGAAACTCATGGATAAGCTATAGTTGAAATGAGTTTGGATTTTGTCGTAAGTTTAGTATCCACATAGAACTACAAATCCAAATATTCTCTTCAGTGCCTTGTTGATAATTTCTGGTTGTTTTAATGAACGGGATCAATTTACTATTTCTGAAATCACGGTTGGAAAATGGAAGCAATTAAATAATGTGTTGTAGTAATATCTGACAGTTTGAGATTAAGAAGGAAAGCTACTTTGTTATCTATACATAATGAATTTTAGAGAGACCAGAAAATACTGTGGTAAACAAACAGGACTTAGCCATGAGATCATTAACTCTATTAGTCTAAAATTAGTTTTAAACTGTGCTTAAACTCATTCAGTGAATGTGTTTGGAAGGGATTACTGTGCTTTATTAAATAATTTCCATTATGGAGCCGCTAATTCATGGTAGTGGAGGAAGGAAGAGCTCACAGTGAAGCTTTCTTGGACTTTGGAAGCAAATCTGTGTCTTGATTTTTTCATAAAGCCCTTCATTTTGCAATAAGTGGAGTCAAAGTCATGGATCAAGAAGATCACAAGAATTCTGCATAAGAGTATTCTCTGTGCTATACAGACATAAAATCAAAACAATCTGTAAGATATAACTAATTGTAGAACAGGAGTATCCAATACTTTTTGAGGGCTAAAACAAGTCAGATGAGCCTTGGCTTACCTGCATTGAAGCTCTTGTGACTTTGAGGACAGAGAAATTATGAGTTTGTTCACTCTCTTCATTGAACTTGGCAAGACTTTGAACAGCAGCGTCCAAATACATGAGCTTAGTTGGATTGTCATCAATTGGACAGTCGGGACATACTGACCCAATGTATTTGGGTGGAACTTTTTATTCATGTAAAGAAAAAGTCATTGGAGAAGACATAACCATAAGGGCATGTTGATAGTGTAGGTCACTGTAAATGCATCTATGCCCCCAACCCTACCCACTTGTCCTCCACTCTCCTGGAGTAACAATATGTAGTTTGACTCCCTCACCAATTTTGAATCTTTGTATTTGCAGACCCATAAAAGTGTTGAAGTGGAGGCAGAGACACTGAAGGAAAAGGTTCAATCTATTGAGAGTGGGCTTGCTGTTTTTACTTGCCTTTCATAAACCCATAAAAATGCTTCTTGGTTCTGAGGGTAAAAGCCCATATAAGGGCTCTGCTGGGTGTCACAGAGGTTAAAACAGTTATTACTGAACTGTTTTAAGCTGCAGGACCTCACTGGCCTTAGAATCAGTGACTTGAGAAAATTAGGGAATTTGAAGATAATGGAGATAGTGCGGTGTCATAATTACAATTAAAATTTAAATTAATGAATGCTTATTTGTCAAAGAATGTTTTTCCAGTCCTTTTTATAAAGAGTGTGTTAAAGACGTACCTGGTTGTAAAGTGCACTCATAAGAATTCAGATGAGCAATATTTCTTGCCTTATTAATGTAGATAATTGCTTTGCATTGACCATAAACCTAAAATAATGTAAACATTTAAAACCAATTAATACTGCATCCTTTGCACTATTCATCCTGTACCTAGACAGTGAGTGGTTCCTTTTCTTCTTGCAAGTCATGAAATTCTTTTCAAGACAAAAGTTTTGTTAGTACTCAAATGGCAATGAAAGCCATTTCTAAGCATCTCCTTTAGAAATAGAAGTCCAGATAATCCCCTGGTGTAATTTTGAGCTATACAGGTGCAGGGTTTGTCTGCAGGGCCACTCTTTGGTCAGTTGAGAAGTGCTAAAATGTCACAGGGTGCTTTTGCTGGCCAAACCTCTGCCCTGAGAGCTGGGTCTATGTCCAGAACCCAGACAGCTTAAACCTGGAGATGGCTCAGGGTGTCTGGATCCAGTCACCTGTCTTCCACTTTCCCCTTTCTCCCTAAAATCATGGGTAGAGTGGAATGAAGGACTCTAAACCAGCTTTGTGTCACAGTAGGGTCACCCTTGCACACAAAAACCACTCTGACTTTATGGCAGAAAAAACCCCTACTGATCTATTAATATTCATTGTGCCTTTATATTTAAGAGCTGAAAGTATATTTTCTGAGAGCTTCTTAAATACTGCTATATGTGTGATCAAGGCCTCTGGACATACATTTCTTGGCTTCACTGCAGCCATATCGACCATATAGGCTTTGCACCATTTTCCTGCTGAAAACACTGTAATGAGAAGTGAGCAGAACCCTTTTTTCTTTTTTTCCTAGCTTTTCATTTAAAAGTTAAAATTGATTGACCTTAGAAGCAGTCCAGGACAATTTAATCATAACTTCTTTCTTTTCATATGAAACTTCTTTCTCGTCATTCTTCATTTTATAAGTGGGTTTTTTTCACTTCTTTAGAATCATTTTGGTCACCTGTAGCAACAGTCTTAGAACACTTTCTGGTTTTGCAGCTTATCTTGCTGAGCTTTCATTTTCCTCTTTTTTCAGTGCAACTTTGTAAAAGTTGTCAGAATAAAAGTGGAATTAAACTAAACCAAAAACCATGTTATATAAAAGTGAGCTTCTTTTATTCCCTTCTTGACAGAGGCTGCCTTTAAAATAAACTCTTACAAAGTTGCTATAAAGAGTAAACCATTATTCTAAATAGTGTCCTAGCAAGGCTATTTAGTGTGGTCTGCTTATTAGCTCTGGTTGAAAACTTAATTTTCATTTTTAAAATAAATCTTACCAGTCTATAAACTGATTCAAATGTACAGAGTAAAACTGTGAACCTTAAAAAATGGGGTTTGATTTCTTCTAAGCTGTGTTGTTCACTAAAAATGTATGTGTAGGGATTTTGCTGTCATCAGTAGTAATTAGGCATATCTGAGATTAAATAGGAAAATAAAATCCTTACAGTTGAATGAGAAGGTCTGGTCTTACAGTTCTTCCACAACTTTTTGCTGAGTACATGGCATTCAGTATCTACTACATCGAGGATGAGATAGAAGACAGAACCAATGATCTCCTGAAAACAAGCAACAAAAGAGTCACATCCCAGTTTGTACTGAACAAAGTAGGGACACATAAAAAGGAGAGATGGAGAAACAGAAAACACATAGATGGGATGCATAGATATCCAGAAAACTGAACATTCTGGGGGACAAAAGTGGCAAATCTAGTGAAATTCAGGCCCTGTTAAAACAGGCTTGGTCATGCATCAAGCCAGCTTTAACTAAAGAACAGCCATTTAGTCAGTATTATCCTTCTGGTTCTGGTACCAACCAGAACCCAAGAATAAGGACTAAACATGATGATGTTTTCATTGTCAACTACATTTTATTATCAGATTTGAAAGATAGGTTATTTTGCCTGCAATTAGAGTGAGACAATACCACAACTAATAAAAAACCTGCCAACATGGAACTTTCCCAGAAGGCATTAGAAACAGAAGTATCTTATTTCTTAGAGTAGTATGTTTTTCAAGTATGGATGCTTTGCACTTGCCACAAAGAGGTGATGGACAGTGTTAATGCGGACAACTTAAATATTCTCTCAGTTCTCAGAGAGTGCTCTGAGAGACCCTTGCATTTCCATGAGGACTCACTTAAAGCTTCAGTCCTGTGCTTGAGTTCTGAGCCTGTGCTTAAGCTCAGAAACCTTTATTCAGTTCACTGCAGCACAAGGTGCAAAAGCAGTTCAGGCTCAACTTTTGGGCAAACATCTTTCCATGCAAGAGGAAGGAAGGATTAAAAGTATAGCTCTGTATATCCAGTGATTATATCATGTGGTGCAGAAAGATGAGATGCTGCATCGTGCAGCTCTTTGTTCTGCTTCCACTGTAGATATGGGTAAACACCTTTACAGCATATTTATCAAGGATACAGCTTAGTAGGATAATGTTTTATTTATATCTTCAGTGGAAAGCTAGAAAGAAGGCAGCTGTCATTTATACATCCTAAAGAACTTAGAAGTGAGTGTTAGCTGCGTGTTTAGACTGAGATTATGTCTTTGCTGAAGAGTGAGAGAAAACAAAGCTGAATGAGAACTGTATTCATTCATCCCTGACTGATTTCACTGGTTTATGGAGAAAACATAAAATGGGGCAATGTAGCAGTCTGGGCCAGTATCTGTATGATTTTGGCTTTAGTTTTGGTTTCTGTTGAATAATGACTAAAGACCAGTCAATAGGGCACCTAAAGGCTGCAGTACTGATGGCTTTTTTTGGTTTTATACAGCTTAGAAAACCACTAAGAGGTATCTGTTCTTGAGTTCTGACGAGATCAAGGAATACAAACTATTTTGATCATGCACTATAGAGATCTATGGGATGGTGATTTTATGTAAGCTCTACTCTATATCTACTTGTAATACTAAATCTCTTAAATATAGAAGAACAAAACTAATAGAAAATAAAGAGTGATTAAATTGTTTTGTTAGCTTTGTCTCTAAGTTCTATTCTTATATATGCAACTTCTCATGCTTTCTATGATTCTTTTTGTATTTTCATATCATCCCCTTTTTTCTCTGAGTGTTCTGTGAGGTAATACAGTAATGCCTTGCTCTCAGGGTTTGCCTACACTAATCCTGAGGTTTAATTATAAATGTCAATTTGAAGGCTGTGAAAAGATCAAAAGGTATTTTGACAAAGAGTGATGCTGAGGTTCAGCAGCACTGTGCAAGGTGGCACAGCAGTATCCCCACACCTGGCTGCATAGATTCTTCTGTGGAAGGAAATAATCATAACTTTCTGTTTACCCACAAGGTATTTAAATACCACAATGATATGTCTCCTTAATATGATAGCTAATATCACTTAAATAAGTAAACAAAAAGTAAGACCTGTCAAAGAGGAATTGCTGTTTGCTGAAAATGTGATTTTGAGTAATGCAGCATTTGGTAAAAGCTTGTAACTTTAAATATATCCTCTATGAGAAAAAACCCAAACAAATCAAACATAACTAGGACTCTTCTGAATGAAGAAATAGCCAAGAAAAAGATGTATCTCTAAGGAATCCCATAGTTGGAACAGGTGACTTGAGCTTTCAAGTTGCTTGTTATGGTATTTTGAAGGCAAAAGCACATGCATACCTCATTAAAGAAATAGTCTTATATGTGTTTGGTATGACATGAGTTTCCTGTATCATGAATACTTATTGTAAAGCTTGGTGATCTTGGAAACACTAAATGCAATGAGGGCAGACCAAACTGTATTTCTTGTTGCCTGTAGCTCTCTTGTATAATATCAGCTCTATATAAGCAGATGAGGTTATTATAAAATCTACATATTTTTTGGTCTACCTGCTTCTGTATGTATCACACTCCACTGGGGAAAGGATAATTTGGGGCTTATTTAGAGCTCAGCAGATCACTGAGTGTTTAATCATCCCTATTTTAATTTTCATTAGAAGACCATTATGCAAAGGCTTTTTGATATCTTCTTAATATTGAATTAAAACTTCTGTATCTTTTCTGTGTTGCCAAAAAGATCCCTTCCTCAGCACTGCTGGTGCCAGGCTGCAATGCGTGCTGGGCAGCCTGGGAGCCAGAAGAGATGCAGCAGCAGGATGACCTGGTGCAAGGCAAAGAAATATTTTGGCATGTTTTGTAATTTTGGTTAAGTGTCTGTCAGTGAAGTTAATAATGAGTATCTTGTATGAAAGTAAGCTCTGTCCTACTTCCATGTAAGTTATTAGCAGATGGCTCATTAGTTTCAATTAGAGGAAAACTGAATCATGGGTTGCTTAAGGGCAGATTTGAATTTGAAGTAAGTTAGAAAATGTTTTTATCCTCATAGTGGTTAAGAAGTGGGAGTAAGGACCACTGACGTAAAAAACGAAAGATTTCTTTAGTTGTTTGAGAGGAATGGGAAGTGCTCCAAGACAGTTACTATCCATAAACCCTCCTGACATGCCTGACTGCTCCTTATGTACTCACTTCCAGCAGCAGCAAAATGGGACAAAAGATTGTCTAGTTTGTCATTGCAATGTCTTGAAATACATTATTTACAGGATGAGCATAGATTAAAAAAAATAATAATGAAAGTAAATTAAACCTCCAAATGAACAAAGTGTGCTTGCTCTAAAGCATTAAGTTAAGCCTCTAGGGAATTAAGTGACAGACCAAATAACAAACAAGGATCAAAATTCTTCTATACTGAGATATGCTTGGCACAAGTGAAGGGACAAACAAGGAGGTGAATGGTTTACGGCATATCTGCACCCACTTGGCCCATTAGAGTCATAGGGGAACTTTATTATTATCAGTAGGAAACAGCCCCAGAACAGGGGGTCTGAGTACTGAACTCCATGACTGGTGATGTGGGTTCTGAGCCAACTCAGAGGCATCTTGTGGAAAAATTCTGAAGAGATCTGATCCAGTCGCTTAGTTGGGCACATTCTGTCACCTAACAAAGCAGTAACAAAGGAGAACATAGTGCACAGCACAGCAGAGTGGGCACCTTTAGCCAGGAGGTCTCGGGTTGCTGGAGGCCACAGGGTGTCTGCAGAAACCATGTCCTTGTAAGAGCAGCAGGAAGGAGTGTCATACCCTTGCCAGTACAGATCTTTAAATATCTGGCAACGAGCCTGGTTTTCTTTAGGAGTTCAGAGCTCAGCCTTTCAGATAAGCTCATGGGAAGTGAGTGGGCATTGCAGGGAATGTTAGTAGCATGTTTCCACTGTGCCTTATCTGTTGTGGGCCTTGTGCTCATTTCAGGCTGTCCCTAACTAGAGCCAGTAGATTCAGCTATTGTAACACAAAATAGTGATAAATTAAGCACACATAGAGAAACAAGATACTTCAGGAAATGTAAGTGATATTCCATAGGTATTTGCAGTGTATTTTTTGCATTTGAACTGGTTTCAGGTTTCTTCTGGAGAATGAGTCATCTTTTAGAGGTCTGTAAAAGAATTCCCTGGTCCCAAGCGGGATGTGTTTACACCTGTTAGTGCTCACATCTTTTGTGCAAAACACACGATGACTTAACAGCCTTTGCACTCCAACTGCTCAAGGCAGTGGGAGGAAGGTGTAAAATGAAATTAAATCAGAGTAGTGGTGTTTCATATCAAATTTGAACTGATGCCTGGAGCTATTCCAGGGACAGGCAGTAGAGAGTCATGGCTGAGATTTGCTCTCTAATTGCCCACAGTGGTGACGAAACTGTTTCTAGTCATCTGTGCATAAAGTTGACATGGCCTCTGGAGTCCTGCAAGTGGAACTTTACATTTGCCTTTTGAAGTATTTCTTAGTTTAAATAGATATTTCCAGGGATTAGTGATAGATATAGGGCTCTTCACAGAAGAAACTGATACAGAACAAGAAGGTAACTTACCTGACGTTGTTCTCGCACGCTGGAAATTCGGTAGAGGCTGAGTATGTAGCCCTCTTCCCGGTCAGCATTGATCTGGCGAAGAGCCAGGTCTGCAGCCTCTTCTACCGCGGTGTCATCGCAGCGCGGGGAGAGCACTGCGGCCGCTGCTCCGCTGGGAGTGGGGGAGGCAGCGCAGGAACAAAGCGCCTGGATGCCAAAGAGCATCGGAACAAGCCAAGCCATTTTGCTTAAAGAGCCAGTGCAGCAGATCAGAACGGTCAGTCAGGATGGAGGGGCTGAGACTTGAGTGAAATCGCCGACTTCTGTAGTGGTGCCGGCTCTCTTTATAAATTTGTGACTCCTTTTTATTACATACTGAGCATGCAACCTACAGCTGCAAAAGCAAACACTATGTCAATGATTACAAAGTTTTGCAGAAGTGTTGTCACTCCCTCTGAGATCAGATAGCACTTTCTCCTTCTATCTTTCCATCTCCAGTTCAGACTTCTCCGGGCAGATCATGCAAATTTGACCTTATGGGAAGGGACGACAATACAAACACAAAGCTGCTTCCTGAAGAAACAAGATTTGCTTAAATAAGTCTATGTGCAGGACAGATCTGGCTCCATCCTCTGTTCTGTCAGTGATCCAGTTCTTCCATATAAGGAGGCAACGACAAAGGTCTCAGTAATTCGATCAGGGAATGGATAAGTGCCACAAGGTTGACTGATTTTGTACTTTGTCTTTGTTAAATGCCAGTTGTAAACAAATATATTGACTCTATGCAGTTTGATTGTTATAGAAAGCTTGCTTTGGATTTATTCTGTGAGCATTTCTATTCAGCTGCATATCTACAGATGAATGGTACCCCTTTGAGATACTGAGACCCCTCAAGGGTCATGGAAAATTCTGCCTGGAGAAACTTTAGTTTGAAATGACAGCAGTGTACCTTGTGAGTAACCTGTCAGGAACTCCATGCTAGAGACAAGGGGGAATAGCTTTACAAGTGGCTGTTATATTGAAGATCTGGAGAAGTAACAACAACCATTACTTGAGGAGGATCCCAGTGAATGTCACTGGTTTTCTGCAAAGGGGCAATTCTGCAGTATTTCACCTTGAAGGATATCAGAAGCTGGGTTACCATTTCCCTGACTCTCATTTTCTGTCATGGGACTCTCTGATCACAGCTGTTTGCTGGAAGACACCAAGTACCTTTAGATTTGAGGGTTGTATGGGAATGAGGAAGGAAAAATACAAGTGAAGGGCATGAATTGTCTCTGTTCAATACTACTGTAAAGTTTGGGCTCATTAAAAATGTATATATTGTCACTTTTTTTACTAGCCCAACAGTGTTCAAAGCATGTTCCTCTGGGAGACAGCAGAACCTGTCGCAGGGAAGGTCCATAGGAACCTGGGAAGGATTACACATACCAGATCTGGTAGCACTGGGGCTGAAACTCTTCTAAGAAGACTTTGTTTGGTGGCAGAGGTGCAAAACACAGATAGCAAGACAGAAGGGGCACATGGCTGCCAGAATGAACCCACTCCTGTGTCCCCAGTTGCTTTCCAAATTCAGGATGAGGGATAATGTACGGCCTGTATTATGGATGGAAGGGATACAAGGGGTGAATATTGAGAAACACTGCTGTAGCCATAGTACAGGAACAGCAGAAGCAGCAATGCAGACTCGCTCACATTGTTCCTTGTGCCTGGGGATGCTTCCCCTGTGGCTAAAGAATAATAACTCATTTTCTTTATCCTTACAGTGCATGGCATTTCTATGGAGATGGGTGCCAGTTAGTGCTGGCTGTGTTGGTGCTTCTTATAATAGGGAATTGTTATATCCCTGACTCTGTTCTTTGTATTCTTCCTCTAACTGGAAAGGAAAAAAATTCCTTGTTGAAGTAGCTGACCTCAAAACACGGACATAGCTGGGAAGTCTGAGCATGTCCAGCCAAAGCAGCACATGAAGTACATATGCTTTTGCAAAATGGGGTTTGGAAAAGCTGAAAAACATTGTCAGCCAGCGATGCAGACCTGGCAAAACCTTTCATGCTGCATTTCAAGGGAGGAGGCATTTGTATTTTATGTATCACAACTGCATAGTTCTCATTGCCTGGACAATCTATTATTAAATGCTAAATCTGTTACTAAGGCCCAAATGCATGAATATGGGGCTATACTGGGGGGAGAAAAAGTGATTGCTTCAAAACAGTCATAGAAAACATATCTGTAAGGGGGCACAACGTGCCCTTAAGAGGGCAAGTGTTAAGGAGAAAGACGATAAGTACAGCTACCAACTGTAATGCACAGAGAAATTCTGGGTTTTTTTCTTTCTGTTTTAAGAAACAATGGACTGGTTGGTGTAAGAGAACATCTGTGAAGTATGGGGGCCACAGATGTTTCTGCTACATTTCTTTGCATTGTGCCAATAGAAAAGGCAACAAGAAAATGCAAAATTTCTAGAGTTCAGAGATCCCCATGGGCAGGGATTCCTTTTATAAACATACTGATTTTACAATCAGATAATTTTCCAAGCCTGGAAAACACTATGTGTCTTCTCTATAACTTCTGCCTTTTAAATCTTCTCTATAACTTAGTGCCTTCTTCATTATATATAAGATAATTTGTATGATTTAGTTAAGGTGATTCTTAGTTTTAAGAAGTCTCATGCATCTGGTGTTATAGCAATGCAGATCATACTAGATCGTACTGTGTCTCATGCAGTGAGGTGAGAGAACACCTATCTTACCACATCAAGAAATTTCTACAGCTTAGTTCCAGCACTTTTTGAGGGCACAGCAGAATATACTGGAGTAATTGCTTTACAGAGAAGCAAAAAATCCCTGAGTAATTGACTGGCAGTGACCGGTGCAATTGCCTGCAACACATTTCTTGCAAAACTCAGCATTTGCTTTGGAATGTGAGATCTTCTTCTGCCTTCACGGGCAGAACTTGATCCCAGTGTGCTGCCATTGCATTAAACTATGGTTTATAGAGTCTGGGCTGACTTCCTTTTTTCTTTCCTCTCCACACACCCAGCTGAAGCACTGGTGCAAGTGCCTCCAGCTTTTCCCTTCCCCAGTGACACAGCAGAGCAGAACATTTCTGTCACATGACCTGTTGCACTATCACCGAGAGCAAGTTGTGTTGCTTACTGAATACTGGAAGGTTGTAACTAGAAGAATGGAATAGGTTATTTGAAACAGTTCAGAAATGACGTGTTCTGCAATTTTTGCTGCCTGCATGATAATTATCTTGTAGCAAGTGCTGTTCCTGGTTAAAGATTCATGACTGTCTTTGAAACTGCTCCCCAGGGCCTGCAGAATTCCAGTCTGGCTGGCAGTAAAGATCCTTCTGGCCCCAGCCCCTTATTAATCCTCTACCTAGAATAGATTTTGCCTCTAACATGCACCAGAAATTCAGGGAAGATTTGACTGCTAGGACAATGGTAAATTGCCAGCACCGTCTGGGTCCTGTTATATGAGATATGTTTCTGCAGTATATTTTTTATTCCCTTGAACTGCCATTTCCTCATATGCACACAGGCCATACAGGACCCCATGATCATACTGCACCTGTGTGTCTGCTGGAAGACAGACAATACATATGTAATTGGCTGCAAGGATTGATGCTTTCAGCCTGCCAGCAATGAATGTGTCGTGATTCTCTGTTCTTTTCATAGACATGGATGCTCTTATGCCACATCCAAAAGTCTTGAGGTACTTCTGGTGTATATTAGAAGTAGATACATGCTAGGAAACATTACAGGTGGAAAGGAAAAATACATTTTTTCCTGACACTTCTTCAGTGTTATTGATATGTGATCAAAAGAAAGGACTGACCTGATTTTCCGCAGTGCTCAGCACCCACACATCCCAGTGAAGCTGATGAGAAGTGCAGGAGCTTACTGTTTTTGAAATCAAGCCCAGAATATGACTCATAATGCTGTGAAGGAGATACTTCACAACTAAATGAAAATATATACATATAGAAGGTACCAAAGCATTGGACATTTTATTGTGAAGTAACCTTTTGTGTGGTGTTTCTATTGCAAAGCTACAATTGTTGTATAGCTCTTACAGCAGTCTCATTAAAACAGTATTTTCTGTATTTTGACTAAGGAATGTAGTTAACTAATAAATGGAATGTATTAACTAACATGTAGTGAAAACTACTGCTATATGTTGAAATTACTATATTTTGGAGCAGGCCTTTGCAAGATCCTGCCACAGCACTGGAGGGTAAAAATCATTTGGGCTCAGAGTCAAGTGTTCTCACCTATTTGCACTTGATGTTGTGATTTGTGTGTTGATGTTGTTGCTGCACACTGCTTTCATGTCTAACCCAGCCTAGATATCGAAATGGCGAATCTTCCCGGGGCATGGAGGAGGAGGAGGCACAAAGCCAACTGGGCGAGGTACTTTGTCATGCTGAGCAGCTTCTGCAACTGCTCTCTTTGTTACAGGTTTTGCCAGGAGCATAGAACGAAAAATTTCTGAAGAGCTGGATTCAGATGCAAGAGGGTTATGGTGGGAAAGCCTGAGATTATGGTTTGTGAAGCCAACAGCACTGGGTGGCAGTCCTGCTGATGTATCTTGACCTGGATGAATGTAGGTAACTCCAGGCTGGAAAAGAAAAGCAGACTGTATTTGTTTTCAGTGACTTGGGGCTTATGACATAGAGGTCATTGATATCTTACTAGTTAACCTGTTCCTAACTAGCTATAGGCCTCCAACTCAGGTACAAATGTTCCCGACTATCACAAAAGTCTGATTTGCATTTGAACCCATATGCAGAAACCCGGGAACACACTTTTTATAGCCAGTGGATCATTAGCACCAAATTCTCTGCTACATGAACTTTCAGGGGCGCTTGCACAGCTGGTAAAACAGTCAAGACCAGCTGTCTCATTCTTTCTTTCATATACCTCCTAGACAGCTAATTGCTATTGAGTTACCAAGAGCTCTCTGATCCATAAGAAGTGCTCAGCCACCACCTAGTCCTTCTCATGCCAGTTGTAGGCTAAAATACCTGGAGATCACTCAGGTCTAGTGCATGTTTCCCTCCCTCCCCTTGCTATAACAGTGCAAGTCAGGGTCCCCGGAATTCAGTCATGTCTGAGGACTAATGAAAGCCCCTTTTGATTTCATCTACCACAATGCTCATTTCTGTTTTACGTTTATCTGCCTCATTCCTCTAGCTGAGCAGGGTTTGGTTCCTTTTGCCCTACTAGACATGTGAATCTCCCAGATGGTTAGAAGGTCAAACTCACAAACATGGATGGCAGAGGTGACATAATTCCCAGCACAGAAATCCATGGGATAGTCAGGAGCTACCTTACCTTGGTTTTTAGGATGCAAAGTTCAACTCAAGTTATCACAGACAGCTAATCAGTCTACAGTGAAAGAAGTAAGAGTGATGGCCTGTAACAATACTAGTAGCCTAGAATACTCTGAAAAGCAAGGGAATATCTGGAGTTCGTACCTGATGTCCATACAACTGGCAGTCCACATTTAAGTCCTGTGAGGGACTTTTTACCACTGTTCCTGTGCAGAAACCAAAATTCTGGCAAAGCAGAACATAATCAAGAGAAAATAGTTAGAAAATAGAGGGGGCCTGCATTACAATTTTTAATTCAGCACATTTAGAAATGGCTACATGTTCTCATGTCTTATCTGAGCCCTATTGGGCTCAACAGCAAGCTCTTTAAATGCATAAGCAATAAATAAGTGAAACTGTTGTATTCTAGAGTAAGATCCTTTGTATATCTGGATATGAGAAAGGGAAAGAATATATAAGAATCTAGGTTAAAAGCTCCCACCCCTAAACTGCCTAGGAGTCATTTTCATCAGAAACATAAGAATTTTAACATGATAAAGTATACAGTATAATTCTCAAGATCCTGTATATCGGAACAAAGCACACTGGCAGCACTGGAACTTTTTTTTAAAATGTGTCTGTGTACTGTCCAGTATGAAGAGCTTGATTTTCTCAAGTGCTCATGTTAAGGAGAGTAAACAATAATATATCTTCTGTTAATTAAAAATATTCTTTCTTAAGGACACTTTGGTCCTCAAGCCTTTTTCAAATATATTCAAATTCATCAGAATTGAGTCCAGATACCTCAGAGAGAATAGAAAGGTGTGATATAGCTTTAGGAATGATATATTGAAAAGCATATCATGATGGTATACATCTCTTGCACTTTGATCCCCACAGGATCCAGCTCAAGTGCGAGTTCATCCCAGCATGATGCTGCTTCTCTGCCTCTGAGCTGGCAAGATCAGGGTTGGTGCTGGCATACTCACAGACTGATCCTCAGGCAGCAGCTGACAAGCCCCCACATTAACTTTAGCTTCTTCTGCAGAGCAGTTTGTGGCACCCACAGCAAACTCAACAGCAATAATATGTGCTGGGTGATACTGATAAAACAGGAAAATTGTTTAATTGACTTTGCACTTGAAACTGCAGAGCTGCTGAGAAAAGATAAAAGTCAAATATTGTGTCTTCATTTCCCACTGGAGTGAAAGGGAATCTTGTGGCTAAAATGGCATAAAATACTTGGGAAATTAAGAGTAATTCAGTAGGGCAAATTAGAGCAACCAAACTTAATCTGTTTGCAAACATAACTAGTTATCAGTGCACAATTACTGTAGATGAAATACTCTGTTTACATGGAAGGCTAGACAGAGTTCTAGCAATTACCTGTATTTGCCCTCTTCCGATCTCGAGGAGTCTGAGGTAAGGACCAGTGGTTTTGCTGTTGAAGTCATTGAGTGCAGCTGACACTGTTTCTAACACCTCAGTGTCGTTCAGTCTTGCCAGCAGTGGACAGTTGGGGCAGATTCGGCGAATGTCTTCCCTCGAGTCTGCAGGAGGAACAGATTATATTTCGATCAGATTGTAAATTGTTTTGAAAGGCATTATAGACCTATCCAGTCACAGAAAACACTGTTTCACGGTCTGTCCCAAATTGCAGTGGCAGGAATTTTTGCAGTGCAAGGCTATAGATGGCAGTATGTCACACGACTTGGCCATTCAAATCTTTCTGCGAGGAAAAGTTCTGTGGTCTTCAATAGCACATTTTGAATGTTCTTACTAGTTTTTAGTAAACTCTGTCTCTGGCAAACTGTCTATGACACCAATGAAAAGGTGCTTCAGCTCACGCTAGGAACAGTGGAAAAATGAAGATATTTTAATTTATTGGAATTGTGTTTGTGTGAGTGTGTTATTTCAGTCAATAGTTTTGAAAGTAGTTCTTTAGACATCTTGTACAGAGCAAAGAGATCTCACACTGAGTGTGCAGAATAGACATTCTTCTTTCCCATGCCAGTATTCAAAATGCTGGATTTAGTAAGTAAACTGCATCTGCCACAGTGGCTCTGGCAATCAACAAGCTCAAGTAAACTCACACCAACGAAGAATCAAATTCTTATGGTTAAACTCTTGAGTGAAAAGACTCAGGGCAAGCAGTCTCTGGGGCAAATCTGGGATCTGCTGCACAGTTAGTCTTACAGAATGTTAACTGTTGTAGTAAAATGAGCAAAGACAGAGAGTGAGTTTGTAGCTGAATGAAATCAGAAAAAGGGGGGAAATGAGATTCAAAACAGCTGCATTTAGAAAACCCATTAACCCATTTATCCTTTATGCCATATTTATACCCAGCAGTTTAGAATCAGAGACGCTACTGAACTGTAACCACTGCTATAATAATACTCAGCCTCTGGATTCAAATCTATAGAGCAAGGTCTTTACCTGCATGTGAGTGGCATTTGCTAGCAAGTACAGATATTGTCCCATTCAGCTTCTGCAGTTTGACATCACAGTCACCCTCAACTGCCTAGAGAGAGACAAAAATTAAAGGGTTACATCATTCAGATATATCAAATTTTCTGAAAAGGGCAACTAAATTCAAAAGAACAGATCCTGGCTGAGCATTCCTGGCAACATTGGTCTGATTGCAAAGGCACTGCTAGGCATGTCCTGGTGCCTGTAATTTTGTAAAAGGCAGATCAGAGATACAAAATTTGGATCTAAATCTGGATCTGAAAAGTATCAGAAGTGCCAAGGTAGCCAGATTAGGGATATTTGGTACAGGTTGCTCTCTCAAAAGAGCAAAAAAAAAAAGAATAGTTATGAATTAAGACCTTCTGCAGAGCTGTTTGATAACATTCTCACTAAACTAGGCTGGTCAGTGGCCATGGTAACAGCTGAGTGTGCTGCCTTGTGTGAGCCGGCTCACGTGCAACATGATCCAGCAGGGTGGGGATGTCAAAGGCAAAGCTGGAGTCACTGGGAAGAGGGAACAGTTAGAGTTACCTCCCCCCAGATGGAAAATGGGATTCTGAGCCCTGATGCATACAGGGATGGATCATGATTCATATTTAGTGAGCTCTGTGAATTGGGCCCCAGTCTAGAAACAGCAGGCTTAAACTGTCAATTGCTCACTCTGCTTTCTGCTTAGAAACCAGAGCTGCCTGTGCTCAGACAACACTTCCGCTGCTTTGGTCAGGGAAAAGCTTCTCAAAGCTGGATCACACTTGCATAAGAATGAAATATTTGAGGCCAGTGAATTCCAGCTGAGCATTACTTTGAAAGCAGAGCCCTGTCTGAAGGGAATAGCTCTTCTGCAGTCTTAACTAGGAATAGGTGGCTAGACTTGACAGAATTTCTCTGTGTAACACCCCACATGTTGCTAAGGGAAGGTTATTTTTGCACAGATTTACAACTTGCTCTGTCTATGGTTTGCAATGAGGCAGTGTCACCTGGGCTGACCATGGGGGCCTCAATCTGGAGCCCCTAAAGAACCCCATGGTATTCATGGACTGTATGTGGGATGTTATGTTGACAGTGATCCGTCCTCTTCACATAACAGGACACAAAAGACATCCAGGTGTGAAATCCTTCACCACATGAAGGCAACAAAATTAGCAAGGATGTTACAATGGGGGTTATAGGCTGTTACAGTGAATGTTCCCAGTGCTTGGAAATCTGATTGGTGATAGCCTGGCCTCTGGCATCAACATGCACCTTTGGACGCAGCTAGTAGTGTTTAGGTACTCACATGTTCTGCAAAGCTCCTTACTGTGCAATTTGCTAGAGGTGTAGGGCTCAGAATAGGGCACTTGGTCTCTAATAAATCAAGTTCAAGAATCATGATGTAATTCCCCTTCCCCTGGAAGGAAAAAGAAACAAAACATAGTAGATGTCATAATTACTTCACAAAACATCACCAGATTTCTTCCCTGGGGCTGAGGATCTCTGTTGCTGTCTGTCATGGGTAGCTCCAGGCATACACTGGAGTAACTGAAGAGGTCCTTACTATTTAAATTCATAAAAAAACAGGACTCCAGACCTGGAGTAAGTCAAGATAATCACACTGGGTTTTTTCCACCTAATAAGGAACAGGCCCATAAATTTTGGAAAATCCAGCCTGTAAAGCGGGTCAGGTCTCAAGATAACTTGACTTTATTTTGTTGGGTAGTATTAAAAAAATCAGCGGCTGTCTTTTTGATGAAAAAACTTCATATTTCCATAACCAGATACCAAATAAACACTAGTGCACATTGATCTGTCTCATTTAGTCCACTGGGATTGCATTGAACTGCACCAGCTAAGTTTCAATACTCCTTTCATTCTATGGGCTACAGGATCTTTTATGGCTGTTTCTGAACCTTTGCAACTATAAGACATAGTTCTCTAGGTTCTCTAGCTCTGAGATTGATTCTGAGGTTTGATTCACGAGTGATTCCATTTAAATTGAGGTTACTTCAGTGTAAAAGTATTAATATGAGCAAAGCAATGTCACCAGTGGGTTTTTTGTGGGTAACTCTGGACACACTTCTAATCTCATTTATGTCCATGTTAGTCTTTTTTAAATTACTTTGGTATCTTCTCTCTAATAACAAATAGAAAACAGCCACAGTTTCATTCATGTTAATATTTGGGACCATTTTCAACATTTTGAAGAATCAAAGGTTCTGAATTGGCTCATACATTGTATTCATGGCCATTTCTACAGCCTTTCTAGATGCCTACAATGATGGCAATAGATCTTAGTGAAAATAAGCTGTAGTTATTTCCATTCAGATTCCTTGTCAGTTCAATGGGATATTAGGCAAAATTAATGCCTACTACAAAATCACTAATAGCATGGAGTTATGATAGGTGTGCATTTAGCCAATAAATAATTACTTGCATCTCAAAGATTATCCTGTTATCCTCCAGATTTGCTGCTAGGTTCATGAATCAGCAATTGGAACAATCTGCCCTAGCAAGCATGCTGCATTTGGAAACTGAGCCCATTGTACAAAAACACATGAACATTTCTCTCTCCCCCTCTGTTCTGCTCTTTGAAAGATACATTCTAGTGACCTGGATTCTCCACTGCTACCAGGTGGCCTTGCCCCATTTAAATCAACTGAGCCATGCTGATTTCCCCATATGAGGATACAGCCCTTGGCAAATCCTTGTACAGGTCATTTCCAAGCATTCTCAGGTTAACACAATGCTCTGCCTGCAAGCTCCTGGCTTACCTGGAGTACCACATGGACATCCTCAATTCTGTTTAAGGCAAACTTGTATCCATGATGACTGCGGGCATTAATATAATTCACAGCAACTTCAGCTGCTGCTTCAGATTCTGGGTCATCACAGCCCAAGGGAGCAGGGGGAGCTGCTGGTACAGCTTTGTGAATTGGAAGCTGAACAAGCAGTATTAAAGCTATTAGTGCCTTCATGGCACCCGAGGAAAACTGATGCCTTTCAGAAAAAGAGATCTAATAATGCTGCTCAGATGGTAGCTAGGTAGTGAGAACTGCGGCCTCATTTATATAGTACATACCACAGACTTTACATGAGCACACGGCTGATACTTGTCCCAGTTCCAAGAAGCATTGCAAACAACAAAAGAGAAAAGTAAATGTTAGGACATCAAGCTGACTGATTAATATTGGCCAAAGTAAATTTTATCAAGTAGGATATTGCAAAGTCTGCCAAAGCAGCTTAAGTGGAAGCGTCAGCAAAAATGTAACACAATTGTCAGACACTCTTCTACCAACCAAATTCTGTCCATGTAAGAGGAATATGATCCCTCCGAAATGTGTAGGGATGCTAGTGCTAATTAAGCTTTCTTGTAAACAGGACACATTATGCTGGTGCCCAAATCTCACCAGACACAAGTCTAAATTGTGTGATCAGTAACATGATAAATTAGGAAACAGAATTTGAAATAGTTCTAAGGATCACATTCAACAGTAAATGTAATTGAATAGCAACTTTTGCTACTGAATTTATTTGGAATAGGAAATGAGATGTAGTTTCTAAATCCTTTACATCAGCTCTTTCTTTCTCTGAATACTCTGAATATGACCAGTAGTTCTTGGAGTTTTATTTTGCAAAGCAGGCGTCTTGTAGAAATGTCTCTGGAATATGTTGTACAGAGTTGAGGATTTAGCAGAAGATCCTAAGGAACACAGAAATGTTTTAAGGAGAATGTAGATGAAAATTAGCTGCTTAAATGCCCAGGAATGGTGAATCCCAGCTTATATTTACATTCATAGTGTACATGTTTACGAAACAGTAACTGGATAAGAAAAATGTTCTGTGTAGCAGAATGTAGTTTCTAGGATATGTCCAGCATTCAAAATTTTTCATCTAAGCTGAGGTGACTGGCTAGATAGAGTGTAGTGAGAGACACTCCAGCTCAACCGGTAGAAATGTTTTTCTTGCAAGTGTTTCAGAGTAGGTTTCTACCATCCATTTTGTGGCAGTGATCAGGCTGCAGAATAGAAGAGGTCTCTTTTGGCTTTAAAATATCAGACCATCTGATGTAATTTTTAAAGAGTTGAAGAGCTAGCTGCAGATTTGAGATGAATAGGAGGACTTCAGCATAGTTATAAGATTTTGCTCTAGGTAAGTATTTCTCAGCTTGCATGATATTGTGAGAGAGGCCAAAAGTTTTGGGAACAGAAGCAGTCTTGAGTCATGCCTCTCTCCTCTAGTGCTAGCAAATACAGAAAAAAATATAAATAGAAATTATTCAGTTAGACAGATTAAGTCATGAAGAAGGAGAATGGGAAAAGACTAAAAAGATCAAATGATTGGGGAGATTTTATTCAGTTGTGTGGGATGATGTGCATTTTGGATGCTACAGTTTTCATATTGAAGAGATTCTTGGGGAAAATAAAGACTTTTTCTCTCTCTTGCTTTAAAAAATTTGAAATTGGTCTGAGCATGATTTGTTTCTTCCCCTTACTTGAAGCAGGTGTTGTTTGGCATTTATTCTGGTGTGTGGACAATCATTTGTCTTCCTGACTTTGGCCTAGAACACTTAAAAAATGAAGGTTTGGTATGCTGAAAACACACTCTGAGTGTTTGTTGTGGGTATCTTTTGAATCACAATGAATTTATTTAGAAAAATAGTATTTTGGTCTTTACTTTTAACTCACATCTCAGCTTCTAACCTGTAAGTCTTTTAATTCCCTTTTTCCTTTTTTAGTATGAAACATTGAGATAAACTTCCAACATGTGCAGATTGAAATAGTTTTTCACCTGAGTGACATATAATTATCCCAGCAAAGGACTTAGACCATTATTTATAAATTTAGTGTGGTCATTACTCAGGTTCTTAGGCTACATCTCCTCTACTTCAGTATTGTAAATACTGTAGGATGTATAACATTTCTGCAGTCAAGCACTACATATCCCTAAATATAATATATAACCCAGTTCAGTCAACTTCAGGTTCCATTTTCAAAGAACAACTTAAAACCTCAAATAGCAAACAGGATTTATTATCTTCTTTCTTCCCTCTTCATTGTCACTCACATTCAGTATTCCATTTACCAAGCAGGACAAAAACGATATCCTTTGAAGCCTGCTGTACCTCTTAGTTTTTCTGTAGGCTTATTCAAGCCCTTCCCCTCTTGGTGACTGTGTGAACTTTCTTTGCTGGCATATAGATGTGCCCACATGTTTATTAATGCTCAGGGCAATGCAGAATGTTTGCAGCAAGGAGGTTTTGGATGACCTGTGATATATGCGAGGAAGTTTGTGTTTGGATTTTATGTATGGAAAAAGGGTTTGAAAATGCAATCAGGCAGTTTAGCTACAGGTGATATGACAAAGGAGCCTTTCACCTTTTAGATACAGACTGTAACAAATCTGCCTAATTATTCCCTCTGAAAGTGAGATTGCTGATGTCAGTTCCCTCCAGGCCTGTGTCCCATCACAACTAGCCCTTTTATGCACCCTCACTCAAGAGGCAATAATTGCAAATAACTTCTTATTGAACTCAGTGCTGATCTATTCTCTCTCTTTCATGTCCTAGTAAAAAGTTGTCCTTTAGCTGCAAAAAGTTCTTACAGCACAAGAAAGTGAGCTCAGTTCCATGGGCCTCTGGACAAAAGGTGACATCTCAACCCCACTGAAGTGACCAAGTGTTTCACAAAATCCCAGTATCACAGAATAGTTGATTTTGGAAGGGACATCTGGATGAATGTTTCCTGATGTGTTTCCTGATGTTCAGATAACCTTCTTTTTCAGTTTGTGCTCATTGCCCCCGGTCCTGTCACGGAGTATTACCATCTTCTTTATACCCTCCCTTCAGGTATTTATATCCAAGCCTTCTCTCCTCTGTGCTAAGTTGGCCCAGATCTCAGCCTTCTCACATAGGAGAGATGCTCCAGTACTTCAGTCATCTTTGTGGCCTTTTGCTACCCTGTCTCTGATATGTTCATGTCTCTCCTCTACTGAGGAGCCCAGAACTGGGCACAGTACTCCAGGTGTGTTCTCATCAGTGCTGAATATAGGGGAAAGATCATCTCCCTAAAGCTGCTGGCAATACTTTACCCAGTGCAGCCCAGGATACCATTAATCCTCTGCGCAGCAAGGGCACATGGTTGGCTCAGCAATGCCTACCATGACCCACAGGTCCTTTTCTGCCAAGCTGCTTTCCAGCTAGGTTGGCCTCAGCATATTTTCTTACAAGTTCTTCTCCAGGTGCAGGATTTCAGACTTCTTGTTAAGCTTCATGAGGTTCCCGACTGCCCAGTCCTCCAGTGTGTCACGGTCACTCTGCATGACTCTCTGGCATATCTGTTACTTCTCCCAGTTTTGTGTCATCTACAAACTTGCTCATCATTCAGGTGATTAATGAAGATGTTAAACAGTACTGGACCCCAATATTGCCTCCTGGGCTACACCACTAGTAGTGACCTCCAACTAGACTTTGTACCACTGATCTGAACCCTCTGGGCTCAGCTTTCAGCCAGTTTTCAATCCACCTCAATCCACCTTTCAGTCAGTGGTGTTAGACTTTGGCTGTAGGGAATTAGGTTGCCTGAGAGACTTGACAAGGCTTCACTGTGATGGAAGCAGAACAAGCTGAGTTTACTGCCCTTGTTATATAAAATATAGTATTGGTTCTATGCTCAAGAATTGAGGCTCCACTGAATCTCAGTTCTTAATAATTCATATAAACCACAATGGAAGGTGAGTTGATGGTTTTCTTTTTTGCTTTCTCTTTTTTTGGTTGGATGCGTAAAACAAGTAGCGATGATTGGAAACTTGCTGCCCCTGCTCAACCTCATCTGGAAAAAAAGCAAAGAACTGCTTCCACATATGTCAAATTGACACTTCCTGAGCTTAAAATTCAAACAAATTAACCAAGCAAACAGATAAATATCATCTTTGTAAAGCTTCAGATCAAAGTTAAACACTTGTGGGGATTTCTGAGACTCTCTTTTCAGATTACTAAAATGTCATTTTTTGGTAAAGCAGTCAGAAGTGATCCAATTCTCTGCACCACATCAAAAGATGCATTTCTGAGCAGTCAGGCATTGTACAGTACTGCAAAACTTAATCACCTTTTGCTTTACACTTGATTAAGTACATTACTTCTGGATCATAGAGTTCACAAGATATTGGAACATCAGGGCTGTCTTCTATATAGCCATCACCTACTCAGAAACCTGCACGCAAAGGCAAGAAAATGTCTGCAGGAAAAATGTCAGATAGTTAAAGTCACTGGTCTTGTCAAGGCAGCATATTGCTTTCTTAAATGACAGTATAATCAGCATTTAAAAATAAAGTGTGTGAAAACCCATAGAGGTCTGAGAAAAACCTCAAGACAAATTAGACTAATTGATTTGCATAGTCTTATTGGCCCCTTTCTACTGCAGGGGAAAATCTTCAGCAGATGTAAGTTGGCTTAGAATCACTTCAGTCCAGGTTCCCCAGTGTCCCTATACCAGGAATTTCAGGCTGCAGAAAAACTATGAAGTCTGAATAGTTTTACCAGACTGTAATAGTAGAACATTATATGTTAATTAATTTCTTTTTCATTGAATACAAGAGTCTTTAAGAGAAGGAAGGTGGACCATGTGCCCTACTTCACTGTAGTATTTGCAGTTGAAAAAGATTAGCTCAGTTGGTTACAGCATGGTGCTAATAACACCAGTGCTGTGGGTTTGTTCTCCATTATGGGCCATCTACTTAAGAGCTGGACTCCATGATCCTTGTGGGTCCCCTCTAACTCAGAATATTCTGTGATTCTGTGTGTTTCTTACTGCGAGAAATAAAATGTGCGGACATGGCATCTAATTTGGGAGCCTCTAGTTTTGGGTGCCAAGCTAGAGATGCCTTTTCACTTGACTTTTCACTTTCCACTTGCTGATCTCAATCTTTTAATCTCTATTTTCTTTTACCTATAAAATGAAAATAACTATTTTCCCAATTACTTCTGTGATCTGAAATAACTCACTGAACTTAGTAAAACGTTTTGATATCACTGGGTAGAAGGATCTATTAAAAACATTAGAGGAATCTGAAAGTCAGGCAAACCAGATGCCAGTCTGTAAAACTTCAGGGATTCCTGGAATTACCAGAAATGTAGCAGGATTGAAAAGGCTGAAATTTTGTCTCCCAGATTTAGTATTGATGATTTCAGAGAAACTTCTTATTTCTTGGAGTTTCTTTTCAAAAACTGTATGGCTTTTATTTTCCTTTTCCTTTAAAAGAGCATGAAAATTTGTGAAGAATTTTGAAATTTTTACTGAAATCGAAATATTAATTTTTGACCAGCTCTCCCAGACAAAGACAACCAAGTCTATTTCTATTCTGTTCTCTCTTGTTCTATTTTGCTCTTCTATTGTCTATGCTACTGAAATACTTGAGTGCTTTCCAGAAGTACATCAACTGACAAAACTCACATTTGTTACATGAAAGTCTATTCTCCTTCTCTTCCCAGTGGGAAGATTATATAAGATGTTTTGTCTTAGTGAAGTTTTTGATTGATTTAAATTTTCTTCTTCATTTCCACATTTTCCCTGCTTTGTGTTTTGATGTTGCATTCAGTAACAAGAGCAGTTTTATGAGTTGAGGGTTTTCAAGCCCCTGATTGACTTACCCTGTGTTATTCTAACCTGGAATGGGAGACACCCCCCCTTCCTAAATTTGTTGTAGTTTTTCGTTCTTTTATTGAGGTCAAAGTTATTTATGTTGCTATGCAACTCTTAACAGTGGGATATTTTTGCTACAGCCCTGCAGGGATGTCATGGTTCTCTCAGTGTCATGCCTGTGCAATTTAATGGGTGTGGGAAAGCTGTGTTGGAGATGGATAGGTGGCAACTGTGAAATCCGAGATTAGCAGCTATGGAAGTTGGGTTTTTGGCTTTATGTCCTTATGCCGTAGTTTGTTCTTCCACCTCATATAAGTGCTCCCCATGATCATTGCTTCATATCAGAACCTAGAACAAATAAAGCAAGATACCTGGGAAGATACTGCAGAGCTGAACAGCAGGAGTAAGGAGTGGATCAGAGAGCAGAAACAGAGTATTTCACAGTGAGTAAACAGATGCCCTGCAGTCAGACTGACCTCTCCTCGTCTCCATGAACAGCATGTCAAGCTAAGTGAATTTACACTGCACCCACTATGAGAATCAGTGACTGTCCTGGTGTTACCAGGGTACCCACAAACACATGGCTCCACTTTAAAAATGCAAATTGAAACATGCCACATTAATTCCTTCTACTTACAGGAATATTTGGAGATGTAAATGCACAATTTGTCTGATGCTGTCATGTTCTGTGACGCTGTTAGTCTCTTTGATGGAGAACTCCACATGATAACTCCGCATGTTATCTTCCCTTGCTGAGTTAAATCCTGAAATTTAGTAGCAAGTGTTAAGGAAGCCTGCTGTGCTCTCTGGATTCCCACATGCTTGTATTTTTGATGTGAGAAACGAAGTTCACTCTTGGCACTGCAGGTAAGTGCTTTTTCCACTGAGTTTTGTAGAAAAAACCTGCACATTCATTCTTGTGCTGCAGCAGTTTGAGAACATGAAATTGTTCCCTACTTATGCTGGGCTACTGTTTTGAAAATGGTGCATGTGTTTCCATGTGGAGGCTCTTTGGCATGAGTGACAGGAGGGTCCATACAGGGCTAGGGAATGCCAGGTAAGAGGATGGCAAATTGTTATCCTTTCTCACCTTGGAGCACTCCTTCAGGGGTATGACAAACTCAATCAATATCCCAGTGAGATTTACATAATTCTGACAAGCAAGAGAGTTTTACAAAAATTAAAGTTATTTATTTTTAGTGAGGCAGATGATCAAGGGTTTTTTTTGGTTTTTGGCTCTTGGGGTTTTTTTTACTGCTACATGTCCCTAAGTCACCCATTTATTCAACTCTTTCTGCTGCCTTCCAGCCACATGGCTAAAAATCTGGAAGTAAGATCGGAAACATGAGGGGGACATTTTAATTTAATAGCATGGAGGCGATATATTAATAACACATTTGCCACAGAAGAAGTGGGTCTTTCCAAGCTAGTGGAGTTTGAAAGAATTTATATAGACATTCCTGCTTAAGGAGTTGAAATTTTGCATGTTATACATAAAGTTTGGATGATTTTTATGACAACAAAGTAGCCAGACTTACAGCTTTCCTTGCTTAATTTACACAACATCGGATTCACAGCAGACAGGGACTCCAGTCTGTCAAGAGCAATAAACACGAGACATTCTGAACAGACACACCGGTGCCCAAGTGACCTTCTCCTTAGTGTCTAAAAGAAAGGGAGATGGGAATCTGAGCATCATGGGCTGATTAAAAACAACATCCAGTGTCACATTCATATAAAGAGGTGCACATCAACTCTTTTTCCTGATATGTTTGTGAATTTGTTTTGTGATGCTGAAGGAAAGAGAGCTGTAACTTTGTTTTCATTCAGACCATAAATTCTGAACAGAAAGGTGATGTTAAATTCTGCCTGTTAGAAATTGCACATACAACTGGCTAGTGCAGAACACTGCTTTTGTACTGGTGTATTTACGAATGAAACAGGTAAAGATAACTCACAGAACTGCTTTGGTGAAGCTGCAAAGTTTTGCAGTGGGCATCTCAACCTTTGCCTCTGGCATATCCTCTCTGCTGTTCTATTGAGTGTCATTTGTCCTAGTGAGTTTCTAATTTTTCTATTACTTATTTCCATTCTTCTGTCTCTTGAAGGGGATTTTGAGTCTTTTTGAGATATAACCTGTCTGGGTCTATGACATCATTTTCTTCCTGTCAAACATATCTGAAATCCCTATTTTATTACACACAGAATTACACAGAGAATTAACAAGGTTGGAAAAGACCGTAAAGAGCAAGTCCAACCTTTTACCTAACTTAACAACCTATCCAACACTAATCCATCATCTAAACCACCTAGACAACCTAAATCATCTAAACCATCTAAATCATGTCACTAAATTCATCATCCAACCTATCCTTAAATGCGTCCAGGGACAGTGACTCCACTACCTCCCTGGGAAGCCCATTCCAATGGGAAATCATTCTCTCTGTGAAAAAGTTTCTCCTAATATCCTACCTAAACCTCCTCTGATGCAGCCTAAGACTGTGTCCTCTCATCCTGTCACTGGGAGCCTGAGAGAAGAGACCGAACCCTGCCTGACTACAACCTCCTTCCAGGTAGTTACAGCCAGCAATAAGGTCACCCCTGAGCCTCCTCTTCTCCAGGCTGAACAACTGCAGCTCCCTCAGCCGCTCCTCACAGGGCTTGTGCTCCAGCCCCTTCACCATCTTCGTTGCCCTTCTCTGGACACAGTATGTTCAGTGTAGCTCAGCATGTTCATAAACATTGATCTCCATATGCTGACCTCCTCTACCACTGGTCCTACTCACTATGCAAGACTGACAAGTACATAATAATTTCTCTGGGTGGTTCCCCATTCACAAGAACATCAAGCTCCATTTTCTCCTCACATCTGCAAGTTCCCAGCCAAGACAAGGTCTTCTTGTTCCACTTTGATCTGGATCTCACCTTGTCCCTTCTGCCATCACCATCTCTTTGAGCCATTCAGCCTTGTCACTGACAGATATGTCTCTCTGACATTCTTCAAAAGGAATCCCACTTTGGAGCTTGTCCTTGAAGCCATCACCTCTCTGAGTTCTCACAGGGCCTGAAAAGCTCTCCCTTGTCACATTATCTGTACTAATGTGTTACATGACTTTTAAACCTTTGTTTACTATACAGGCAGCTGCACTTAAAACCGAAAAGCTTTTAGGGCTTCACAAGGCAAAATGGCTGAAAACCACCTGAAATGGTGAGTTTATCTGCTGCATTTCTGTTTTGTCATGTATTTTCCTAATCTGCCTTTCAGAGCACATATGGCAATACTACTCTAGGGACAGTCTTATCTTCTTTGCTTACTGTGAACAGTTTTGTATGAAATGTTCCTTGAAAATGGTCTCATCTGGCCCCTTCCTAACTCTTGCCTGCATGTTGGTATATATGAAGAGCAAGGAAACCATCCTGTAGTCCACACATGGGAACTGAAAATAAGATTGTTCTTAGGGTAGCCTTTCACTGGCAAAAGGGAACACAAAATATTTGCTTCCAATAAAAGAGGAGGTGGGGTCTAGTTCATACCTTTTGAAACCTTTGAGTACCTAACAGAAAGGTTGCTAATACTGGTGTCAAACCTTGCTATTTTTCTTGTTATATAACTCACCCAGAGCTCAACTGCTTTTGTAAGTGTGCATTGACATGGGAGCATAAGTCTTGGTTAGGATTATGGTGTTGCAAATCCCAGGTACTTTCTGAGAGGAAACAAGATCTTCTGTAAACTTTACAGCAATAAAAATACAGTAGTTGCCATTTGTTTTAAGTTTCTTGGCAATTTACTTGCTTCATTTGTACGCAGCTTTCGTCTAATGACACAAGTTAAAGATTCAGGTTTTGGAATAACTGCTGGGTGTTGGTTAGAAACCTTGCAATCTGAAATCTCACTCATTAGGTATTTCCAGAAAAAGTAATTTTCTGAGTGGAGCTGAAGGTGTTACAAGATGATTGTGCGATGTCATGTGTTATAGGAACAGAGCACTAAAAGGGGATTTCTTTGCTTGAAATTCCCACCTATTGTTAGTGTTCATCTCTTTCTTGGCTTTTGATGTAGACCTTCAAGATTTTGTGGGTCAGATACTCAGGGCAGGCTCATGGAAATGCGAGGACATATGGACTGATGCACTACACGTTCTTTGGAGAGCTAAAGCACTGTTGCAAAGAACTGCCATTATGCACAGAGAAACAAATAACTCATATCCCCTGCTCTGTAATCAAAAGCCATTCTTGGCTGGGGGGAGATCCCTGCAAGAACATTCTTGCCTCCCCTTGAGAGAAGGAAGCCAATGATTATTCTGTTACCCTTCATTATCATTCAGTGTGGTATAAACTGCCCAGGACTTGAACTCTCAAGTGCCCAGGAGGGCCAGTACATGAATATACCTTGTGTCAGTAAAGGCCATTTCAAATAATACAGATGATGACAGATTGATGTTGGTAGCTCATTAGGCAAAGCACTGACCGAGACATCAAATTCCTTTCAGCAAGAATATGACTCGACTATTTGCTGTTGTGCATTAAAGGAGAGACACATTTTTCTTCTTTGATTTCTCTTGCTTCCTGCTTCCCATGTTTGCATCAGACAGTGCCAGCTATCAGATCTGTCATCATGTTTGACTTTCCTAATGTGAACAGCTGTGCCAGAAGAATCAAGGTGTAAAGCTAGACCAAATCTGCACATAAAGTATATATAGTACATTTCAACAAAAGACCTATGTTCACAAGCCTCCTGTGGCATACAGATTTTAATATAACATTTGGCTTCTAGCTCGTCCAGATCCAATAGTACAATCTTCCCACCCATTCCTGGAAAGATAGAGAACAGATTTCTGAAACAGTGTAAGGTGTATTAAGATTGCTGTCTCCTTGATATGCTAACTCCTGCTCTTGTGGATTATGTTTTCACACTGTCGGGGCATACCTTAACCCATGTGATTAAGCTGGCAGCCTTCTACCCCTTCACAAAGTAGATGGGGAGAAGTTTTCCAAGCAGCAAATGCTGCCACAGTTCTCTACCTACCTGTCACAGTCCAAAGGAGGAAGCCATGTGACTTCTGCCACCATCACATTCCTCCCCAGTGGTCTGTTTGGGGAGAAAGACAGAGTGCACTGTGCAACGTGCTACAGAGAAGAGAGGGAGGTCCAGGGTTTAGTGGGGGAAGGGATCCCTAGTTTATATTTGGTTCTTGTGCTCAGCAGTAGTATTCTGGGGGCAAACACATCCAATGCTAGTTGGCTACTGTGGCTACCCAAGAGGAAGGGCTGGTGCTGGTGCCAGGAAAGACCACAGCTGCTGAGAGGGACCACAGAGATGAGATGGACACCCAAAGGAAGAGATCAAAGCAAGGAAAGGAGGAGGGGAATATTCAGCAATTGAAAAGACCCCAGGATGAGGATGTGTGCCAAAATACTTGGGGCTCTGATGGCTGCCTGCTGCACGCAGCTTGTTATCCACTGTGCACACCAGACAGCAGATCCAGCCTCACTGCGCAATGTTCTTTGCAGCCGTGCAGTTCTGGAGCTTTGTGATTCACTCAGTAATCTTACAGTACACTGGGTGCTTTATCCTCACAGCCGATATTATGCTCAGCGCTTTTCATATCCAAAATGGTTTTACAAACTATATGGGTAATTATCCCTTGGAGGTAGGAAAAGACAAACATTGCATTTATACAAAATACAATATTAGAATAAACATCACTGCCATTCTAGTATGGCAAATGTCACAAAGGGACCTCATTTCCATGGTACAAAAATGGTCTTTTAAAGTGAATATGCATTTTCCCCTGTTTACTGCAGTTTGCTCTGCTCTTATGTCCTTGTCTTTCAGATGTGGGCTAAGGTATACCCATAGAGTAAATTACAAGGCTCGTGATGAACTGCTTTAAATAGAACTGGCTTTAAATAAAGTCAGAGAGAAATTACTATATGGGGCAGAAGTAGCCTGTCAGACATTTCCCACATCTCAGTGTTGTGCTAGACTGAAATGAAAAGATTAGCGTTAACATTAGGTCTAATGTTACTAGTCTGATGATTCACATACCTTTTATTGATTTTGTTTGAATTGCATTTGTAACTGTTGGTTTGGTCTTAATTTATATAACCAGTGGCCAAATGCACTGTTTTCTTAGTAATTCTTGCATTACAGAGAGCTACATGCAATGACAGTAACTGCGCCTGGCAGTCTACCATCTGGGTTCATGCTAATAAAATAATCATCTGCATAATTTTGGAAGTCATTGCAGATACTGGGGGGGAAATGTATTGGGTTTGAGCTGAAAATTGCAGGCAGCCTGGTAGAATAATAATGATAAAATAATTTCCCCTAAAATCCCGGAATGGTCTCTGGTGGGATTTGTTTTACATGCATCATGAAGCTGCCTATGTTAACTTTGCTTTGATATCAAAGGTAAATAGAGGATGAATGATTAAATAATTTCTATTCAGTTTTGCTGAAAAGAAAATTTAAGTCAGTATGAAATGAACAATTTCTTCCCTGTATTATGACAGTAATGAAGGAGGAAAACCCTTTTCCCTTGCATCACTAAATAATAAACTATTAGGGATTACAGATCTCAGTCACAATTGGGTCCCACTGCTAGGATCAATATGTGTTTGTCAGGAAAAGACTGTTTGCTCTGCAAGGAATATATTCTCTTCTGCATTCTGAAATCAACTGTAACTCACCCCAAAGATGACCTCTAATAAATCCAGAAAAAGTAGTAATTCCTGAAGAAGTACATCTCTGAGAAGAAACATGTGGCTCCAACACATTAGCCCTGTATTCAGGAGTAACTCCCCCTATTCCAGTCCACAGGCCCATTCTGCATCTGGAGCTGAACATAAAACATCTTATTTGAGGGCAGGAGTTATTTCTGAAATACTTGTTTCCATTTCCAGTTCCCACTCTGTCTCCATTCAGTTTATCTTTACCAGAAACGCTGGAGAAAGTGCAACAGTGCCTGTGGAAGAAACATGGGATCAATGAGCCAAACTGGCTGGCAAGTTAGGTACATCAAAGAGATAGACTGGAGATCTTTGGATATTTACCATCCTGGATGCCACACATTGAAACCTCTCAGCAACTGAAGTCTGTGAAAGGAATTGTGGGAGGGAAAAATAGGAAAGCCCATTAAATTCCACTGAAACTAATCACATTAGAAGAGCCAGCATGGAAAGATTTGTAGGTATTTTTTTTAAAAAAGCATTTCTCACTTACTGGCCTGTCCATTAGGACTAGTGACAATGTGGGATAGTTAACTCTAAAGTTTGTACTAAAGCTTTTGGGTGATCGATATTTAAATGGAAAGCTTGAGCTGGGAAACCAGTTTAGCCAAGTTTGAAGGGACTATAGAATGGAAAATGACCAAGAGCAAAAGAGACATCAAGACAATGTTAAACAGACTTGCAGAGTACTACGTGAAGGTTGTGATAGGAAAGAAGAAGAGATGAACAGGCTTTCCTGGAGCAGAAGTTCAAGTTTGCTGTGTAAAAGAGGTCAAAGAAATTGGACCTGAAATAAGAAAGGTACCCATGTTTTTGAAGAGAAGCTATGAGGGCAGAAGAACCTGAGCTAACAAACAAAAAACGCTTCAGAGAAGCTGCGAACCAGAGGAGGTGCTGTGCATGGGGGTTAAGAACATTCTACCTGCAGCCAAACTCTCTTAATGCTTAAAATTTTTAGTGTTCAGAAAACTGTGGAAAACCTGCACAAGAGACATGTCCCAGAGAGGCATATTCTTGTGCCTTCAGCGAGATGGTAACATGCTGGCAGAAAAATTAAGGATATGGTGCTACTGACAGGCATTAAACACTGGACTCAGGGACTGCCACTGCCAAGTGTTTTTCAGCCACGGCTCTGTGCTTGCTGTCCAATGCCAAGATCGGTGCCTAATGCTTCCTAACTGCAGCAAACTCGGGGCAATCTGGCAGATGTCCATCAGAGGTATTCAACCACATCTGTGACTCTGTGACAGGTCTGGGAAACAGGGCAGGCGTGGAGAATGGAGCAGGTTCAATTCCCAAGGCATGGGTTGGCGTTACAGGTCGCCTGATGTAGCCGGTAGGTGCCCTGGAAAGGGGAGGTCCCATGCCCTATTCCTAACCACAGGCTCTCACCCTTCTCTGGCATTGCTCCTTCAGTCATCCGACTATGCGGTGAGGTGACGCAGGGAGTTATGCCATCAGAAAATAATAGTTCGTTACGGTGAAGTTGGCTCTTTGGCGGATACTCCAAGAGTTGGGTTAACAGAGATCCTGCGAGCGACTGTGCAGGCACATGGGAAACAACAGCCATCAGTGGGGAACCTGGATAATCTAATCAATCGAGTCAGTGAATCATAAAAATTTGTTTGGAAGGGATCTCTGGAGATCATTTGGGCAACCTGCCGACACAGAGCAAGACTATCATCAGCATTACAGTGATGGTTGGAAGCATCTCCTGTTTCAGCTTCAGTTTCTGTGTGTGTGAAATAGGGGTAACCCCACACTGGTAAAGCTGCAAACCTGTTCAGTGAAGCATCTGGAGATCTCCAGGTGACAGGTATTGCCTTAGCATGAAGGACACACAAGACCACATGATGCTGTGGGTGTCAAGGATAGGAATTCCGGTTTTCCTGGCCTTTGTATAAGGCTTGTGATATGGATTAATGTTTAGGTACAAGATTAAATCTGTTCAAATATTAAGACTTCTAAGCACAGCTTATGGAAAAAACACAACCATATGTCATTGAAGAGGGGATGATACACAGCACTAAATATTCATCTGTTTCTCAATAGATTTAAAACCAGTGAATGCCTGGAAGCTATTCCTGATGTGATAATGGCTGTCATACTTGTTTACCTAAACTGAATGATGTCAGAATAGAAAGACCTTCTTTGCTCCTTTATAGTAGCTGCCATGTTTCAGACTGGATCAGGTATAGCCAGTTTCTTTAAAGAAAATATTTACTTTTCATCAGAAGTTTACATAACATGTTCTCCAAAGGAACAAATACTGCGTTTCAGCATAGTTTGAAACATGGGAGACGGAAAGGAAGTTAATGAACAACTTGTAAGTCAACATCAAAGCACTTTCTTTCTCTAGTAAACACCCAGACCATCACACTGTGATGCAATAATGAGAAGTTCATGGTCAGTCTCTTTTACCTTGCTCTTTATTATATTTTTGAGACCTCATGCAAAGATTCTGCACTGGCCTCAAAAGAGTTAACTGCAGGAAGGGATAATTAATACATATATATCTTAAGGTGAGCTTAATCTTATTGGAAAAGTCTGAGATAGAATTACATTAAAATATTTTAAATAAATTAAAATGAATGGAGAAAGCCTTAGAATCCTCTCTAGAGGAAGGAAGGGCCTGGTGGCAGATACTGTGGGGTTCTTGAAAAATATAACTGCCAGGCTGGCAAGAGAACAGAAAGGGGTGTAAGAATTAAGAAATAACAAATATTTGTGACCTCAGCCCAAGGCAGGGCCTGCAAGTCCTGTGCTAGGGAAGAAACAGACCTTGGTTTCCTTTCTGGGGATGAGGATCTCCCCCAGACAAGCCCACACTATTTTGGTTCAGAACTGGAGACTGCTGGCTGGTGTGAGGATGCCTCAGTAGCCGAGCAAACCTGAGGCTGGGTATGAGTTAACTGGAGGAATGAGTCTTGGAAAGAACTACATCTTTGCAGACATGCAGAAGGAATTTGTTCATCCAAGAGACAATCCCAGTCCATTTAAGCCTGATTACAATGGTATATAAACCTTTGACTGTGTCTTTTCATTCTATCACAATCTGTAACCTTACTCCAACCACAACAGGAATTAACAGCAAACTGCCTGCTTTCTGCTTCCCTAAAAAAGTATAAAAGCCATTGGCAAAGGTGAAAGAGAGAAAATGTCACAGCAAATCTGTATTTGCACAGCAAAATCTGTGCACTTTCATGGAGGGAATTGGGCAGTGGGGTCATGGCACTTTTTGTCATAGAACCCTTTCAGACTTGCTCAGCACAGAATCAGAGTATTCTGAGTTGGAAGGGACTCACAAAGATCATCAAATCCAACTCTTAGTGGCCCAAATAGAGATCAAGCCCACGACTTTGGTATTATTAGCAACATGCTCTAACCAATTGAGCTTATCACATGGAACCTTGAGTTTATGATTGGAGAACAGCAAATAAATTTTTTTCTGTATTTACAAGCAGTAACAACAGGATTGCTTGTAAGACTTATAAAAGACTTTGTAGGGAAGAGTATGAAAGGGAAGATAGGAGGGACAGAGAGAGAAGAGTGGAATAAAATGTAACAAGTTTTTACCAATGCTAGGTCATGTCACACTACTATTTTTAAGATAATCAATTTTCATAGTCAGGAAATGTGTGGTGAATCTCCTAGGCATTAGTAAATATCTGATAGCTGTCATATGGGGAATTGCTAGAGATGTTACTTACGCGTTACAATTCTGCCGGCTAAAGGGGTGGCACAAAAATATGTACTATAAATAGAAAAAGTACCAGCTTGGAGGAAAATTAATAGTGACAGTTTCCAGATATCTTAGGTTAGTCTTAAAACTGATACTGCTCTAATATACTCATTAATGTCCCCAGCTTACAGGTAAGGACCCATTTATGAAAGTTGCTGGTAGCATTTATAGGGCATCATTAGTAAACAATATGGATATGCAACACAAAGGGCCAGGTGACCTTGAGAAGTGGAGTAACAGAAACATAACAAAGGAAAGAAGAGAAAAGCACAGCCATCTGGCAGGGAACATAGTACTGTAGCTCATCAGTAGTATAAATAAGGGGACAGGAAAATGTGGGCATTTAGCTTGATTTCAGGATGACTGGACTGTCAGCGTGAAGCATGTGGAAAAGAAATTCAGTGTCTGATAGTGACTTGAGGAGCAGCAGGACCGGGAAATGTGAATGCCTTTGCCCAGGGAACTGGTATGACATCTGCAGTGCCATACTCCTGTCTGGCACCAACCTCAGGAGCGAGCTTCCATGGAGATGGTTGTAGACAAAAGCTTCTAAGGTGAGCAGAGGGTCCTTTATATATATACAGGGCCAGATTAGGGAAGAGTAACTCTTTTATCCTTTAAAATTCAAGACTAAGGCAAAGTAACAGCAAAGAAGGCCTTTTTGGTTTTAACAGTGCAGCCCGTCAGAAATTATCAGTCACTAAATCCTGGACAGATTGAACAGTCTGTCTGACTCAAACAGAGTGGTTCACCCAAGCTTCCACAGCCTATGCTCACATTGTGCAGTGATCTGGAAGCCCCAGGCACACGCCAGTCCCCACAGACCCAGCAGTGGCCCTCGTTATAGCAAAGACAGCCCTAATCAGGCCCATCTCAAAAAAAGGAAGAAGCTGCAAAGATGAGGAACAGTAATATGGAGATAATTCTGTCTCCCCTGTGGGAGGCTGGTGTGCAGTGACTGCAGAGCTATTGGATATTTGTCTGTGTAGCCTTAAAAAAGAAGAGTTGGAGATTGCTGATAAAGTAGCTCAATCTCGAGATCTACTGCAAAGGCATGTTCAAGATTTTCCATCACAGGTGGACAAAACAAATGGATGCAAAGTCATGTGAGTGTATACTGGATGCGGACCCTGTGGCAAGGCAACTTGACTTAGGAAAGCCAGTTAGAACACATACCTAAGTCAAATGGTTTGGAATTGTAAGGGAGAAGCTGGACTGCAGTTTCCATTTTGCAGACCTGAATCTGGAGTGACTCTGCCCAAGTCGCTGAGGTTATTCCAGTTGGCTTTCAGCCCAGTTTGGTTCACTTGACCAACTGTCTTTTCACCTTTGCTTGCAAACAGCAGCAGATAAAAGTTGGCCTTGTCTGTGCTCATTTTGGTGACTTAATCCCCAGCACAGGCTTACTTATCAGACCTCTGTACACAAGGCAGAGTTAATTGGCTCCAATCCACCCGAGCGGTGGTCCCTGGAGCTATGCTGATTTTTACCAGAAAATGTTCTGACTTAGCCACCCGATTTCCTTACGTAAAAGAGCTGGTTGGATTTTTCAGTGTGCTTAAATTAGTGACAAAAGATAAATCTTTCCTCATTTCATGAGTTGGAAACATATTTATTGTGTGAGTACTTACTAGGGAGGTGAGAAAGTTGTTCCCAAGCCATGGGGATGTATTTATTCCGTCTCCCATGCTCTCTAACACTAGACTGTCTTTTGGCTGCAGCAATGTGTGTCCACCTGTGAGTTCTTGAGTGTTGATGTCACAACCCCTGCCTAAGCAGCCTCTCTTTTTATTAATGTTACCTTACAAGATAAATAAAGTATCTCGAAGGATGAATAGGCAGAAGCACAAGAAGCAGGGAGACAGCTGTGGCTGAAGGTGCAGTACATGTGTACAAACAGTAGATGTTGCTGGTGCCTCTCTGTAACAGCATCTTCCTGGGGGATTGGAAAGGCCGAAAGAGGCTTAGATCTGAATCCTCTAAAAATCATACAAGCCAAAGGCTGTGGAATATCATCTCCTCAACATCAGAGGGTGTTTAGCATCCCAGTCACGGCCGTATGTCAGTCTGTTGAGCTTTGCTGAGATCTCAGCTGAAAAACGACCATAGAGGAGAGTGGCAGGAAGCATAGCGGTTGTTATGAGACTTTGTGAATTTTATATCTATTTTCAGGAGTTCATAAAAAATTCTCTCTGGCCTGTACTGGGGAAGCACTCTGAAAATTATTGCAAGATATGAAAGGCCAAGGTGCAAAACTTAAGATACAGCAGCATAGATTTTTATTCTTTATTTTAACCTTTTTTTATCCTACTGATGTCTCTGTTCCATAGCTTAATTATCTCTGAAGGAAATCCTATTCTTTCCTCCTTTTCTGTATAGGATACTGCAAATGTCATTAAGTCACATTGTTTCATTGCACTAGGGAGTCCAGGGAACGTTTCTATCATCCTTATGCATGTGATTAACAGAGATTTTTGTAATGGGAAGCAATTCACCTGGACTAGTTTCCATGGTACCGTTAAACTGGAAGCATGGGATCTGGGCACTCATTTGCTAAAAGCTGAGGAGGAGTTGAAAGGGAATTTTCCCTTTGACCTTTTTTGGCAGAGGTCACTAGTGCTAATCAATATCCTTATTGGATTTCAAGCATTCTGGTATTCTTCTTAGACATACCCTCTGAAATTGCCATGAAGACTGATTACAGGGAGACAATCAGATTTGCAATATTGCAATTCCTTTCAGCAACAACGGAAAGGTCAATCAAATACTTGTGAACCAGTATGAACCACGAGACTCCTCTGCTTCTTTAGTGATAAGGTGAACTATGTTTTGGTTTGAAGGTTCCATTGCTGCCAGCTAGTGCAGTTCATGTACAGCATAAATAGAGAGAGATGAAGATCCTAAAGAGCAGGTTTTGTTTTGATCAGGGATGGTTTGACTATGACTGTCAGGAAAGCCTTTATATCAGATTCATTCTTTTATCCTGTTTTACAAGTTTTACAGTAACCTTACACTGTTCATTAAAATGTCTGAGAAATTAAAAAACCTACTTCTCTTTATTGTGGCACAGAAAGTATATTTTGTATACCTGTTTACCACTGTAGTCTAATACAGCTTTGCACAATGAAAAGGTGCATAACTTATATGCACAATAGCTGGCAAAGATATTGCATTACCAGTTATTACCAATGCATGTTAACTGATGTTTTCATCACATTTTTGTATTGCCCTTGAAGTTAAGACCACTGAGCACATATAGTATCAGTTTCTAGTCCATACTTACATCTTGGTACCAGTTCCTAAGAATTTTTGTGATTCATATCAAACCTAGCATTCAATCCAGATCCCAACAAAATCAGTGAAAGCTTCTTGTAGATTGTATGACCAAACATGTTGGTACAGTCTGACTAAATATCACTGAAATCAGTGCAAGGATGCTTGTCCACTTTAGTGGGAGAACAGTCAGGGTATCTCTTCTCTCTCAACATACACACTCTCACCTTTACACTCACAGCATGTCCATGCACACATACAGCTACAGAAGACAGATCCCTGAAACCTATTCAAAAATATTTTTGAGGTTAGAATTCATCTTCAAGGAGTTTTGCTTCATCCTAGAACAGTCAAAATGAATAAACTTTTTTGTGTAAGTATATACACCAGGTTTCAGTTTGAAAAACAAACTGCACTTTGAGACACAAATGCACTTCATTAGGAATTTAGAGGATTTTTTTCCCAGATAGCTGTGATATAAATAATGTAAATATTCTTACTTCCAGACAGGCAAAACATATTTAAGAAATGGTTAAAAATACTCTTGAGAGAGCTAGCAATCAACACTCTTTTTACTAGTTTTGTTTTGTATTCTTTTCTGACTAGTATGTTCTTGACCAGCTGTTTTTAGAGCTAGTAAAAATTCTCAAGCTCACATTAGGAAGGTTTTCAGTTACACGATCTGTAGCTACAGTTGTTAGAACACTTGGCATGGCCTTTAAAAATGAGAAAATTGTTTTTGTTGAGTAAAGCACCAAAGCTCTGAAATAATATTTCACTGGACTTAGAGAAAATGTGTTTGAACTTTGCTTTTAATGCCCAAGTGACAGGCAATTTAGTAGGCAGGGAGTTTTGAAATGTGACTTATAGTGATGTCCATTTAATCTGTGTGAACACTTGAAATTTCTGTGCATTTATAAGGGAAGAACTTGTACCAGATCAACCTTGACCAGTATTTTTTATCCACACTAGTGTGCCAGCTTTTCTTACCCCAGAGTTGCCTCTGTGTTGGTGGTGAAGTGCAAATGCAACAGCAGTGTCCCTTGTCTTTGCTGGTTACCTTAAATGGGGAAACTAGCTAAGTTTAGTCAAATCCTAGCAAGTTTTGCTCTTAACTGTGCACTGCCTAATAACATTTCTTGTTTTCCAGGGAGAAAATACCAATCTTGTGTACCATCAGTCTCTGCCTGGCAGCTTGTACAAACCTCTATTACAGAAGTGAGCACAATAAGAAGCATGTTTGCACTACACTGATAGAGAAATGGGGGCTTATAATGGTGCAGTGGCTTGTTGCTCTCTCAGATTACTTCAGACTCCAAAGGGAAAATAAATGCTGAGAGTTAAAGGAATGTGTGAAATTCAGAAGGGTTACAGGAAAAACTAGCCTGCCATTCTCAGAGCAGCAAAACTAATGAAATAAGGCTGGATGATTGGATTTACCCCTAAGATTTATTAGGCGGGATCATTTTAAGATTCCTGACACAAGGTGAAGGACCCAAATGCCAGTAATGCCCATAGCTCTGCTTCCCCAGGTGCCTGTGGGGAAAGAAGGTCTTGTGAGAGCACCGAGATGGGCTAGCCTGCTTCCTCCCTTCCATATGTGTGTTTTTGCCAAAGAGGGAAAAAGCTCTGTCCTTTCTCCAGCCCCTGTGACATGGCAGGGAATAGAAGACAGTTAATGGCTCAACTTTGGCCAGGTCAGGAAAGAAACTCAGACCCTGGCTCTGGTCTCTGCTAGCTGGGAGACACTGCCAGCATGGCAAGGGGACAGTCCTCCAGAGGAGAGATTACTGGCCCTTCTCAAATGATGTGATTAATTCCCAGCCCTATTATTTATTCCTTGAAAACTTAGTCCTGGCTAAATGCTATACACACTCTCTTCATATGAAAATTCAGAAAATAAAGTTACAGAGCCAAAACAGATCAGCATAAATAGCATCAAAATCTGAATGGTGGTTTTATTCTTAGGGTATAAGTCCCCATTTCTTTGGATATGAGTAGACAGAGGGTACAAAATCCATAAGGAAACCAAACCTTCAGTCTCGCATTCAGAACGTCATTCTGTGTCTCCTCTCCACCAATATTGCAACTAAAAGGATCAAGGAAGTTAAATATCAGTGGGGCTGGTTGAGATTTTGTGGTTGTGTAATGAGAAATATGGCACATTCCTGCTTTTTTTGAACTGAGAGTCAGATGGAGTGTAACTAACATTTGTCATGGTACCACTAGTCAAGTTAAATACCCTGGAGTGGAACTGAGGGGCAATCAGGAGGAATAATTTGGTCCCACAACCATGACTTACAGGCTGGAAGCAGGACGGTATGGAGATGTGACACTTCCCTGACAGTTCTTTTGTCCTGCCATAGACAGTTGTAACAATTACACTTACACTTAATTACCGCACTTAGACTGTGGTAGGCTAAAGCACTCTGTAGGATAGGAGGTGTTAAGAAGCAGAATGCATTTTAAATTTAGAAAATCCCCTTGAGAAATATCCTTATTTCACACTTATTATTAGCAAAGCCAGCTTTGCAGTGAAAATCTTTGCTTCCATGACTGGAACCAGTGTCTTCATCAAGAAGCAGGTGTATAGAAATCTCTTGTATGGGGACATCGACATTCCATCTGCTCTGAAAATCTAAGAGCTGCTGAGTCATCTCCCGTGCCACGTGACATAACTTTCAGAGGTTATCAATACTGGAGCACTGCATGCATAATGGGGAGGGGGTTTTATCTTATTTCATTTTCCTCCGAGCCTGAAAGTAAATACTTGCCTGATTCTGCTACTGTTAAATTCCAATACTAAAGTTCTTCTTTGTTCCAATGATAGAAGATTTAATGTTGCAAACTTAAATAATTGAAATAAGTGACCCATAGTGATAGGAGGCAGACATCCAATAGGCAGGTCATTTTCTTCTTAAGCTGTTTATAGGTGTGAATTAAGATGCCTATGAAAAATGCTTTACCATTTCTTCCAGATTCACTCATGTAGCAAAATATATGCAGAGCAAGCAGAGTTTTTAGGGGGAGGACTGGAGCAAAAAACTACGAATAACATTGCGCAGCCCACAATCTTGGCTGAGATTGTCAGCACCCAGCAGTTTCTGTTGTGCTGCTTATGGGCTGGGATTTTTGTATCCTGTCCTCTCTGCACACCTTGTGTGTTGGGTTCCTGTGAAAATTTAGATACTTGTTTTCCTGCCTAATTGGAAGCAGAACTCATTTGAAAATGTATTCACTTTCCCTCCAGGGATGGTGGTATACCAAAATACAGTGTATGCTTTGGCTTAATTTAATAAGTCATAATCTCTTCTCATATTTTATTACATTTTAGTGCGAGGTGATTTTTTCCAGAGATGACTCAAAATAATACAAAAGAAAAAGCTTGTCCTGTGAACAAAACATGAATTACAGCTGATAAAATCAAGATAGTTTGAAGGCTTGCCAGCACAAAGAATGAACTCCCTCAGATTCCTAACTTACAGGGTAATGTTAGCAACATCAAATTTCCCTAGTAATTTTGATGTCTAAAGGAACCTTAAAGACAGTCTAAGGAAATCAATAGAAAGAAAAAATTTCCTGTTAATGCAGAAAATTGCTGCAAAATGAGGTAAAGAACAAGGTAATTTCTTACTGTTCTGGTGAAGACAGCTTACAGCACTCTTGGACACACTTAACCCATTCCTGTTGGATGTGGGTGTTGTTACGCTCATTGGGAACTGCCATCTCAAGAAAGTATGTAATGCTGCATGTGGAAATGTCAGCATAAGCAGAATGAGTGTTCACTGGGTTTTCTGAGCTGCCTGCAAGGGGATATTGTGCTGAAGCTCTGTAGACTGCACTATCTCACAGCTCCTTGCCAGGTGCAGTTCAAGATGTGAGCTTTGGCTCCTAAAGCCATTTATGGGTGGAACACATCTCACTGCTGGCCAGGGCTGTGAGCCTTTGGAGTGGGTGTAAACTCAGCAATACAGTGTAACTGAGCATTCAGATATTTACACTGTGAGTCCCACATGACTTGGTAATCTGGTAGTGCTGTTTATTTTAATTGTGAGGAGCATCTTTCAGTCAGACCTTTCTATAAAAGGAAGCAGAGCTAATTCAAAGAAATAATATATTGGGTTTTTTAATATATTGAATTCACATTTAAGAAAACAAATAAATTCATAAAAATTCATTCTATACAATTGTGTAGAAGAGCCTCTCTTTGTCCTCATTATTTTCTCTATTACAGAACGGAAGAAATGAACTCATTTCAGTGGAAACTGTATCTCGTGAGCTGAAATGAGCCCTGGCTCAGTGAAGAATAAAAGAATGTATGTTAGCATTTTAACATTAAGCCTTTGGATGTAGGTAGAGTTGTGCCTAAAGTGAAACTCATTTTTGTCAAACAGGTTTAGGTGTGAAAGAGGTAATCACATAAAGTGTGTGAAGCTCTGTCTCTTCAGGATGTCTCACACAGAAACTTTTCTCAATGCATGTGACATACAGGCTTGGTATTTTTAGAATGACAAAAGCCTGTTCTTCCTCCATCAGATCATTCATTTTTCTAGATGCCTTATACCACAGTTTTCAGAAGGTATCCACTGACTCCAAACTGCCGTGTTCTCTGCACAGTTTGAGAGATTTATAATCACTGTGCTCCTCTGCTCATGCTTTAGAGATGTGTTCTTGAACATTCCCTCTAGTCTGATCTCTGTTGGTGTTTTTTGGCCTCTCCAAAATCATAATTCTCAGAAATTAGACACCTTAAGCCACTGGCAATATTTAAAAATGTCTGAAGATCATATTCCAGACTTCTTTTGTAGCCTTGGGCAAGTTGTTTAACCGCTCTGTAGCTTCAGTTTCTTTACCTGAAAAGGAGGGAGTGTATCTGTGCCGTAAGCATCTGTGCTGCTTCACTCAGGAATATGAACAGGAGGTGCTCTGAAGTCCTGGGGGCAGAATGCAATTACATTGCAAAATATTATTAGTACTAGTATTAAATAACAATACATATTTATTCTAAATATACCCTTGTCCTACTTCATACGGTACTATCTAAAAGACCATTCATGCTACAGACAGACAGGCTCTGTGTGGCATGACTCAAGTTTGAGCTTCATGAACATTTTGCCATTGGCTTGTGTGAGGCCTGAATGTCACTTCATGGTCAATCTTAAACCTGTGTAAATCAATGCAAGATGAAGACTTCCATATCATGAAAATGTGAGTGGTCCTTGATTGTTTAAAACTCTGCAGAAACATTTTTTTTAGGCATAAAATACATTCAAAAGAAGAAACCCCGTAACTATGCATTTCAAAATGGTAAAATATTGCTGGCATTAAATACGAATAATTTGGAAATATTATTTCAGAGGAAAGATTAATCAAATATCAGAAATATTCCAGAAGTCAAGGGTACTCATTGCAACTGCTGTCTGAAATCGGAATGTATCTTCTGAACTCTTCAGAGGACTGGTCCCTACCCCAAAGAATTCAAAATATAAGATGAGAAAGAAAAATCCCTGAAACAAAAAATAGCCTATCATTGCTTTTCAGATATTGAGATTGGAATTGGTCAAGGTTGATGGCAGTCTACTAATGACTCTCTTATTCTTTAGGATTTTGTTGAAAATGAAGACTGCAACACAAATGAGATTGAGAGTGTACAAAATCTGATATGAGGAATCAGTTCCCCATTGCCACATTTTTTTCCTGAGAAGTATATAGCTTCAATTTGAGTCAGATTTTTCAGTTCTCCTTATATAAGTGTAGTCGGGGTTATTTTAAATGCATGCATCACACTGAAAGGATAATGGAATGGATGCTTTCTAGTTCAAGGTCTGCTGCTGAAAACATTTTCTGCTTTATTAGCTGTTTGCATGCTGTGATGTCTCATAGTGCTCAGTGAGAGTACTCTTGGGTGCCAAGACTTGCAGGGTTCAGGACAGAACAGAATGTAAGATTAGGCTCTGAACTGGTGCAAAGGGACAAACTGCAGGGGTGTAGATGGTAGCAAAACCACTAGTACTGTACTTACCACCTCCTCATGTCACTTGGAGTTTTCTCCTTCAGTCTGTTGCTGCAACATGTAGGTCTAATAAATCACTTGTTTTATACCATACACACTATGTCAGGGGTCCTCAAACTTTTTAAACAGTGGGCTGGTTACTGTCCCTCAGACACTGTCGGGGGCTGGTTACTGTCCCTCAGACACTGTCGGGGGCCGGACTATAGTTTGGGAAAAAATGAACGAATTCCTATGCACACTGCACCTATTTTATTTGTAGTAGTGCACAAAAAACAGGAAAAAGAATGCAATATTTTAAATGAAGAACAATTGTAATCAACAAGAACAAATAATATTTCAATGTGAACTAGGCCTGCTTTTGGCTAATGAGATGGACAATGTTAGGTTCCATCCTTGTCACTGCTAGTCGTAGCAAGTGATGCAAGTGTTCATTAGTTAGTCTGGATCTGATTGGAGATTTCAGATGTTTCATCCGGGAAAAAGTCTGCTCACAGACATAGGCGCTGCCAAAGACGGTTGCGATTTTGAGTGCATGGTTCCTTCTCAGGAACCGGCCACTCCCGCTCAGGCTCTCAAGCTCGGGCCACTGCCGGAGCCGCCCGCGCGGGGCAGCCCCGGGGCCGAGGCCCGCACCCCGCCTGCCCGCCCCGCCCGCCGCGCCGGCCCCGCACAGAGCCGCCCGTGGGACTGCGGGGGGACGGGGGCTGACCCGTCCGAGAGAAAACCGCAGACAGGACAGAGGCGGGGGAGTTCTGTAAATACCGGCAGGCCGGATTGACGACCCTGGCGGGCCGTATGCAGCCCGCGGGCCATAGTTTGAGGACCCCTGCACTATGTGCATCTCGGCTGTTTTTAGCTCACTAACAGTTAATAACTATGAGCCGTTTTCTCCAACAAAGAGAGCCACTCTTTCATGGAGAAACTCTTTATCAGGCTGGCAACTTGTGAACTCCTTAGCATTTGATCTGATGCAGACAGTGCTCCTGAAGAAATCGATAGCTGCATTGATTGAGTAACAACCTGGGGGACTGGGCCCTGGGCTGGGTTAACACAGCCAAGCAATGAATTCAGTGAGTGAAATGCTTTCAGTAGAGTTAAGAGCTTCCCCTAAGACAGATTTTCTGCAGACGAGAGATTTTAGATGTCATCATATGAACTCTGATATATGGACAACTCATCCCTAAATCAATCTTTTCATGCTATAAACGTGACTCTCAAAGTTCTCATTGTGATTGAACTCCCAAGAAGGACCTGAAGGTGCTGCCTTTCGTGCTTCCACAGTTGTGTTCTCTGTTAGGCAAAACATTGGCTCCCTCAGTACAGAACAGCTCACTGGCTCCTTTGACAGAATGAGTCTCCTCGGAGAGTTTGGGAACAGCCAGACCTCAGAGCTCCCTGAGCTGTATTACCAGACCCATTCCAACCCTCCGTTCTCACAGCCATAAGGAACTGCAGCTCTTATTGCTGCAGCTCTCCAAATCTTTTCAATGCCTGTGTGACACTTTCACCTTCTAGTTTTTCAGAAGTAGCCCTGAAAATGAGCACTGTCAACTGAGAAAAAACAATGTGTTAATCTCCACGGTCATCTAAGGGGCAAACCAAACTTGGAGCACTTTGGTAGCTGGGCTTCATAACCTTTCTGCCAATGTGACCAACCTCTGGAGACCTCACAGATTCATTCCTTGCCTTGGTTAACCAGCTTATCAAGCAGCATGACTGGGGTCAGTTACACTTTCCAAACTCCTGACCTTGGACAAAGCCTCTCTGATCCCCTCAGCAGGAAAACATCCTTTTGCAATACTGATGAAAGAGCTGGTTCTGTGCACCTTTATGCAGTTTTTCACTGAGTTATTCTTGGCTAACACCAAAGCTAGGAAAACGCAGCGAAGAATTCTGAAATGTTTACATGGAATATTATTTTGGTGGGGATTTTTTGTTCTTTGAGTTTTTTTAGTTGATACTAATTGGTCAATACTTTTTCCATGGCACAGTGAGGATCAAAGCTAGAAATGAGTCTGCACCTACTTATCAGTGCTGCTTTTGTAGTGGAAGACAGTATCATTTGTTGCAAAATGTGTGATATCTACAGGATAACTAAAGCTTTGCTTATGTGGGAAAAAATACAGTGGATTAAACTGATGCATAAATTTAAGGTTGGGTGAAAATAATTCTTCTGATGTATGAATTTAGCTTAAAATGGAGCTCACAAAGAGACAGCTTTTCTGGATATTTTTTTACCCTATAAAAAAACCAAAGAAAAAAATCAACAAACCCCACAACCCTAGCTTAATTTACTGCATTTTCTCTGTTTAGTGTGCCAAAATTTTTACCTGGTGTGTGGGCCATGGGAGGTGTTCTTAATAAGTGCTCAAAGAAGCTTTCTTTTCCTCTGTGAGACCTTTTCTTGCCAGGTGATTCAGGTGATACTCTGATAAGCCAGGATCAGATATCCATGTCTGAATCCAATTGGGCTAAAAAAGGGTTATTGTCTCCCAGTCTTTCCTCCTCTCCAAGCTGTTTGTCGGTGTCTCCCTGACAGATGTTATCACATCCTCAAATTGTGTGCGGAGATGTGCAGAAGAGGGCCCTTAAGTTGCTCCTGATGAAATCCTCTCAGTTAGCAAAGAGCTATTACTTAAGCCATTTTAAATAAACCTATCTTGTTTCGATTGATAGGATTGGGAATGCTTAAAAGATCATCCCTTAAGAGGTTGTGTCCTGTTTGTTTGCTGATCTGGTGTCAGGGCAGTGGCAGGTAGCTGGAGACAGTAACTACTCATGAATTTTCAGAGAAGGCATCTGCCCAACATCCTGGGGTAACTCCTCAGCCTGTAGTGGTGGGCTGGAACTCCTGGATTCTGTTCCTGGTTGAGCTGCTGGCCCAGTACAGTCTTGAGCACATCAACAATCTATGCCTCAATTTCTGCATCAAGGCATAATCATCCTCACAGCAGGAGCACTGTGAGAGTTAATTGTAGAGTGATTTGATCCCCTTGGTGCTCAGTTACAGGTGACTGCTGCTACTTCTGCCTTTGATAAGAATTAACTTTTTTCTTTCTGATATCTTGAGTAAATTAAAATCTAAATTTGTGTTCACAATAGGAAACTATGCTCCACTTTGAAGAATGTTGTTTATTCTGATGACTCACCATCAGGAATGTTGCTATGTTAAGTGGCCCAGCAAGGAATCCTTCTCAGCCCTCATCAGAATAAGCACATGATTCCCAGGAACAATGTATTCAACTATTCATCTGTCCATGTGGAGGGCTAAAATGTACTCTCTGGGTGCCCCTGGTATGCAGTTCAATAGAGTAAGGTTATTGTGAGTGCATCTTATATGTATTAATTAAAAAACCCATCAGCTTCTCAGAGAAGCCAATACAGGTAACGCTGGAGTAATCAATAGCACAGCCCACATATCAGTGAGAACATCAGAAGGGAAGAGTCCCTTCCAATGTTAACCCAGCCCAACCCAAGTTGGGAACACCATTTCTCCTCCTGAAGAGAGCCACAAAAAGCCATTGTCAGCTTGAGGAGTCCCCATCTCCAGCTCACTCCAGTGACACAGCATGATCCCTCAAGTGATTATCTTTGCTGGCAGCACATCCCAGTGCAAAGGTTATAATAAACAGTCAGGGGTCATTTCACTTTTAAAGAGAACAGAGCATGTCACTACACTTGAAAGTGCCTGCTAAGGTGGTGCATGTCTGGATTGTTCCTCAGTTTGGTTGATGTTCTTCCTTACACCACCCTGGCTTTGTACAGCAATATTACATATATGTGTATATATATGTATATATGTGTGTGTGTGTATATATATATATATATATATATATAATCCATAATAGGGTCTGAGTATCTCTTCCAGTGGAATAGCGGGAGTTGGGAGTGCTGCTTATGTGGCTGGAAGAATCTGAAATTGAGCACTTAAAATGAAAATTAACAACTATTCCTTGGTGATGGCAAAGGGTCAGTGTGCAAAGCAAGTGGTTTTGTAATACTGCTATTGCCCAGGAGTCAAAAAGCTATTTTCAAGCAAGTATCCTTCCAGAAAATTCTCACTCTTCAAATTATTATAAGATGCTTTCAGCTCTCCTAAGATGATATGATGGATGGTGAGAAAAGCAAATTAAACATACTGAGTTTAAGCTGGTTTACTGCTTAACTGTATCCTCTACTGGGTTTACTGTTTTTTATTTTAAGCTGCAAAAGGGTTATTACCATCTTAAAGCTGGAAGCTCCAGTCTCCAAATCCTTACATCATGCAAAAGTAAATGGGACAGTTAACTGACAGACACTGTCATAATTTACCCACTGGAAGCTCATGCACACTTCTGACACTAAAATCCTGCCTGTGAAGGCATAGAACCAAATCCCATCATTCACCTGAGGCAAAAACAGTGTGACCACAGCAGCTCTGGGTGGAGCTATGTCCACACCACCAAACACAATTAAGGACTAACCCTCACTTTCTCTGAATTTAAAGGCCATTTCACCCTCTTGGAAGACCAGATTTCCCAGAGAAGTCCAACCCAACTTATTCTCCCAGTGATTACAGGATTGGTATTGCAGGAATATCTCCTATTGGACTCCTGTGAAAAGGGACCATCTGGTCCTTGGAGCCAGTCTCTCCCTCCCTCTCTCCCTTGTCTCCTCCATACCAGGGTTCTCTTGGAGCAGGATTGCCAGGCATCTGTTAGCTGCTGCTACCTCTGATCACTTCTGTGCTGGCCACACAGCAAGGCCCCGAAGCAGCTCACACTATCTCAAGTGACACTCATTAACTGCTCTTTCTTCCCCTCTCTCTCCATGGCTGTCTCCATAGCCACTGTCACCTTCGCATGGGTTTGCAATGGCACCAGGGTTCCTGCTTTCCCTGCAGGCTGGAGCCTGGGGACAGGACCTGGGGCAGGGAGGACAGTGTGAGAACCCTCCTGTTCTGGTTCCAAGGTATAGTCCAGGCTGCTCATCTGTTTTTTTGACTTATTTCTCCTCGCTCCCTACAAAGGCTCATTTTCTCTGGCTGATTTCAGAAGCAGTAGGAGATGCCGATGCTAAGCCAGCGTTGTAAAAGCACACTGAAACCTAGCTTAGACTTGGAGCCTGGCCTAGCCAGATCAGCAGTAAAATTTTCAAAAGGAAGGAGGAAAAATGCTATTTCCCATCACAGGAGCAGTGGGGTGTTTTCCATGGGAACAATGATGTTCTGGTTAAGTTCTAAGAACTTTTCTAATTATTAGGCCAAACCAATGAGAAAGCTGATGTCAGCAGGAAGAGCTGATGGGGAGGAATTATAATTGTGTCTGGGGCCATATGAAAGCATTATACCATGTCTTGCTCCAGACTTTGTATGAGTCATTTTCCTCCTGGTCAGGACTTTGTATTGAAGTGCAGACTGGCAGTTGTCTGGATCTTTCCTTGTGCCAAAACTGCTGTGAAGTTGTTTTTGTTTGTTGTTCTTTTTTTTTCCAGCGCCACTGTGAGAAGTACCGTCAATAGAATTTCTTTGCTGTGGAGAGAGCATCAAGCAAGGCATCACACTGTGTGGGGCAGTAATTGCAACACTTGCTGCTGATTTATTGTCAGCAAGTTCTCTTGTGGAAAGAGTGCTTCCTCAGTTCCATCCATAAAACACCAGTGGTTTCAGGAGGAACTATGGCTGCTTGCCACTTCTAAGTATCTGCCTCTGAGCACTTAGGACTTTAATTGTATGTAGATTTTCTGTAGAAGCCTGTTTGCTGAAGAGACCTACTTTTAGACACCATAGTGCAGGACTCTTCCCAAATTATACCGTTGTTTCCTTCTGTAAAGCTAACAGTTTTGCCTCTCCATTGATTTGAAGGCATTTTTAAAAGTAGATTCACCAAGTGATCTACCTCTTTCCTCCCCTTTCAGCTCATCCCAGCTCCTCCTGGTGTCTCTGGAGAAATACCCATTGTTTTCAGATAGAGCTGGACTGAACTCCAGGATACTCTGAAGAGATAGAGTCAACAATGTATTGATGTTGTCAAGAGGTGAAATGGGTTACAAGACTGTGTAAGTCTAGATTTTCTAAGAAGCAACAAACCAAGCAATTATGTCATAGAAAATCAGCAAAGCCTGAAAATGATCCAACAGTTGCATCACACATTCCCTACTAGTCTTCAAATCAGGGAGAAAAACCCATCAGCCACCTTGTGCCCCCTGTCAGTCAAGTCCATGTGATGAGTTAAGCCCCCACACCAACATCAGTGCCTTCCCTCACAGCTATGAGGGACTTACTGAATCCTTGTGCAGTCTTTGCAGTGCATAATCTGGAAGGCTTGGTTATATGTCAAGCCTGCTTAAATGTTCATGCACTTAAAATATTCAAAGGCTTCTGTCATACCCACAAAGTACTGGCAGAGCTCCCCTTCCTCAAATCTCTCCGAGTCTGCTCTGAGAGAGGCCTGACTTTCAAGCTACTCTGGATGTATGTGTGTGCTCAGCTCCGGTGTGAAGCCTCTATTCACACTTGAGCATAGATTTTCCCAGACTCAGATGTGTGGATACACAGAACTTTTCAGTTTATGCACACAAGAATATGTTATTGCACAGAATGCACCAGATTTGCACAGGATTTTAAAGCACAATTGCTTTAGCAGCACAAAAACAGGTGAATCTACAAAATTTAAAAAAAAAAAAGTCCACCAATAAAATATCTCCAGTTCCCCCCTTTTTCTGCCCTACTACCAAGGGGATTACTCAGAGTCCTGTAAGTTGATCAGTTTTTCTTTGCAGTTCATCTTAGGACTTTCAAGCCCTGAAGTCTATTTCAGCTCTGCCTTTTGGCTGGTGCCTCATCTAAACCAGGACATGCTTGCTGAAAAAACCCGTTTCTTTCTTCTGTCCCATCTTCTGCTCCAAACCTTGTGTATTTTGCTGCAAGTACGTTTCTATATCCTAAAGAGTATATAACCTGATTTATGTATTTGCTTTTGATACATTTCTCTGCTGCAAACGTCAGGCCTCTGCACAAGAGCTAGAAGTGACTTTTCCTGCTTGATCTTATCTTCTTCCTCCAGATAAGCCTCCTTCTATCAGTCCTCGTTGTTTTCTGATGCAAATTCATAAAACTGGAATTAAAATTCATCCTGCTGCAGTATGTGGTGGTTTCCCTCTTGACAGTTTTCCGAGTGAGAGCAGCAAGTGTGAAGGTGTTGAAAAGCAGCCTGCAGTGCTCCATGTCAGCTGTAGCTCTCTCACAGGAAACTGCTGTACTGAGATCAAAAACCGATATTAGCACCGTGTCCGGGGCAATGCTGCCTATTCTTTTTGTTCTGTTACAGAACATTCTATTTTCTTGCTTCATTGCTCCATTGCTCCATCTTTAGCACACTGGCAGCAGTGATAGTCATTATTGTTATTAAAGGAGAGTCTATCGTGCTTTTCAGTGGAAAACTGGATTCTTGACAAGATAGTTTTGCTTAAAATTTTGTCTTTGGTGGGAAAATTTCACTTTTTTATTAAAAATCATTCAAGGAATATATTTTTTTGCCTGAAACTTTTAGAAAGTATTCCTTCAGTGCAATGTTGTTAATTTTTATGGGACATGGGGACAATGTGTTTATATTTTCTGTCTGTTTTTATGGCTCACTGTTACAGCACTGATTCTTATGGTTCCTTAGAATACCATTCAAGTGCCAAAGAATGAACAGAGGGCCAGTATCTATTTCACAGTTTTATCAGGATAAATCCATACTAGCACCAATAAAAGCAAGGCAGTCTTTTTGTATATGTCAGTGTATCCACAGGGCTGCTTGATTGGTTAAGCACTGGGGGCAGAGCTCCCTAGTGCAGACATGGCTTATATTGGCAGAATAATAATAATAATAATTTTTTGCCAATATACTTCAAACTAGTTTCCCAAACTGCATAAACTGTGCCTGGATGAAAACTTGTTTCTGCTGACACTGCTTTTGTCAGAAGAAAAATATCCAGCTCCTGATCAAGACAATCATTTGACCAGACACACAATGTGCATGCAAGAACTCAAATGCTGTACCTGTTCCTGACTCCAGGCCACTCCAAGGGGCTTTCTGCTTTTGTTGCTCCCTTGTAGTAACATCAAGTAACACCACTTCTAACCTCTGGATACTTGGGTCAAAACAGATTTGGCAGATTTGGTAAGTAAAGCAAGTCCCCCTCCTAGTCACGACTTCCACATGAAGGGCTGGGTTCATCGCCGTGACCTGCCAGCAGAACAACCATCTGTCTGCTTGGTGATAAACCACAAGGCCCTGGAGGCTCTCCTGGCACCTCCTGAAGTGCAATCTAAGGTGCATGTCAGCACTGATTAAATGGAAGCTTTATAGAAGGTGGTTTGGACCTTGATTATTTCAGAAGCACCAGCAGTCAGGGAACTGGATCACTTGAGCTGTCATCTGGGTGATTTAGTGCAAGTCCTAGAGGGAATAATGAAGGCTGTGATAAACTGCAGTCTAAGAAGCCGGTAAATAACTTTTATGGAGGAACTGTATTTGGAAACACTGAATAATGGCAACTAATGTCACAGATCTTATGGAAAGGTGCTTTCCACAGTTATATATTTAAATGGACATAGAGGGTCTAAACTGGTCTTTGGGAACTCAGTGGAAATCAATAAACTTACTTCAGGGTTGATTTAAGAAAAGAAAACACCATCAATAATGTTACATATTTATTGATAATGTGAAACAATTAATTGCTTTGGAGAGGAGGAGTAAATGTGTTTATGCTGATTTATTAGTTTATTACTTCTATAACACAAAACAAGACTTACAAACCACAGCATCCATTTGTTTTTTTTTATCTTGACCTATTTATCAGTTCTTTTTATCATGAAGCCCACACAAATGAGAAGAGACATTTATTATGTTCTTTTTATTTCAAATGCATAATTCAAATCGGGAAATACTGTTTTCTGGCAGAAATGCACATATATTTTTAACACTTTCATGTAATTCAATTTTCTATAGCTTGTTTTAAGAACTGGTCACATTTGGGTCTTAATCTCTATTGTTTTTAAATTTAGAAAACTCTCTACATTAATGTCCAGGGGAAAACGTTGTGTTTGTAAACAGAATTAAATCAATAGATTCTTAATAACAATTATACATGAGAGTTCTTTTATGCTTTCATGAGCCAAACTTCTTTGCTACTCTAGCAAAATTTGCAGAGTAAATAACTGAAGTACTCTGAAATACTGTTTGCCTTTGGAGGGCTATACCACAGATGCTGTAGACCGGACAGGTGTTTTATTGACAGTAATTAGAATTTGGCTTCATGACTCCTGGAGCATCCACACACATGGACAGAACTTCTCAAAAATGTCTCTGCACAAATCATAAGACTATTTTCTCCACTTCCCTGTGCTTTGAGCACTCCAGGAGCGTAGGCAGCTGACATTTTACTCTGTTGGGGCCTGTACTGACTGGGTGCACAACTGACATTCTGATGGATGATAGAGGACCAGGTGTGTGCTGCATCAGCAAACTGAACCTGTTCCTGTTACAGCTGGTCCCCAAGTCTGCTCTGACTCCAGAGTGGGCTCCCAGCTGTGCTGCAGGCAGCAGGGGTTCTGGTTGTTTGAAGATGGAGTAAGTGGCCATGATCACTGCCTGATCTCTGTGCCATTCATTTTGCCATTAGCTGTGTAAATCCTTTGTTTTTCCAAGTCCTTGTTATGTACTGAACTTACCACCAGTGACAGATCTTGTTCTGACTGCCTCTCATACCGACAGCCCGCCCCATGTGCAGCTCTCAGGTGCTCTGGTGTATTCCATGATGATGCCTAGAGACTTATATGGTGCTGGGTCCTTGCATTTTCTTCTTTGCAGTGTCTGTGGCCAGGTAGAGCAAAGTGGGATGTGCTGCCATGTAAGGGGTGTTGGAGACTCTGGGAATTCCAAGAGCATCGTAACACAAGTATAATGTAGGATAGATCAGGCTGAAGTCTCATCAATTATGACCAGTGAGAGAACATTTGGACAGCATCTCCTGCTTTGCACCCCCTTCCTCCAAGTGACTGCGGAGACCCAGCCTATATACTGGTCCAGAAAAAACAAGCAAACAAACAAAACCAAACTGGTGAAGAAACCGAATCATTTCAATGCAAAAAAAGGCAGGTACCCTTTCCTGAGAGGGAACCTAAATAGTTTGTTAACTGCCACGATTCTAAGAATGAATCAAACAGCAAATAGTGAGACCTTATAAGGAGATGCTTCTTAGGGGAGTCCATAGAAGTGGCACACCCAATATTATCTTGCCTCAGAAGTGGGGAGTTGGGAACGGTCACCGGCTGTTAAATCAAAAAGAATATTCTTTTAGTTAGTGTAAACTTCTTAGCCAGACCTCTCAGATCTTAAATATTAAAAATTTTACCACCATAGAGGTAATGTGGGGTGAGCACTGTATTTTCTAGGCTGCAGTGAATCTGCAATAAATGTTGAAATGCCTTCACTGTTCTCCCTGCAAAGAACTTTCAAGACCAGAATTATTAGAAAAGTGTCAGAAAACGTGAAGAGCAGCAGGGAGCTGCTACGGCTTGTAAAGTGGCATAAGGAGAATCTGAGGGATGCCAGGAGGGTGGAAAAAACAGTGCAGTGCTTGTTCTCTGCCTTTTGAAATTCTGGATGGCAGCTGAAATTTGGGAACATGATGGTCAGCTCTGTGACCCCTCACTACAGCTCTGTGGGTTTGACTTTGAAGTCCTGAGCAGCTTCTCACTGACTAGAGTTAGTTACTAAAATGACAGTCAGTAATGATAAAAATGTTCTTTTCTGCAAATAGACAGTATCAGTAGATGACAGCCTTGGTGAATTTTGGTTAGGACCAATCAGGGATTATTTTATAATTGTTTTTCTTCTGCTATTTTTCCTCACAGAAATATCCTAATTTTTCAAAGTTGAGATGATTCATAAACCAGGATCCTCAGCCAAAGCATAGAACTCGTTTTTCAGAATGTGTATGACAGTATTTTTTTACATTTTTAACCTGAAATCTTAATATTTTTCTACTTGGACGTTGTAAGGAAATTGAGAACAGAAAATTTAAATGAAAAAATTAAAATTGAAACAAAATGTTTAAAAATTGCAACAAAACACCCTGCGTGACCTAATCTGAGTGTTTTGTTCAGCTCTCAGTTTGCAGAATTCCCAGGTTTTCCTGATTTATCTGCACCACTGGAGCAAAGCATTGACAAAGCTGGATTCTTTCACTTTTGCAGAGGTTCCTCCTGTCCTGCAACAAGCACATAAAATTGTGACATAGCAAAGTCATCCCTGAGCAATAGGACTTTGGGTGGGGTCCATGGTGTTTTCTGACATTTCCAACAATTTTGTGAAGTAGCAGGTTTTTTCTATCTCTTTATTCCTGTCTTCCTTGAACTCCTGGAAACAATTTATGTGGATGAAAATAGCAAAAGGCTTTTCATAGGTGCATGAAAGGATTCAGGTAGTAACAAAATAGCAAAAGGCTTTTCATAGGTGCATGAAAGGATTCAGGTAGTAACATATATAGGGTATATAAGAATAGAAAAGAATAAGAGCAGATCAGAAAATTAGCAATTACAGTCATATCATTCATTGATTCTGTTTAGTTGTTGCTTTCTAGAAATTGGCTGTTTCTAGGCCTTTCTATAACACTGCACCTGTGTGTTGAGCCAGCCCCATCCCTGACCAGCCAGGATTTTCTGAGATCCCATCTCACCACTGAGCCAGGGCACTGCCCCACGCAGGGTGAGGCACCAGGTTTTGCTTCTGCCTGGCAACAGCACTGAAAAGTGTGAGTAAATGCCCTCACAAAAAGATGTGCTGCTCAAACCCACTGGAGGTGTATGTGCTGGCCCCAGAAAACCTGTACACAGGTAAAGCAATGCAGTTCTCCACTGCTCTGGGTTATACTGTCATTCTGTATCAAGACAAATTAGTGTACTCGGAAGCAATCAGAAGTAATTACTCTTTAAGAAACAATAGGCATCACTCTGTGGCTTCTATCTGACAGCTAAAGAACTTGGCTTCCTGTGAAAAACCCATACAGCTTAATCTTCTTGTGTCAGATCATATTTCCCTGTCTTCTCTTGGTAAATGTTTACATTGCTGCAGTAAAAGGGGCACTGCATGATCTCAGCTAACAGGGGACTGTGTGCTTAGAGATAGTAATGGGATCCTGCATCTTTCAGCCATTGCTCCGAGAGGAGTGCAAAGGTTTGCAGGTACAAAATAGCACCTCTGCAGGGGCTTGAGTGGTCCCATTCTCAGGAGTAAATCCTAGTTCCAAGAAGTCATTTCCTACTGTTAAATGAGCTGATTCTGTGGCACAACAACGATAGGGAATTAAATGATAGGAAGTGAGCACAGAGACCTGGCTGTTCTTTTTGCTCTTCAGGTAAGATGCTCAATGACATTCTGATGGATTCATTTTAGGAGTGTAAATATAGGCACCGAACTCTGCTTTTACCACCCCTACTGCTGCATTCTCACCATCCACTTGGTGTTTTTAGGTGTTTCCTTACAGTATGAACCCTTCTAAAAGGTTCCAGTGGCACCTTCAAAATCTTATAGAAATCTGAAGCCAGTATGTGTGTCAGTCAGTGACTGATTTACACTCTCCAAGAGGAACTGCAGGATTCATCTCAGTGAAGGTGAGACCCTGGAGAATTCCATACTTATAAGGATTATGAAGAGTAACTCTTTCTTAGGTAGTAAAGAAGAAAGATTCCAAATTTCAGATCCCAACAAATGCTGTCATCACTCATGCTGCCCTTAGTGGGTTGTTTCGATTTTTTGCAACTTATCTTTGTGGTAGCTTGTGGAAAAGGGAGTCAAGTAACAGTAAAGTGATCTTGTGGTGAACTCAGTTAAGCAGTGCATAGGAAACCTGTATTCAATTCCAGACTTTGTTTTGGATGTCCTGTGCAATTTAATACAGTGTCCATTCATGTCAGTTCTCCTTCCATTAGCTAAAACTAAGAATATTTCTATACTATCAGAAGGTGATTTTAAGGATATATTCACTGGTAAGAGTTCAAAATATTGGATGCTAGGATGGTTATTGGATGCTAGGGAGTAGAATAGAGATAGGCCAGTTAAATAGTATTTTTTAATTGGGTTTTACCCTATCTGTGAGAATTAACAATTGAAGACAACACTTTTAGGTATGGACATTCTCTTTCTTAAGGTAAAAATTTAGTTGACCTTCATTAGTCTTTTACAAGATACTACAACTCTCAGTAGACTTTCTCATGCTTGATTTCTTCATTGAAGGGTGGTGTAGCACTGGAACAGGCCACCGAAAGTGATTGTGAAATTTCTATCTTTGTATATTTTTAAGATGTTTTCAGGCCAAGCCATGGTTGACCTGTTCTGGTGTTGGCAGTACTTCTGCTTTGAGTGGGAGGTTAGACTGAGGATCTCCAGAGGTCCCTCCAACCAGCATTTTTCTGATTCTGTGATTCTAATTAGCTAGATCCTACATGGGAATATCAACGTTATTTTAGGAAATATCTGTATCTTTGTGCAGTGGAAGCAAAAAAATATAAGTGTTTATTATCCTTTACTGCTAGGATTGAGTAAGTATTCTACCAAAGGCAAACCCTGAATAGCCCTGCTTTCTGGCTCTCTCAAAGCAAGGTTAAGGTCAGATATTAGATTAGATATACTATCCATTTTTCAAATTAATTTTGATATTATATCCATTCGTTATGTGCCTTACATAATAATTTATTTGATAACACCATACTGGTATCACTTCTGTAAAATAATACTAAACTAAAAAATTGTCAAGCATTAACTCTACAAACATATTGCAAGCTACAGCTTAAGTATGTCAGTGTCTTATGAGGATACTTGAGGCTGAAATATCTTCCCTACCTACAGACTTTTCAAATTAATACATGTATGCTCTACAGATTTAACAGCTGTTTCTATTCCAATAATGGGAAGTATTTTCCCTCTCATGCTCAAAATAAATCATTATTCACTTCTTTCTGTCTTATGTTCAAGGTCCAAATAGTCCCATCTCTGTAACAGAAACCAGCAGAACTTAATGAGTTCTCTCAAAATTCAGAGTGACTTGTGTGTACACTCCTCTAGCTATTAATGCTAAAAGCTCTCACATAAAAAAGAACTGTAGTGTAATAATAACATGAGTTTCTCACTTTATGTTTTTATGTTTACTACTTATTACTATTTCACGTATATGAACTGATATAAAATGAGTGTGCATGAATATTTACAAGGATGCACAATGCAATGGATTCTGCATCATTCTATTAATGGGCTTTTGAATCCTGAGTTTGTTTGTGGAGAAAAATTGTTGCATTTGTGTCTGTAATGTTGTCCTGATGCATATGAAAAAAGGTACGAATGACATGTGCCAGGAATTAGGGAAATGAAAGATACAGAAAGTCAAGGCACTGATGCTTGCCTTGCCCTCCTCCTGTCATCTTACAACTGCTAACTTACATCCATATTAAATACCTACAATCTCCACTCCTGCAGTTTTTGTCCTGAAAAAAATTTAATAAATGCACTAAACAATCATTATTTTTCTTTGATGTTCATTTAATAATTTAAATGCTTCTTTTAAGCAAAAAGGTCTGCCTTGTTACTCTGCGTGTGTGTATGTGTTACTCTGCATGTGTATATGCTGGGAAAAAGTGGAAGGAAGAGAAGCAATGGCAACATCATTTTGGCTGATATTTGGGAGCTCCAAAGAAGACTGTGAAAGCTGCCACAGCAGGACCTCCAGCATTAGGGCTGCCAAGGGGAACTGGAGTTGACTGGTCTCATCCATACTTCAGGCTGGTGATGCACTGCCCTTGGGACTTTGCTACCTCCTTTTCACTCAGCTACTAGAATATGTGGAATGCAGGGAAAGGTGCATGTTCTGCTGTCCTGTGAAGTATCTAAAAGAGGGTGGTTTTCCAGAGGATGTAGATTCCCTAGGAGGGAATAATTAAAGTCTGTTACAGGGCTGACCTGAGATGCAGCCACATGGAGGGGCGCATGTGGGTAAGTGCCACAAGACAGGAGGAGATCACAGCGTGGCTGGACTGTGAACCATGGTGGTCTTCATCACCTACAGCCAACTATCATTGTGGGACTGGGGAGGGCATTATTTGTCTAAAAGGCAGATGGTACTAAAGCACAGGGAACTCTTCTAGCTTGGATTTTTAATTTTTTTTTTTTAAGTGAATTCAGTAGACTTATCCTAGTTTCAAGATGTAAACAACAATGAAAGGTGCTGTGCCTGCCAGAGCTGTCTGGACTGGCTCTGGAATAATATCTGAACACAGATACCACGTTACTCTTTCTCTTCCTTAGAGGTCCTTGCACTGTGCTTTTTTTTTTGCCATTATATCCACAGAGTGTGGATACAGCGATGTAGCTACAGCTGGCTCATGTCACTCGCTGTCTTGTTCTCTGTCTGGGCAGGGAGCGGTGCAGCCTGTGTTCAGTGGGGAATGTCTGTCTGAATCTGTACTCCGCTTTGTGTTTACATTGGAAAAGGAAAGATCAAAGCATGTGCTTGGGGTTAAAAATAGAGTCTGTGTAATTAGGGACCTCATCTCATTCCCAGTCACATGTGTATGTACATGTACTTACTTACGTATTCCTGCCCCTCATCACTACGGGATGCTGGGTTAGGAGACAGCTCTCTGAACAGAGAGAGCTGTTCCTGGCGATGGCCATCAGAGGTCAGGGCTGCATTTGAAGGAAAGTGGCTTAACCTTATCTGCGATTAATACGTTGTCTGCAGCGAGAAGAAACCCAAGATCAGGTGATGAGAGTGGCTCTGTTGTGCCAGGACAACAAACACCCTGTCCAGCCTGGTGTCCTGCCTCAAACTGCAGTGCTGGAAAGGTAAGAAAAGAGCATAAAAGGGGGTATTAAGGCACGAGTCCTTTTTCTGGTAAGTCTTCCCAGCTTCTGGTGCTTATGGAGACACTTTCTGAGGTCCAGGCTGTATCTGAACTGCTATAAGTAGTGGCTGTTAGTGGATTCTGATTATTTATCTAATTTTTTGAGCCCACTTACTCCTTTGGACACTACATCAGTGACCTCCACATTCAGCTACCAATTGTATAAAATGTGTTTCCTTTTTATTACAAGAAGCAAAGAGTAATCATTCCCTGATTGCTATCTCCATCCCACTCCATGCTAAATACCTCAATCACATCCAAGTTCAGCTGTTATTTGATAAGCAAATGAGTCCTTGTGTATGAAGTCTCCTCAGTTACAGAAGCCGTTCTTGCTGCTTTTCTTCACTCTCATGTACCTTTTTGAGATTGCACAAACAGAATTGCATACAGTGCTCAAGACATGGGCACACCAGGGACTGACAAAATGGCAGAATAATCTTTTCCATTTTGTTGTCTCTTCCTTTCCCATTTGTCCTTAGCATTGTGTGAGTTATCAAGTTGCTCTGCTGTTAGAAGAGCCTACAGGGAGAGCCTTGCAAGATACTCCTGGAGGAAGGATGCGGATAACAGGACATGATTTATCTGTTTAATTTATGTTGGACTGTTTGATTTTGCAAAATTAACTTCTTCCCTGAAGAAAGATGTCAGATGAAATTTTCATTTGAAAGGTGCAAGGGGAGAGTGAGAGATTAGTGTTCAGAGCAGTGCAAAGCTGTGTGCTTTGATCCTTCTGCACGCTTGCGGCTCTGCTCCACCGTGTGTCTTGCCTACAGGATACAGTTTGGGGGCAGGACTGGGGAGACTGCCTTATCCAGAAACTGCCAACCAGATTGTTTCCCTTGGATCAGGCCCTATCGCAGCAGTTATGTCCTTGGCTTTTAACATGCAAAAGAAGCACTTTATTAAAAGAAACAAGATACTTCCCAGAGTCTGACAGCTTGAATTTTAACTATCACCCCTAACAAGGGACCTTAAAACTGACCCCAAGACTTAATTTAACCATTACAATTCCATTAGTCTAATTTGTCATGAAACGTCTTTAACTAATTACCTGCATTTGTAAGTTAGTCCACATGTCATGAGATAAGAAGTCAAGCATAGTCATAGGTCACTGCTCTGGGCTGCCATCACATAACACAGACCCTAGATGAAAGGGAATTCAGAGTTGATAGGAGGAATCCAAATGACAGCTACTCAGCCAGTACAAGGCAGCCATGTCTGTAATGTAAAAATTGGACAATTGTCTTAGAAGTGGTGTTTTGGAAAAGATGGGGCATGCCCTCATTAGTAGAATAAGGTCTAGGCAGACTGAACATTCCTCATAAGTATTTGTCTTGAAGGTGGTAATTTGATAAATACAAGTCCACACTAAAACCATTTGCTAAATTTGGCAGACAATGGAATCAAACATTTATGACTGAATTTAGAACTGTCCCTTTTCAAAGAGACCTGATTATGTCCTGAATGTTACTTTAAAAAGCTCATTTGGGAACTTTTTCTGGTTTCCTCAAACAACAAATGTTGAAACAGAGGAAAAGACCAATTAGGAGTCTGATTAAAGGTTGTTCAAGCCTTTTACTGAATACTTTGGATTTGGCTCCCTATTACTTGTTGGAAATCTGCCCACGAATTTATAGTGGGAGCTACAACATGCTGTGTGCCACAAACACCTCTCTCTCTTAGATTTAGGCAACTGTAAACTTCCCCTCATTTCTCTTGTTCCAGTGCCTGTGACATTCCCCTGGAGACTAGAGGAGGAGAAGGATATGGTACGTGACTAATGCAGGATGAAGCATTCAGAAAATTTCCTCGTTCTTTTTTCTGTTTCCTTCCTCACTGAGAGGAGGTGCAGAGGGAGGTCGAGGAGAGCAATTACCCCCATCACTACACAGAGTGTCATCATCACACTTTTGGCTGCTGGTGGTGGGTCTGAGGGGTAATTAAATACCTGCCTCCACTCCAGGTCCCTGTCCCTTCACTGATCCTTACAGACAGTAAATGCCATTGAATTCTTCACTTCCATCACTCATTTGATCAATACAAAGGGCTGGCAATGACACAGCTATACTGGTCAGGCCAGCCTTACCTTTGCAATCCCTAAGTACAGGCTCTGTCCAAGCCATAAATCACAGCTACTCTAAATTATAGATGCTGCCAACACATCAGAGGCCTGGAGTGGGAGCTCCCTGTGATCACAGCAGGGAGGGAAGGATAAGGAAGGCCCTGACCAAGCTGTCTATTCTGTACTCAGGAGCTTTATTCAGATAGCAAGGAAGAGAGTTCTTGGGAGCCTCTGTGCTCCTCTTGCAGGCACAAGCCTGCCACAGTGGCTCAACAGTGTTCTGGGGTTACCTGCTGTCCTCAGGAAAAATCGAACTCCTCTTTCTACAGGCCATAAGGCAGTCACTAAGATTAGGAGGAAACTTCCTTTGGTGGTGTGTTACTGCAGTCTTTATACCTGCAAATACCTTTTTTTGGCATCCCTGTGGGGAAAGAGGACTGACTCATTGATTTGCATCTTCCCCTTATCATCAGCCAGCACTGGGAGTGCTCAGTCCTCCGTGAGGGGGAGGAATAGCATCGCCCTGCTGTCCTCAGCTCCTGTCACACAGCAGCAACAGCCCTGTGCTGTCACACGTCTCGGTGGTGTGAACACCATGGCACTTCTTTCTTTCCTATGTGGAATTTCACCTGTTATTTTCCACCAATATTCCTCCAAATCTTTAAAGATAAATGAATCTTCAGATCTCCAAATCTTTAGCCTGTCTAAAACGGGCATAAAGTACCCACCAGTCTGCAATGAAAAATCACAGACAATCCATCCTTTCGGTCTCCTGCTTTTTTCCTAAGCTGATAAGAGAGGCCCTCCTGTGCTTGTCAGCTTTGCATTCTTGGTGTGTGCAGCATAGCTGAGTATTGCAGATTAAAGGTGAAGAGTTGAACAGGGAAAAAATGCAAGAGTGAAGCAGCTGTTTAATGAGATAGAGGGGCTTTCCTCTTGAACTGCTTATCCATATCCTGTCTCTTGGTAATTGCAGGATATTTTCTTTATGGGATATGCTAGCACTGTTTTCCCACTTCAATATATTTTACCCATTTGCAGGATCATCTTTTCACTTTGGTAGGTGAAATCATTCTTTATGAAATTGTAAGTGTCCTACAGCATTCTTTTTTAAGCTGCTTAGTTCTGTCCAGCACATCTTTTGTCTTACAGTTAGAACAAAGTTCAAGCATGCTCAGGAGTTAAAGCTCAGACGGTCTTGGTCTTGTATGTGTTTGAGCCCTTGCAGTTCTGGGTTTGGAAACTCGTTTCCACCCAAGCCTGTCTCAATCTGCAACAGAACATCTAAAGTTACTCGCTCAGATATTGTTGAACTGACTTTCAGTGGTAGGATGTGCTGTGCTGACAGTTAGGATGAAACCTTGGAAAGACAAGCTCTTGGCAGCTGTTTCAGCCTTCTCATGTCACTCTCTATCTTTCTGCTAGAGAAATTTTCATTTTGGAAAACTCCTCCCTGTGTCTTGCTGTCTTTTTCAGGTAGACCCTTCACTTCCTGATGCCCTTAAGAGTCTCAGGTGGGACAGTTTCATCACTTGTTCCTGTGCCTCCATCAGTGCTCTCATTTGCTGATATTCATCTCCAGAAAGAGACCTGAGAGCCCATTATTACAAAATCTGCATAAGCTTATGGGGGCCAAAGCAGCTAATAAAGATCACTGAAAAATGGCTAATGCATGTCTGCTGCCACTGTACCTACCACTGTCTTTGGTGGCCTCTGGAGAGGTTCTGGAAGAGCACGACAGTTGCTGGTGGAGAAAAGCAAGGAAATAGAAAGGATGCATCTGCCAGGAAGAGATGCAATCATGACTCTGGCTTGGTGTGATAAACAGCCCATGCTGCTCAGAGATCTGGTTGTGACAGGCCATATTCTCCTGATCTCTCTCCAACCTGGAGATCATTCTGATCTGGCTGATGTGAACAATTCCCATTCTTTATATCACCTCCATGCAATTGAGGTCTACTGCATTGCAAATGAGGTTAGAAACAGGAACATTTCAGGGTTGGAAAGAGTGATCTGGGATTTTTCAGATGCCAGAAGTTCCTGGTCTTTTTTGTATAGTCATATGTAATGTCATATATAATGTCAATTTTTTTTATATGTATGAGTGGTAACAGGGAGGTTGGAAAATGGTGGGATTCTGGGTTGAGATAGGAGGGGTTTGCTGTGCTGTGGGGGCTTCTGAAATGGCAGAGACTTGGGATCATAGTCTGGAGAAGATGGATGCCTTGGCTTGAAGGGTACTGCTACAGTCCAGAGCCGGAAATCATACTGGGTCTGAGATGTGGAACAGAAGAAAGAGAACATCTGCCTCACAAGGGATTGAAGGAATTTATTTTAGGGACTTGAAGGACTGAAGTAACTTGTTTCACATGACATGTCCCTCCCCCATCCCGTGCTCATGACTGCATGCAACAGTCATTTTTGCTGATGGAAATGTGGTTGCTCTATCTTCTGTCCCACTGTCATCTCCTTGTCTTTTTACTTGTCCATACAGTACCATATACCCTATGGCATCATATAATTAAAATAGATGATTATGCAGATGCAAATGGATCCCCAAGGAAACTTAGCACATGGACATAACACCACAGGCAAATTTTAACTGATTATGCAGCTATAAAGAAGTTTCTTTTTAAAATTAAAACATTTTAACTTTTTTTCCTTCTTTTTTAATGCTAACAGCTTAACATTTTCCTCTCCAGGTAAACTCTGAAGTGGAGGAGAGGGAGTTCAGACTTAACACAAAGTACCTTATGGAAGCGAAGACTATATCTTTCTGGGTTTAGAAACCTCTGCAAAGAACAAAATCTTTCCTCCCATTTGCAACACCCCTCCCCCTGCATGCAGAGTGCAACCTCTGTATGCATTTGGCTTCCAGATCTGTTATTCCCACCCTCGTTTTTATAAGCTGTGAATTTTTTCCCTTTCAAAGCACAGATTTTACCCCACTCCCATGCCCCCAGGGAAGTTTTTGTCCTGTGAGTGCCCTGGGTTTTTAAATACTATGGAAACTCCTTGGTTTATGCTGTTTCTGTACTGCTACCTCTGGTTCATGATCTCTGTTACTCTGTGGCTTGTGCTAATGCAGAACACATCCCAAATGGGATGGTTTTCTCTGCAGTTCCAGTGAAACATGGCTGTGTTTGCAGGGACCTCATCCTTCTTGCTAGCACTGTTTCTTGTTATGTAGTAGAGAAGAGGTACCACTTTTATCCCCCTCTCCATCATCACTCTGATTTCATTATAATCACATGATGCCAACACTGTTCAAGTTTCCTTGTCCCAAGACTTGGTGGATCCATCTAAATACCGTGTTAATCCCTCTCTATTCTCAGTAGCACCTTTATGATGGTATTGCCTTTCCAAGCCACAGTTGATCTTGCAAGCCTTCACACCAGCTAATCCAACCTCTTTTGGCTTCTTTCCCAATGGTGTTGAGTTCTAAGGGGAACACTCAGCAAGGATATTTTCACTCAATATCAGTGGATCAAGAATTTCTTCTTTTCTTAACTACAGAGCTGCTCATTCCTCTCCACTGCTAGCAGCAATAAGGGATAGATACAATTTACAGAATATAATAATTTTTAAGGGAAATAAGAAAGCAAATAAGAAATCTAAACCAAAGCTGCCTACATTTTCTATCTGTAGGTACAAGACAAATAAAGCTGCCCTGACATTTGTGCTGCTGATTAAGGAATAGCAGGTTATGTAAAAAGCAATACACAGTCTTCTCTACTCTACTACTCTTCTTGCAGTGAAGCAGGAGATACCACCACGAGTGTGGAGGGACCAAGGATTAGCTGGTGCCTGAAGCACCAATTTTATAGCCAGCACCTCCAACAGCACTCCTCAGAGCAGCTTCAAGAACTCTGACAGATCATAGCAGAACTTTTCTACTTCATTATGTGCTGAAAAGCAACTGGTTTCTACACATTAGACAGCAATCAAGGTCACCCCTTCATTGCTGAATGCTCTGCATTCACTACACTGTTGGCAGGAGGGCTTGTTCTGCTCCTGTGTGTTCAGTAAAAAACACAAAATAAAATAAAAGGAGAAGAAATCCTTTGGCCAACCATCTGTTGGAACACCAGCCGTGGACACAATGCAGATACAAACGCCTGGATGCGTTTTGCAGGTGTGCCCTGTGACCCATCTTTCCATGGAGAAATTCACTGGGAAAATAGATTGCACTAGACCGTTCCTGCAACTGCAGTTAATCGTGCCTTTTCTGTATTACTGCTACAGGATTAACACAAACATTGCTTCTATTTTCAGGCTTATCAAAGGCAGCAGCACATCTCTCTAATCTCCTATTTGCCTGCTCTCTTTAAAGTGTTTAAATGAATGGAGCACTGATGAGCAGGGATGTGGTGCCAGCAGGGATGGTGTCATTTAATGCCTCGCTATTTATGCTATTTAATGCCTGTGTGGCTTTATGTGTCCTGAGTGACTTGCTAACCATCTGCCACCCTCCACCCTTTCACAGGACAGACGGAGGTGTAGACAGCACCTTCATTTGTCTCCAGTTCAGGGAGTGACCAGCAGAAATAAAACAGTTCTGATGTGCCTTCTCCTACACAGCCTGCACCTGCTGTCACTGATGGATGAAGCTTAGAGGCCATGGACTGGTGACCCTTGATACCAGGCAGTTTGGATCTCAATGAACTGTGAGCACTTACCTACATTTCTGTTGAACTGGTTGGCACACACAACCTGGATTTTTCTTCCAGCTGTAAAAAGCATAATGATATCTGATCTGCCCCAGCACCTGTTTGTGCACAGTTAACTTGTCAAAAGGTTTCAGACAAGCTGGAATCAGCAGAATTGTGTATGTCATATCAGCTCCTTGTCCTAAGAGTCCTACAGCTGGATTTACAGTATCATTGAATCACAGCCTGAATTTTTAGCTGTATTACTTTCACAAATCACAAATACTTGGATTGTGTCCTCCAATCTGCTCGGAAGTGGGCTGAGATCCACCCTGCAGCTTTCACACCAATGTCAGCTGGCATTAACTTTCAGTCATTTTTTCCTTTGAGGCCAGATTGAAATCAGTGACCTAGAAGTAAAATACTCTGTATTTTGTTAGCAAGCAGTCCCTGGAGTTGTGCAGTCTAAATTGGGATGTTTTCTCAGAGAGCTCTTTTGTATATCTTCTGTGGCAATTCTGCTGTAATTAACACAATCCTCTTTTTGGTAGCAGAATTTATTAATCACTTTCCACTTTCTTCTATGTATTTCTGCTCAGATCACAGTGAAATAAAGATTTTTTTAGCGTGTGGAAGGGTTACAGTATTCTACTGCAAAACATTACTGCATCATTTCTATGATGACATACTCAGATGGAGTCACTGATATTCCTGAAAGAAGGGCAAAGTGTGTTGGACACTTACTGTACTGCCTGTTAGCAACAGAGCTCTGGGATCTGAAAATGCTCATGCCTGGGAGAGTATTTGCAGAAGTTAAGGACTTGTCATGTGTAGAAGCATTTCCACAATCAGCTGTCATGTTTGTGGGATCACTTGTAGGCAGTGCCAGTTTGCTGGGAGGTGCTGGCTTCCCTTGGCAGTGCTATTGCCAAAGGTTCATTTTATTCAGCATTTTAAGGAAGTGCCCAGCTCACGTTGAAACTTTACTGCAGTCTGTTAATATGAATAAGTTATATCTCCACTATTTTTGTGAGTGTTCAGATTCAAGGACAAATCCAGTTGGTCACTCTGTGGCAGTATCTAATGAATTGCCAGCATCCAAGAACATACAAAATTTGAGATTAGAAGCAGCTCCACCTTATTACCATGACAGTCAATTGCAAGTGGAAGTGCAGTGGATGAAAGGGCAAGGTAACGTAACATGTGAATGGAATAGCACTCAATCTGTGTATTATGAAATTGTCATTCTGTGCCACTGTTCAGCATAAATGGACTAATCTTCAGTTTGAAAATGAGGAGAGCCTGACTGTTAAAGAATAGGTCATTTGGCTTCTGGCAGCAGCAGAAGATGCTGTAATATTAGCTGTAAGAACTTGTGCATTCTTGGTAAGGAGATAAAAATGATTAAATTGCACTGCTTGCTTCTCTATCTTCTAAAGTAATTCATATTTGGACCCGGATTCATCTAAGCATTTGCATAATTCCTCAGGCCATTTCTATTCAGCCATGCATTTCAGCTTGTGCTTAAGCTTAAGCAAGTGCTGATGTTCTTTTCAATTCCTGGGGCTTCAGCCTTGCAGAACAAGGTCTGGGCGATTACTTTATAATGTTTCAGTAGCTTCTGAGCTTGCTGTGCTATAGCAAATGGAAGTTTGCTGTATTTGTTGTATTATGGGCTGAATACTCCTTAATGACTTAGAAAGGTTAAGGGTGAAGATTTTGGGGCCCTGGAGAAGATCATTTTTAATAGAGTCCTCTGTTGGAAATCCAAGAGCTAGAACTGGGGTCATGTCTCTGAAGAGTTTCATGGACTCTGCAAAGCTGGCAGTCACACTGACAGCCTCCCTTCCACTGGGTTCTTTCTGAAAAGGAATGAACAGAGCCAAGGGAAAGGTTTTGTTGGGCTCTTTGGGACATGGAGCTCTTCAGCCAAATGCTGTTCCAAGTTTTGCTTTATTATTCCAGGGTACCTTCGTAACTTTGGTAGGATTGTGCCAGGTGGTCGCCATTGATGGTGTGAATTGTAGTTTTAAAAAATCTGAAAAATTGCAGTATTACCATATGTATTTTTATGCAAACTTGTGAAGGAGGGTTGGAGAAGAACCTTGATATGGTTTCTTTTTTTTCTTTTCTAGGGATGGAAAGTTCAAAACATTTTTCTGGCATTATCAAGCACCTGTGTGTCATTTCAGTTTAGCAACAGAATATCTCAGCCAATAGAGGCTTCATGAAGACATGTGTGGGAACTGGAAGTTTTTTAATTGGGATTGACCCCAATCTAAAATGAAATGTTTGGTTATGGCTTTTTATAGAAAATACAATGAAACAATTAACTTTTTTTTCCCTTTGGAAAAAATAATTCTCAAACGTTTGGTAGGAAACCCTTTACAGAACAGATTTATGGCCTGAAGTCTTGTTCACTGTGAAACTGGTGGGAATTTTGCTGTTGACTTTCATGTAGCCATTTCACTGAGGTTTCCTTTGCAGCAGGAGGGATTGTGTGGCTCTTTATCTGGAGATATTAATGTAACTTCAAAGCTTCTTGGCCCACTTTAGAAATAAAAAGTGTTCTTATATACCCCATCGATTTGTTGGAGGTCTTGCTTCATTAAAGGGAACATGATTTTTGTCTCTGTCCCAGAGAACCACAAGGGACTCAATCTATATTTGTTAGAATGGAGACCAATAACATGTTCTTCTAACACATCAGTAGCAGAAGAAAGGGCAAATGTCCAGGTTAGTGCTCTGCTTCGATGGACTGTCTTCAGATCATTGCTTGAAAATATTTGTTCTGTGGAGAAGGATCATTGCAGGTTCCAGATGTAGGTGTTTACAGTGGGAATATAATTCTGTTTTAATGTAGTGCTCTCTCTGTTTGCCTGCTGCCGGCACACGAGATGATTCACCTGCTCCTGGATTTTCCTTTCTGTGTAGCAGTTTTTATTAACCCACAGAGAGGCTGATTTGGAAGCTGTTTTTCCATCCCAAATTGAGGTCCCACTCTTAACAATATTTTATGAGTTCATTCCATTGCTGGGTGACTGGAGTCCTTTATTACCTCTTTTTAACCTGGGAAAAGGTGTCAACAACTGAGAGAGAAGGAAAAGAAAGGACTGGAAGAACTAGAGAAGGGTGTATTCTGTGATCATTTTTCATGAGATATACACATTTGGAAATTTGCTAATATATGTTTTTAATGTTTTTTATAAGCAATGTAAAATAAAAGTACAGTTGGTTCTGGACCTAACCTACACGTTTGTCCATGGATTTAGGACTAGCTCAGGTCAATCTTCCAGTTTTGCACTTCAAGCCCATCTCTACCTGCTTTATTGGCAGGTTGCACTGCACTGCACTGGTAGACACAAAAAGAGCAGGACTTTCCATGGAAGAAGTAGTTCTTAGGAGGGGCCTGAGAGCAGAGTTTCAAAAGCATCTTGTTCCCAAATAAAGGCCAAATTTTTCAGAAGGGCTGAACAACAAGCTGTCCTGCTGTGACAGATGGCTGAGTATTTCAAAAGATCTTGCTATTAAAGCTGGCTGGAGATTGTCTATTCTCTCATTTTTGACAGGAACTTGGGTTTTCTGTTAAACATAATAGTAATGCAGAATGGGCAAATTTCCTTTCAGCCTTCTGTTTTTATGTGAGAGTTTTAATTGCTTTGGTCAAGGAAACTCTCACTCCCATAATACATTGATTTACAATCGATGCTCAGGAGAGACATGTGATAGACACTTCCCAAAGTCTGATCCCTGCTTCTGATTCCCCCAATGGCCTGAAGCTGTTCTGGAGCTCTAACTGAACCCAAGCACGGGCAGAGCACGCTGCTTCCACTCAGGTTTTCTTTGGTAAGTTTCCATTTAGGTTTCCTAGAGACAGTCAAGCTCTGAAATACTTGATTTGGGATCCTGAACACATGATCTTCAGTTGATGAATGTCTTCACTTGTGGCTGTTCACACATAGGATTGGGAATGAAAGTCAAGCGGTGTTTGTATGTGGCTGGGCATGCAGAAAGTGGGACCTTGAAACTTGAGGCTGTTTCTCAAAATATGAGCTTTAACATTTCCATGGTTTAACTTCCCCATCCATAAACAGGAAGTAAGTCATCATCAGTGAAGGACTTACAAAGTTTAGTGTTCATTCATGCAACTTTGAAGAAGCAGAAATACAAAACAATCCTTCTCTTCCATCTGAATGTTTCAGAGCTCTTTTAAACTGTTAATTAATTGAGCAATCATAATGATGCGCCTGTGGGGATGAAGGGGGAGGAATAATTTACAGGTGGGAGAAATGAGGCATGAATGACTTCCTAGCCTTACCTGTGGCATGCTGTTAGTCTGTGTCAGATCCAGACAGATACCTTCTGTCCTGTCTCCTTTTGCATCTGTGATGGGTGGCTGGCAACATCAGCTTCCCTCTCCCTGCTTCCTCCTCTTCTTCTGTAGGAAACCCATTTCCTTATACCAAGGCTGTCCATGTGGTCCATCTCTTTGAGGAAGCTGGCTTGGAAACTGGGACATGTTTTTCAACTTCCAAGTGCCACCCACTGAACAGGACATGACCAGAGAGCCAACTCCACTGCAAGGGAGAAAGGGTGTAAGGGAATGAAACTTCTGTGTGCTCTTAGAGCAACAGCACATTCTGCCCTTCCTTCTTCCTCCTGACCTTATGCACAGAGGCCTTATGGCATGCTATCCTCTGTGCACCTCCCACAGGAATTCATGTCATATCTTTGCTGCACTGAGCAGAGTGGCTCATGAATATCTGACCTGGCTCTGAAACACCAGCTCACCTCTGAGGAGCAACATGGCCTCCCTTTCTTCTCTGAACCCCCAAAACTGGGGTCAGTACACTTCTGTACAGAAAACACTGAATCTTATGGCATATGAAGAATAAATGAGCACAAGGTTAATTGAAATTGTTTAAAACTCGCGAGATGAGCAGGGTGAAAACACTGCTTAGGAAAATGGCCAATGCAGAATTTCATCTGCTATTTGGCTGGGAATCCTGTTTAAACTTAGTTCTAAAACACAGCTGTGAAACTCATGAAGATGTGACACTAGTTGCGCACCCAGCAACCTTCAGAGTCTCCTGAGAAGGTAATCAAAACACCAATAGTGAGCATTAATTGTTACAGGCTGCTTCATTTCATTCCTGTAATTGCTCCTTGTTTGAGCTCCTGCAATCAAGACATTAAATTTTTCTTTTACCCATTGTAGTTCCAACTGCTTGTCCCCATCAGTTATTCATATCTGAAAGGTAAAGGAAAAGTACTGCCATAATTTGCTGGTCCCTGGAACACCAGTTTTTTTATCTGACAGGCTTATGGTTACCTTCAGACATAGCTTTTTTAGCTGGATGACAGAGATAAGCCCTCCAAGAAAAAGCAGTGGTAAAGTGGTGGGTCAAGAGAAATATTTTTTACTGTCTGTAGTTATGTTTTCTGTTCTTTTTCAGTTTCTGTATCTTGCAAAAATTTCCTGGTAAATCTGCTACCTTCTATGTGGTGAATTTAAGCCTATTGATTCCTAGCTTTCCTAATTGCATTTTACAGAACCCCTGCTGCCTCTGGGACCAGAGCTTGAAAAGTCCTGTTTAGTGAAATGGATTGTCTTCCACAGGTCATTGACACCCTATATTCTGCTTTATCTAAATTAGGCAGTGTCCAGAATTCTCTGATCTAATCCCAAAAGTAAAGGGTGTGTGTTATGCACAGACATAATGCTTACACATAAATTTCTATTGAGCAGTTATTGGAAAAGGAGATTAAAGCAGGTAGAGCTTGACCTGGCAGCTCAGTGCACAGGCTGCCAGGACAGTGCCTGCTAACAGCTGGTTCTTCCACAGCTCGGCAGGTGATGGAGTTCCCACTAGTTCAGGAGCCCACTGCCAATGCTTAGCACATGCTGTTGTAAGAAATCTCATCGCTCAAAAATGTCTCATAAATAATTTAGAGGAAAGCAATTAGCACACACAGCTGTAGTTGTTTGCAAAGTCACAGTTATACCTGCCAGGGCAATCTGGAAATGGAAATTTCAAAACTATTTATTGAAGTAGCCAGAATGGTCTGGCTTGGAGCTAGGGCTGATGGGTAGTTGTTGATGAGTAAGGAGTAAATTGCACTTTCTTGTCTTTTTATGTGTAATGACATCCAGGAGAGAATTTTAGTATTTTGTGTATATTGGGAAAGAGATCAAAGGAAAGCATAGTTTTAAAAACTCCAGCCATCAAGGCCTTATCCTTCAAGAGGCTCTGCAACTCATTGAGCTTCAGAGTGGAGGGGACAGGTTTTAATAGAGACTTGAGCATGTATTTTGAAGGCATCAGCTAGTTAAAGCTCAGAGAGAAGAGGCACAAGGAAAAGGAAGAATATATTGCTTAAAATACCTCATCTGAGTATGCTTGTCTTGACAGACAGATGGAAGTAAATTGTTTGAAAACTTCTGGGTAATGATAAAAGGAAGACAAACTTGCTCTTTTAAGAATCTCAAGCAAATATAGGGAAGGTGTGAGAACAGAGACTTGTGTTTGTGCAGGTGAGTTCTGGGAATGGGTATCCATATTCAATCTAGACATGACACCAGGCTATGTAAATAGGGCACATGTAAATTTATTTTAGAATAAGGTTAGAAGTCACCTACCATGACACTACTCTGGGACAAGGAGATAGACCACATAATGTTGCAAGATCCTCTCCAGCTCTTCTGATAGCTGTGCATTCAGTTATGATATCTCTGCTAGCTGAATGCCCCAAACAAGTTTCATCTTTACAGGATCCCCCCTTAGCTAGGGAATTATTATTCTTATGTATTGTTACGGAAACTAAATCACAGTGTGTTGCCAAATGAGGCGATCCCAGTCCTAAATTCTGAGATTCCTGCCTCTTCCTGAGGGGAAGTCCCGCACTGTATTGTGAAAAAAGTATTCACATGTGGGTTGTTCATCTTATGAATGCTACAAAGCATTTCAAGCTTTGCCTAAAGACTAGAAAAATGAGAAAAGGTCAGAGTTACATTATTTTATTCTGCGATTCTCCTGTGCAAAAACATATCACAGTTCCCACTGTTGTCTGCAGTATTTGACCCATTTTTCTAAATCCCACTGCCAGCAACTGGCCAAGAAAGTACAGAGATTCCCGGGAAACTATCTGCCACTTTCTAGTGGTCAAGGCCTCCATCCAAGGAAAATTCCACTAGTGAGGCTTAGACAGTAACCAAAAGCAGCAGCTACTCATTGACTGTGAACTGTATGAAAATCCCTGCAGACAACAGGCTGCCCCAGCTGGTCTGGCCCCATTGGAGACAAGTCAGACCTCCTGTAAATTACACTAGTTAGAGTCTATCTCTAAATCTCTCACAACAGGATTTATTTGACTGCAGTGGGAACTTTCTCTAACGTATCACTGAATACGTTAACAGCAGTGCACCTTCTTGGACTGCACAATGATTAGTCATTAGTGTGTTTTGCTAAGACACTCAACTCAGGTCTTTAATGTGCTGATTTCTTACATTTATTTATACTTGCCAGGTTTTAGTAGAAGTTGGGGAATGTAAAGATTGTCCTCTAGAACTGAAGATGAGTAATTGCTCAACAGCTAGAACTTTAGTAACTTAAAAAATATTTCTTGAACAGATATTCAGCCTCCAGGTTATTGCCATGAATCTGAAGTAATTTGTGGTTTATCTTCTTGTGAGTTAATCCAGCTTTATTCCAATTTAACATGTTAGCTAGCTGGGATCAGTCAGTGCATGGGTCTTCTTAAGGCAGTTTAATACATTTTGTAAGATTATAGATCACATTATCTTCTGAATCACAAAATAGTGTTCAAGAAATGTAAGTTAAAATAATTATCCAACATACTTAAATTTAACATCTTTACCTCCTATCCAGAGAAAAGCAGTGAATGCAGAGGTTGGATCACTATCCATAAAATCCTCTAGGAATATTTACAGCACCCTTCCTGAAGCAAGTTGAGCCCTTGATCTTTATAACATTATTGGGCGTATGTATTGACAGCACTGTAATGCAGACATGTGAGATACTACTAAAAATTTCAACTAGATCAAATAAGGATGAGTCAGGATTTTGTTCAAAACAATAGGAATAATCTTTTTATAATTCAAGAAAATAATTGTACAGGAGAAAGAGATGACTTCTGTTTTCAAAAAAGGGATTGTCTAGCTACAGGGTTTAACTGGGCCATGAAGGTAAATACCTGCCTTAGGTGGCATCTTCTGGATCCAGAGGTTACCACCAGCAGTTTCCTATCACATCCCTGTTCTCAGATCTGTTGAGTCTGGATTGAGATGTCTCTCCATTGTCTTTGATGATAAGCTAGGGAAGAAACTGTTCTTCACTAAAGGCAGGATCTAGCTCCCTCGCCTTTAACTTGTAGGATGTGTCTGGGTCTGTCCATAATGAATGGAAAAGGAATGGCTTCTTTACCTTTAGATTCCTCTTCTAATCTAGATGGGATGACTTGCCATTAGAAGAGCATGTATTTTGCTGTTCATTTTGAGAAGTCCTGGCAATGAGGTCAGACTGGATGTCTCCTTTTTACACAGTCAATATTGGTTAATACCGCAATGAATTTCAGCACAGTGGGATGACTGATGTTTCTTGTTCTAGCACAACTCCAGTAATACTGCACAGGTTTAGCTTGGTTAAGTTTTTGTTGGGGTTTTTTTGTATACTGAAAGATCATATGAAGTCCATTAATGAACTCTGTTTTTCCTTTATAGTCTCAGCCATTAGCAATAATCTTTGTGTATAAACCTTCAACGTTTATGAGTTTGAAGTTCAAGTGTTTACAATCACCAATCATGGGCCAGCCACACTAGATACCTTTCAAAAGCAAACAACTGATGCTTCAAGCTACTTAGGTTGTTTATTCACCTGGGGCTCAGCCCTGCACAGGAATCTTTCATTGGACTGTTAATGTGGGAGTTTATGTTTGTTTTAAAGACACTCATACAAAAGAGGTTAAAGAGGTTTAGCTCTTTTGGCAGTGGCATGTAGCTTTTTCTGTAGGTCTTCCAGGGACCGCAAGTAATCAGAGGTTGTGCCTGAACATTTTCAGATCCCTCTCTGTGGTCAGGATATCAGGATGCTATCTGCTTAGCTTTTAAAAATGTTGAGGACACTGAATGAATTGACGTCTCTGAAGAAGAGGCTGAGAGTAAGTGCTCATACTCTACTGCATCTCTTGAAATACCTAAATCAGACCATGCCCATCTCTTTAAGATGACAGTTCCTGAGTTGGAGTGGCCCCTGGCTTGGGTTGGGAAAAATGGGCACAGGTCTGAATAACAAACTTGTCATCACAAATATTTTCTGTAAGTGCCAGTGCTCCAACTAAACTGCCTGGATTTTATTTCTTCATTCTTTCTTTTTTTTTTTATGGGTATAGATAAATAGGCTATTTTATTTGTCAGTTCTAATTTGAAAAGCAAAGTTCACTGTGTTTCAAAAGCCTTAGGTATGGCCGACTAGCTCTAGATGATACTGCCTGAATGTCTTATAGGACACTGGGAAAGGCTGACATCCTTGCCTATATTACTCTGAACTCCCCATTTGACCTTACTTTCTCCTAGTTGATTCTCCCATGCTAAGAAAAATCCATAAGTACAATTGCCTTGCATTGCTCTGAAAATATGTAGGAAGGCCCCTCCAGCACTCTCCTTTCTCTCTGAAGATAGTCTCAGCTTCTTCAGCCTCTCCTGATAATCAAGATTTTCACTAACATCCTCATTTTTGTCTGACAGTGCATGTTCTGCATCCTTTCCCATGTACAGTTCTGGTAGTGCAATGACTGTAGCTGTATCCTGCTTTAGAAGGAGTTTGGTAATTACACTTATAGTATCATTTGGAGAAGCTAGTAATCAAATCTTTGCTGGGTTTTAGGTCTTTTTCAAAAACATCTTGGTACTGCTTCTAATTTGTTCCTTATTCCATTTCACTCTTTTATTTATGATGAAATAACCCCTCACAATCTGATATGAGTGAAAGGCAGCACAGTGTCAAAAGCAAGTCCCATGTCTGGCTGCCAAGCAAAGGACAAAATGTACCAGTAGGATGCTGTGCAGCAGCAGTGCTTCCAAGAGGCAGCCTTCTTCCAGATCTTGTCCCTGGTGTGTCCCTGCTAAAGAGAACACAACCAACATGTTTTAATGAAGAATATTGGCAGTCAGCTATAAAATAAGAAACTGTATTTATTCTTTCTGCAACACAATTTGGATGAGCATCATTTATACATGTTTAAGAGGGATTCCCACCTACCCTTCCAGCCTTGACCTATTCAGCCCCTGCCTTCAGTGGTCCTTATGCAACTCCAGAAAAAAAAAAAAAAAGAAAAAAAGAAAAAAAAGAAAAAAAAATGGGGTATTGCTTCTCTCTCTCTCTTTCCACCCCTTTCCCCCTGCAATGTGGATAAATTCAAGCATTCAGTTTCCAGTGAGCCTCGTGGATAGTAGTCGTGGCACAACTGGAGACACGGTGGAAGAGAACAGAGATGCAGGAGTGGAAAAGAATGACCGGAGGCAAGAACTTCCCCCATTGGTATAATTTCTTAAATAAACATGGAATTGTGCCTAGAACTAGCTTTACGTTACCTGCTGCACAGCTGGTGAGCTACCTCAGTGGTTACCTGCAGCAGTGGTTACTTGCATATTTTCTGGGTTTCATGAGTGGGCTTCACAGCCTACACTCAGTTGGTACCATGGTGACACTGCCTTTTGTACCTGGAATAGCTCATTTAAATATAGCCTGTATGTGGTCTCAGTGAGCTCTGGTCTGCGCAGACATACAGCAAGATATAATTATAGATTATCCAAGTCCAAAACTAAACACAGTGTTAGGGGTGCCTTTCTTTCACCTTCATAGTTCCTTTTACAGTTATATCTGTGGCTTTTTTACTTTAATCTGCTTGTTTTCAAAACACACCTGGCAAGGCAGGGAGGCAGCCCTGTCTGTGTCCTGTAGAGGGAGGTCTGAGAAGCACTGGAAAGCAGCAAGAATCACTTGGATTTAACTGCTCCCACCTGTGTGAGGGTAGCAATCATGTCGCAAGAGAGCGACGGGCTGTGTGGCTCTTCATCCCTTAGTACAAAGGTGGGTATTTGCACTTCAATCACCAGTGAGGGCAGCCCAAGCTGTCCTGACTTGCACGAGAAGTGGACATGGAACAAGAGCACTTCTGCCCTGCAGCCAGGGATAGGAGGTGACAGCTGTGCTGGCGGCCACTGTGGGGGAAGCACAGATCCAGGGGTGGTTCACTCTAGGAGTTTGGGGTGGAGCAAAGTACTAATGTACATCATCCTCAATCCCTAAGCATCCTCTTTCTCATAAGAAAATTAGCCTTCCCTTTGAAATCTTTGTCAACGTTGTAATTATGAAAGTACAGATATTTTAAATGCACTTGACTAAATGTGGAAGTAACGGTGGGTTTTGCACTTTAAAAGCTCAGCCTGTATTTATATAATTGGCTTATAATCATAGAGGAGGAACTGAAAGCCTCACCCTGATGGAAATGTCAGAGATGCCCTCACCACCCCCCTCTGCCAAAAGTTGCCATGGGTGAATTGTGCAGGCCATGGGGTAACCCTAAACAAGCTATGAGAAATCTGCTTTTAAAATGCTGGGAGTTTGGGTCTGAGATGTGCAGCTGGAAAATTGCCAATCCCTTAAAGGATGTTTGTGCAGATCTACATGGCTGTACTGATATAAGGCTTAATCTCTATCGAGTCCATTGAATTTGAGGGAAGAAATGCCATTTTTACTTTACCATGAGATAGAAGTCAATGTTTAAATTCTAGAAGATTCACCTCTGGGATATGCTGAAGTGGTCTTCTTTTCAGAAGCTGCTGTGCAGCTTCTTGCCCTGGGAGGAATAAGTGAGCAAGGAGGGATGGGGGCACCAGAATCATGAGCAGCATGTGAGCACATGGGTGGCCACAGGGATGTTGGCAGGGGCAGAGCTGCCCTGAATGACCAAGATTCTCTTCACTAACTGGGCAGGCACCTAAAATAACAGAGGCAAGATTATGTAGTGCAGCTGTTTCCTCACAGGGGAGCTTGGCCTATCTCTGTTGCATTATTGCTTCCTTCCCACCTCTTGTATTCCTGTACTATAGAAGGATTAACCTCATGAAATTTCTTATGGCCTGGAGAAACTTCAAACTTCCAAAGCATGTGCCAAAGAGTAGCCATGCTCCATCACTACGTACATAGTTATGTTCAGGCTAGAGTTCACCTGCTGTGAATATACCTTTTTTAAAGCTTTTTTACTTTATTATAATTTAGCAAAAATCCTTTCAATGTATTTAATGACGAGTATGTGCTGAGGCCTACAGATATTTCAGCCAGTATAATCTTTACATCACAACTTGAAGCTATGTGAAGGAATGTGCAAGCTCTTTGGAGTGGTCCTTCACTTTATTCCTATTCAGAAGTGGAAAAACAGACCAGGACAACGGAGAACAAATTTAATTTTCCTTCTTAAACCCTGCCAGTTCGAATAATCTTTTGCTGAGTTTCCTGATGTGGCTATTCACATTCTTTTGTGAATTCAGACTGGCTGTTAGCAGCCTCCAAATAAAACATGGTTATATGGAGATTTACCTTGGCCCTGTTCTTGTTTGGCGACATGAGACGCAGAGCAGCCAACTGGTTCAGCTCATGCTACATGTCCTATTCCAGCAACTGCTTCCTGTACAAGTTCACTGCTCTCCAAATTAATGGGATTGTTTCTTTAGCTCAAGATGTAGGAGATTTAATTCTGGTGTTTGTGTCAGCGATCAATGAAGTCAGGAAACTGCCTTTACAGAGCATTCAAAAGCCCTTTTATTCTGAAAGAATCAAATCCAGGCTTCTGTTAAATGCAGTAAAGGCTGCCATCATTAAAACATTGAGGCTGCAAGTTTGGCCACAAAAATGTTACCGTAATGCAGTTGGTATTCAGTCCTTTCTGACAGCATTCCCAAGTCTGGCTTTTATTTATTTATTCATTTTCACAAGTCTCATGTTTTTCAGGCATTCCATAAAGCCTCGGTGTTTACAGGCATCTTACTCATCTGAGAATCTCAGCTTCCAGTTTTTAAAGATCTGCTATTAGCCCTCGTGGACAGGGAGGAAACAGGAACGTGTGATGAGGCTGATCCTCACAGGCAAAACCAGAAGGTTTATAAAACTCCACATTTAAAAAGTCAAATTATGTTTTTTTTAAGAGGATTTCATGAACTTGGGCTCCCATTTATGTGTCTCAAGTGCCTGGCGTAGACTCTACTAATGATCGCCTGGGTCAGGCCATGATTTGAGTGCAGAGGTGCTGTTAGATGCAGAGCCAGAGAGCTCAGCAGCACTAAGATGGATTGGGGGAGGAATCCTCTTTCCATTTATTATATTCCTGTTTTAACTTCATGGCCTGAGCATTGCCCTGTGCACCCTGTTTACTGTGTGTTTCATAAAGGCCAGAGGACTCATCCTGTTGCTCTGAAACTGCTTAGCCCAACTTTGGCTGGATTTACTGTTCAGGAAGAACAAACGGTTGCTTAGGAAAGCTCTGTATTTAACGAGAGAGCCGAGAGAGCTGGGCTGGACTTTTTTCAAACAAACAAAGAAAAGCCATCAACTCTCAGCTTGGCATGGACTTTGCCGTTTTGTTTGTTGCATCATCCTATTGTCTTCTCTATCCCTTCTTTTTTTAAATTTCTTTGTTATAGCATTTCACAACCCACGGCCTGCATACTGTAATTCCTGAAGGAATGCACAGCATAATGAATACTGCATGATCACAAAATAGTTCACCTCGTGCAAAGCTGAAGCAAAAACCGATGCATCATGGCTGTTACCCAATCTTCCCTGCTTCACTGATTTTTTTTTATTTGGAGACATTCTTTCTGCTTCTCCTCACAGGGGCTACTCAGTGAGAGGAAGCGTAACCTTTCTCCACCCAGCAACAAAAATGGTTTTGGAGCCCTTCCCACTTCCATGATGTCTCTGTACAACACAGCACAGCAGTTCAGCTGGCCAGTACCTTCTTCCCCGGGCTTCAGGCAGGGGAACATGGCAGCACATGGAGGAACAAGCCCTGTGCCTTAAGTTTTGCCAGACTGCTGGGGCCAGAGTAACAGCCTAACTTTTTAATTAGGGTTTTTCAGCAGCACATCCGCATATCGGTATATTAATTAATGGCTCGTCTCGAAAGGTCGGGTTGTTAATTTTAAGTTTCTTACAGTTTTTTAGAAGCACATCCATAGACCGAGATATTAATTAACGGCTTAATTTAAAAAGTCGTGTTGGGTTTGTTTTTTTTTTAACTGTCTCATTTCCTCGGCTGATGCCTGCGGGGTCCCGGGAGGACCAGGGCACCGGGGAGAGCCCGCGTCGTCCCGGGCATGGCGGCTCACGCGTCCCGGGGGCGCCTCCCTGGGGCCTCCCGGGCGCCTCGGGCAGGTCGGGCGGGGCCGCAGCTCGGGCCGGCCCCGCTGGGCTCGGTCCCCGG
>VXBA01001027.1:852560-1005369 GCA_013399895.1 Serilophus lunatus | reverse complement strand
TGCCGGCCGGCCCTGCCCGCGGCCCGGCCTCTGCCCTGCCCTGCCTTGCCTTGCCCTGTCTTGCCCCGTCCTGCCCGGCCGGGGCTCACCGGGCTCCTGGCGTTGCCACGGGGGTTTGTCTGGGCCAGCGGGAACAGGGAGTCAGGAGAGAATTCAGGGATGGGTAGGCTGTCTCTGACAGTACACTGGGAGAGTCAGGGCGTTGATGGGTCTGGGAAACTGTAGAAAGGGATTTGCACTGGCTGCAAGAGCTTTATTTTTTCATCATTGGGCCCTCGACCCCACTGCTCTGCCCTGAACTTGTCTGTGCTCCCAGAGACTTCCAGTCTCTGGGCAGTGTAAGCAGAGCATTTACCTGCCCCAGTGCTGTTTGCCCTCCCCTCCCTGAACCTTTCCAAGCTGGGCTGTGCTGGGCGAGCAGGGACGGGGACAGAGCAGTGCCAGCTTCACAGGTGGGTGCTGAGCCGCGGGCAGGACAGCAGAGCTGTGTTCCTCAGCTCACGAATGGGTTTAACTAATGTGCTCTCCCTATTGCCATTTCCAGACTCCAGTTGTTCTAGCCCAGACTTCTGCTCAGAAGAGAGATGCATTGCCTTTGGTAATGTCCTCACCTTACTTACCTGTGCGTGTCACTAACACATGAAGTCATCTTTCAAAGCTGCAGGAAAATGTGCTTAATACTTGTGAAAATACACTCTTCTCTTAAGGAAATCCTTTAGAAAGAGTCAAGGAGACACATGCCTTCAGACAAATGCAAGGACCTTGAATGAAATTTCAGTTTGTGTTCCCTATGTAGAGCTTGGACAGTAAAGTTTGATAGACTTCATTTTAGCTACTTCCATGCCTTACAGAGGTATTCAAGGAGGAAGGGACAAAGTTTGAGTTGTATTTCATTAAAATCGATCTAGAGCCTGAAGATTAAAAATTATATGTGTCCTTATGCCTTGATTGTACTAAAGGATCTTTGGATTCTTTACTATAGAAATTTTTCATCACTGATTCATGACAATATTGTCTCTTAAATGTTCAGTTATCTAATACACCCATCTCCTAATCTAGTTTAGCCTAAAGGAGCATTTTTCCGCAAGTAAATTGTAGTCATCTTGCCAGAAATAAATCTAGTAGATGTGTAGCCAGGTGGGTGGGACTGTGTGTTAGTTCCCAGAAGTGCTGGTTGAGAGAAGGGAAGAGACCACGGTAACTGCAGGGGTTGAGGCCCTGCAGTGTGACCATGAGGTCATCAGCTGCGTGCCCTGCCGTGTTCCTGTGAGTCAGTACCTCTGGACTTTGGCTGTTTCTCTGTGGTCTTGTGCTAATGAGTTATGTTTTGTCAAAGTGCCTTTCCCTAGGGCTTGTTTCACCTCTGGGATAACGCTGGTTAACAGTTCACAGAACTGTGCTGGTCAGAAAAGAAAGCCCAGTACCCTGGGTCTGCTTTACTTCTGCATGTGCTAATTGAGTCATTTCAGACTTCCTGACCTTATCAGCTTAGCTCTGGCCACGTGGTGGCTTGAAGAGAGACACCCTTCCCCAGCTTCCTCTCTCCGTTTCCAATTTTGGATTCTGCTCGGGTGAGGGAGGGCGTCTTTTTGCACAACATATTGCAGCTCCAAAGTCTCTGGCTGGCTTTCTCTTTCCTGCTTATTTCCTGTCCTTAAGAGCTGCCCAGATCTCCACGAGGAGAGGCTGGACTCGATGTTGCAAGAACTGCTGCCTGCCATGGGAGCAGGTGATGCATGAGTTACTCCTGCCTACACAGGGCCATGCTCTCAAGGCTCTTTGCTTTATTTACGTTACTGATGCTTTTCAAAACAAGCCTCTTTTATAATCTGAATATCAATATTAAAATCTGGACACCCTAGGGGAAAAAATAAGAACCCAAGAGTTAGCAAGTGAGCTGTATTTGAATTACTCACCATGTTCATGCGTCTCTTGATCTGCTGGGCACCCAGACAAAGCCCTGGGTGGCTCATAGTGATCTGTGCATGAAGTGGCAGCTCTGCTGCAGTGCTGTGGGTTTGTTCTGCACTGGTGTGGAGAAAAGGTTTCTGTGGTCTGACACTTCAGGTGTCAGCTAAAACTTGTGGTGGGGTCCTGTCAGCAGCAGTTGCTGAGACTGCCTTTTCCATTCCTGTGCTTTTCAGTTAAAACCTGGGCTGTCTAAACTTCTAAATAGGACTACCAAGGATTGAGGAGTGGTTAAACTCTAAGAGGCTTAGAATGGGTGAAAGATGTGAATGTAGAGTGCCTTCTCCAGTACTTCATTGCATTGAAGGTGATATAAAGTTGCAGCCATGTGATTTGCCAATGGAGTGAGTTACTAATTGCTCTAATAAAAGTACAGCATTATCTGCACTGGATTTGTTACTCATAAAGGATCAAAATCTTCATGTTCCTCCATTCTTGTGCAAGTGTTCAGTGGATTTTAGGCCAGCTTTATATCAAATTGATACAGTTATACTTGCTTGTAGCTTACCAAAGCTTTTGGGATAAGTAGCTATTCTGAAAACAGAGTGCCTCCCAAACGTGTTTTTAAAAAATTTGAGTACAAAGCAAATTTATAATCAGAATCTGCCATTAATATGGAACTGTAATAGTTTCGGATTGTGTTCCTCCAGTGGAAGAGAGATTGTGCCTTTTAATATTTAACCGTTTGCAGATGGTATGTCAAACTTAGATGAAGGGATGAGAACTAACAATAGTAAATTTCTTTCACTTACAGTCTTTGTACATCTCCAGCCTTTTGGCTTTAAGGTTTGCTGGTGTAGTATTGGCAGCATCCCTGTGCAGTGGAGGTGTGCCTTACACCAACCAAATGACTCTTAATGGTGCAAGTTCCTCAACTTCAGAGGTTTTTCATCTGTGTCAATGCATGGGGCAAATATTTCACTTTCTCTTTACGTTCTTAAACTTCAAATGGTCTTGGGTTGCTCACTGCAGTTCCTTTTTCTAGCAGTGCACTGTTAAGCTCTCCTTTTGTCTTGGTGATTTATGGTGCCAAGTAAACCCAGTGATACCCCTGTAGCAGTAGTGGAAAGTAAGTTCTTCAGCATATTCAGTTAAATACCTGTGTATGGATTATGATTTGTCGCTCTAAACCTGCTGTTGGAAAAGTGAACTGTTTCATCTCCTAGGACTGGGATTAAGGACTTGGAGGCCTTTGCTTTAAAGGGATCCATACTCAAAACTGATTATGTTTGAAAAGGAAGAGGAGAGAGCAGTAAAGTTTTGCTTGGATTAAATGGCTTAGTCAGACTTTCTTCCCCCTTTAAGGAAGAGCTTTTTTGTACAGAAAAAATTTATAATGTGGAAAAATTGGTGTGTGCATCACAGACAAACATGAAGCATTTTTTCATCCTCTCAGTTATAATATGAAATGTTTTTTAGTGATCACAGTTAAAAATGAAGCAGAAGAACAGGTAGGTAGAGTAGCTTTCCTAACGTCTTCCTTTGTTGCAGTTTAAGAAGGTGGATTTCATGACACCGATGAGCAAATTATTTCTTTTGACCGTTGTTGCAATTGTGTTGAAACTGTGGCGCCGCTCTTGTCTCAGTTCAGGTTTGCCTCGGGTCCTTTTTGTTGTCAGGACTTATCTTTGCTAGAATCTAGTTCAGTGTTTTTCCCACTGTGATCACTAGTTCCATCTCCAGTGGGTGGGACAGTGGCAGCTGTAGGAATTTCAGCTGAGCCAGTGGTTGCTCAGCCTTCTTCCACATCTGGGGCAGTGCCCGTGGAGGCTGTTGGGCTCGGCTGTGAGAGACCACGGAGAAAAGGGATGACTCCAAATTGTTCAGGAGTGTTCTTAAAAATGGGCAGGTATATGGCACATATTGCAGAGCCTCAGAAGCAGTGAAACCATTGCCTTCATCTGCTGTGCTCGCCTTGGACTCACTGTGCTGGCAGAAGCCCCTTGTGTGTGTGGCTCTGTTGAGAGCTCTGCAATTTTCCTGGGTTTGTTTGTTTTACCTGGATGAAGTGTGGCTGGAATAAGCTGTCCTAGCAAGACTGTGGTTTGTCTAATGTTTACTGGTGCCACTCAAGGAACATTTTGTAGGTACTGCACACAATAAACAGACACGTAGAATTTGTAGTGGAAAAGCAGATATAAACTGCATCTAGTGTGGAGAAATATGTAAACACTAGAAGGGCAAGTATGAGAAAATTGTTATGATGAGATGTTATGTCCTGATTTTTATGATAACTGGGTTGCATGGTGACTAGTACTGGGTTACAAAAGAGCCAGACTGTTTAAAGCAGTGTTTTTATACTGTTAAACTGTACTGTCTTGCACATCTCTGTCAGTGGAGATAGCCAGGTATCTTTCTGGGTTGTACATCCATTGAATTCAGGACAGTTTTCTATATGGGAATACTTTACTAAAGTGATAAATTATATTCTTCTTACTATCTACATTTCCACTCCCCTCTCCTCCACAAAAAAATAAATTTAAAAAATGCCAACTGCTGTTTGTGTCTAAGATGAGTAGAGTGAAAAATGCAGAAGAACTTCTGAAGTCAGACTTTGAATACCTGGTTTTACAGATGTCTAGCATTCATATTTACCTTTAAACTCCAAGTGTTAATATTTAATTTTCATTCATAGTCTCCTTCATTTTGAGTTAGGTAATGCCTATGTGTAATGATTAGGACAGATATGGCTAAGGCCCATGTGTTTTAATTGTCTGTAAGTCAGAATAAGGCAGAGGGGAAGGACAGAGTCAATTTCTGAATCTGAGAAAAATACAAACTTGTAAAATTCAGGGTGGGATGTACATAGTGAGGCTGGGGCAGTTTGCGTGAAACATCTCATGTCTGGCTGATGCCTTCTTACATTTCTGGATTTTTCTAACTTGGAATTAATATTTTTAGTTATGTAGTAAAGATAAACAGATATTATTATGCAGGTTTTACACTTGTCCAGTCTCAGGTTTATCCTTACGTGCAGGTTATTAGTGAGGAAAGGGATTTTTACCTGTTGAGCTGTATTGGTATTGCTTTGTTAATGCAAAGATAGACAGTGATTATAGAATCTGATGATGTGAGAATATAGAATGTATAGGAGCGTATAGAGGGAGGTGTTGCTGTAAATATAGAGAAACTACTTCATGGAGTAAACTGTCATTTTTTATCAGTTTAGAAAATCAAAATTTTGGTGGCAGTTTGTGCATTGCTGTTCATTTAAAGAAAAATTCAGTGTGAGCATGTGAGCTGTCTTCAGAGGCTGCTCACATTTATTGCACAAGATTAAGGGTTTACTTTGGAGAGAGCTGATGGAGTTGGGTACCTGCACACACTTGTTGATAACCTGGACTTCAGAGTTTTGTTTTTCAAAAGCTTTTTGAGGCAACTGTGCTTGCCCTAGAGCGTGGGCAGTGAGAGAGATTTAACCTCATGCTGGAGAGCCAGGAATTACATACTGGGAGCATGGGATGGGTGGGTACCTGTTTATTGCATTACCTCCAGGGGAGGCAAATGAGAAGAGCCTGTTTACACACCAAACCATTGCAACTGTTGTTTGTTTTTCCTTTTGGTGAAAATATCCTAGTAAAAATGTCCTAAGGAATGTGAGATTGTGATTGGAGGAGGGGTGGAATTTTAGATAGGCATGTGGCCTGAGGAATGTGCTTTAGTGTTTTGCTATTATGTTACAGTCCAGATAACTCTGAATTCATATCCCTTATTCTTTCAGCTGTTTTTCAAGATCATAATGCAGCAGAAAAATGAAAAGCCATAGAAGACATTTGCTTTGGAAAAGAAGTCAGTTGTTGGCCCAGTGTGGAAGATGGGCCATCGTTTTTGGGGATCTTGGGAAATACTGCTTCCAAAAGCAACTTTTCCTAACTTAGAAGAAAAGACAGAGTACTCAGCTATTCATGAGCTTAGATCATATCAAACTGTACAGAAGACTTCAGTGCAGAAGGAAGACACTTGAGCTCCAGAGCAGGTGGGCTCCTCATGTGCTTCTAAATGCAGAAACCTGTCCAAAACCTACTGTTGAATGATACAGCTTTCATTACAAAACTACTGAGAGCAAAAAGATCCCGTCCCTGTTGCGAAGCCGAAAGCCCGTCTGGAGAAGCAGTAAGGAAACTCAACAATGAATCCTTTCAGAATGAAGATCCCTTGAATAAGGAATTTGAAACTGTTGCTGTTTTTAATAGCATCTCTGGCAATATCCATTATGTCTCATGTGGTACGCTGGAAGGTGCTGCCTTACCTGTAAAGAAAGGTGGTTTTGTATATAGTGGGAAGGAGAGCAATAATGGTGAGGGCAACACAGTCCTGGTAGTTTTGAACAGCTATAAAAGGAAATGCTGTTGCAAAAGGAGTGGAATGGAACTTGTGGCCCCTTGACAACTCTAAAGAGGTCCAAATTTAATCATCATACTGTAAAAAAGAGATTTTTATTTATGATGCATAAGAAACTTTCTATGGTTAGGTTTCGGTATAGGATCATAAAATCCCCGAAACTTCGAGCAAAAGGCAAAACTTGCAAACTGAGAAAAATCAAGCCAAGGTGGGTGGAGAAAGCTACAAGGGACCATCAAAAGACGCTTCAGTGGGATTTTGAAAGTGAATTGTGTAATTGGTTTTCCTACTGGAAATCTAAAAGTAGCCGTCTTTGGAACCGGTACAGCTTATCAGATATGAACAATAATACACCCAAGCCTTTAGGTGAGGAGAGTGAAATATGTGCACCCGAGGTCTGCCGCACGCAGGATGTGTTTCCATCTGCTGAGCCCCGTTCTGAGGGTCCAGGATGCCGAGGGCAGGATGGCAGTGAGGAGGCTGTCCCACCAGAACTGCACGTCAGAGCTTCTCCAGAGGCAGAGACCCCGCGCCAGGGGGAGACCAACGGGGCTCTGACACAGAATCATTGCTCTGACATTTTCGTCTCCGTGACAGAAAAAGAAATTGCTGTTTCAGATCAAGATGGTGCAGAATCCAAGGAGGTTATGGGTGTAGACGGAATGACACTGTTGCAATCCTCAGTGCAGGATTCTGATGATAATTTTGCAAATGGACCTTTATCCATGGAGCTGACACAAAATGAGGACAGCTCTAGCCAAATGGAAGTAGAGGGCTCCTTAAACTTGGACGTTTTTAATTCAAAATTACTAGATCACCCTTACTGTAAAAGTCCTCTTGAGGAGCCTTCACTGGAAAGCACAGGACTGAAATCAGGAGCTCGGAAGGGAGGCAAAAGGAACAGTCAGAAAACTTCCCGGGTGGCTGATGAGCAGTTGGCAACGTGGCTTTGTGGTATACTTTTTACATATCTTAGGGCATCCAGGAGGTCCTGAAAACTGCTGGATGTATCGTGGAGTTTACATGTTGCATTAATTCCTTTATAAAAATGGTTTCTTATTGTGAATTGTAAAGGCTGTTTAGCATAACACTTGATGAATTGAGGCTGCAAGGAGGAGAGCTGCATGAAGGAAGGACAAATCTATGGTTATCTGGCAAGATATTTTGAGGGATAGTTGAGGGATGCCTCTGCTTATTTTGTTTTAGAGAATACAATGTAATTTAATTGAAATCTTTGTGGAAAATTGTTGATAGAAATTTTAAATGTCTTATGTGGTTTCAGAAGATGTTTCAGTTTTTTGAATGGTTGACAATTATTACTCTTCATTTGTTTTTTAAAAATCCTAGGTATTCTGATATTTCCACCCTTATTCTCTTTTGCTCTGTCTTAACTAAATCACTTAAATTCAGGTTTTAATAGCCAAAAATTTTTCATTGTCCCTTAGTTTTTCTCTCTGATTGTTCATAAAGTAGGCTTAATGAATATTATTAGACAATAATTTTTAAAAAGGCAAAACTAGACTTAGCAAAGGTTCGGCAAAAAGGCTTTGGGATTTTTTTTACTCCATGCTGAGCATGCAGTATTTGATAGTCTCTCTAAAGAGGAACATGATAAAAATAGTAATGGTGTCTCATTTATGTATGGCAGCATACTACACACATAGTAAGGAGCAGTAAGCTAACACGTTGTGCCATCCTGTACCATTAGTGTAAGTTCAGTGACTTTCTGATAACTGAAGTCTTCCTTTGGAGAAATTGACTTTACAGAGCCCTGTAAACCTGGAGATGGTGTTAACTATTGTTAAAGGGATTGTTTGAAGCTTGACATGCTCTGATTTTAGTGCCCACCTTTTTTCCTTCAATTTTGCAGTTGATTCTTTAAAGCAAAATGTGAAAAAGGAGACAGTGTACCTCAAAAGAGGATTTAGCTTTCTACATCTGTATCTGCAAGTTAGTGTGGGATGTGTTTCTCTGTGACTGGCTTTACAGGATCAAGCAAGGACCAGATGCTGTGTGAGAAACTGAGAGAAACTGTGGTACCCCAATGAACGTACCATTCTGCAGTGGAGTTTTAAAGTTTGTCCATCAGAAAAAGGGGTGTAGTCCTTCTGCGATAGTCAAGATCCAGGGTTGTGTCAGGGTCCTAAGGGTTAAGTTTTTGTGACCTGATAGGCAATCATATTCCTGTTCATGGGAGACCTGAATAACTTAAAAAAACAGACAAACAATAAATACACTAAACTTTCCCACACTTGGCAGTTTTAAGAGAATTCATGCCTAGCTTCTGCATGAAAGTAGGTGAGAACAATTTCCATTTTCTTCAGAGTTCAGGTTTTCTCTCAGAGGATTGAAGCCAAGTCTACATTACATACACAGTCATACTGTTAGTGTAGCACTTCTGAGTTTCCTTAGCTGAGTTAGCTTAGTTTTAGTATTACTATGTACAGGAGTTCTTGTGTGTTTAGGAGTGTTTTTAGTAGTTAACTGCACTCTAAAAGATAGTGCTAACTTGGCAAGAGTTCCTGGGGTAGAAACATGAAGAAGATGTAAGTATTGGGGCTGCTCTTGAGTGTTGAATTTCTCTGCAGCAGCTGAACTCAGATGTTAATGGGCTGCACTGCTTAGTGCATTCTGATGTGCTATTGGGTATCAACCAGAGCCCCATGGTAAATCCTGTTCATGATGGGTGTGAGTTTGCACCAGGGCTGAACTTCATATTTCCTCCTTGAGTTACACCAGCCCAAGTGAGGTCAGGATCTGGCTAGAGGTCTCCTGGAGCTCTGATGCTATTAGTTGTAACGACAAGAACGAGCCTTCCTCAGTGTATGAGTAAAAAGGTTTTCAACATTTTATACACTAAAAGAGAATAAGGTGCACTCATAAGCCAGAGTGAGAAATGTCCTCCCTGTCACAGTGTACTGAGATGTAAGGGATAAAAGTTGTTAGGTAAGTGTGTGGCAGAGTTACACAGGTTATCTTCCAATGAAGAATATTTCCTTGTGGTCTGATTTCACTCTTCAATCCTCCCTCCCTTTTTTCTCTCCCACTTCTTACATCTTCACTGCTTTTCTCAGCTCATTGTGGTTTTTTTTTTCTTGATCTCTCTCCCTTCTTAGTGTTGTTCTTCTGGCACTTTTTTCTGTCAGGTGTTTCTCTCATCTTGCTTCTTCCTATCCTGATCTTGAAAGTTTCCAGGAAATACTGTTGAAGCCTTAGTAAGCAGAGAGCTCAACATACACTGCACTGTCCAGTGGTGTTCTCTGCCATCACACCCTGGCCTGAGAAGAGTCCTGGACCTCATATTAGTGGAGTTTCCCTGGACTCTGATCTCAGATCCAGCTTTCTGAACACAGAACACGTGTTCTGCTGCGTTTGGAAATCCATTTTCAGAAAGCTGGATAACTTGGTGTTTTTTCTCTTATTCACTAGCAAGTGTTGAAATCCTGTTCTCTCTCCATTCTCTTTCATTCTCAAAGTGGTTTTGGATGCTTGTGTGGAATTTATGTCTTCAGTGTTCAAGTCTTGTGTTTGAGGAAAAAAAATAACCTATTTCCTAGGTTTTGTAATTCCTCCAGCATTCATGTCTTCATTATTTCCAAGTCAATACGTTTTCTTTCTGCTGTTGTGGTTGCTCAGTGCTTTCCTGGGCAATGGCAGGCTGACATGGCTCTCTGTGTCACCTTAAATGCCATCCCTGGGATATAAAGGTAAAGGAGTCAACCTTGCTGGGAGTTTCTCTGGCATCTTTTCCATTCACTTTGGTGGCAGCAGTGGAACTGAGCAGACTGGAAACACTCTGCCAACTAAGGCTGCCTGCATTTGAAGAGAGTAATTCCGCCTGCCATAACGACAGGAGACTTTTTTCAGTGAAACCTGTTGCAGAAACTGATGGCTTTTCATGTTACAGTAAATGATTTGTTTGGTGTAGATATGTGTGTATATGGCAAGAACATTTTTTCCTGTAAAGCTGAATGATCAGATTCATGTCTTTTTATTTTTGTCCTTCCCCTGCACCCACTTTTATTTAATGCTGCCAATTTGAGCTTAGTTTTCTTACATACATACTTGCCATGTGTGGTGCTGTGTATTGGTTGAGTGCAGAATGGTTGCTGCTCATACTTGTAAGAACTGACTGATTTGTTAGACTGGTGAACTCAGAAAGTTTTTATATGTTTGCACTTTCATTTTTCTGGTATATTTAAAGGATTCCTAGATGAAGTTATGAAGAAATATGGCAGTTTAGTACCACTGTGTGAAAAAGATGTCATGGGAAGATTAAAAGAAGTCTTTAATGAAGATTTCTCCCATAGGTGTGTAGCAGTATCACATTCTACACTTGGTAAAGGACAAATTGCTTGCATTACTGCACGTTCCATGTGTGACAACTAGCAGAACAGAAGTCTCTTTGACATGACCTTGACTTAATTTTTCTCTGCCTTTTCAATCCTGTTTTAGAAAACCTTTTATCACCAGGGAAATCATGAAGTATCGAGAAAAACATCCAAAAACCTCCACTTGCAATTTCCGGGTCTTCTATAATAAGCACATGCTAGATATGGATGATTTGGCTACACTGGATGGCCAGAACTGGCTGAATGACCAGGTTAGAGATGCTTGGTGTTCATGTGGTTGTCTATCCCTTTTTTAGCCCATTTATATTAGAATATTAGTTGTGCCCATTCTAGTAACATTACACACGGACTATCCTTACTTTATGCTTGAGAAGTAGAAGAAGTGGTGGGCAGCTTTTACAGTGACAGGTGCCGTAAGTCTGGAGGCTGGGTGGTGTCACAGCGAGACTGGTTCTTTTTGAAGAAATAATGTTGCACTATTTTGATAAACAGTGGCTTCCCATAGAGGTTTTAGTAACTTCCCCATCCCCAAGCTTGAGCAGATTACAAGAATGCCAGAGTGAAATAGCAGACTGTGGCCTGTAGCCAAAAACCCAAGAAGGCTGCAGAGCACAGGGCATGCACCAGCAGACTTAAATTGAATTAAACTGCATTTAAGATTGAGACAGACTTCAAACAGCCAGTTATGGTCTCTCTCCAGGCTGGCTACTATTAGTTTTAGAGTGATTGCCCTTCAGACTGTGTTGCTGTACAGGCTCCTCTCCATGTTACTCTTTTAAGTGTGAAGGGACCTATGTTTCATGGGAACTTGCGAATTTGGGTCTTATAAAATTATGCTGTTTGTATTCAACTGTTTACTGACTCTTACAGATAATTAACATGTATGGTGAACTCGTAATGGATGCAGTCCCTGAAAAGGTGAGGGGTTTGTTATTATGCAAATGTACCTAATGAGAGATTGAGAGGGAAGGGTAAAACTTTGAATATTTCAGATAGAGAACTGAGATTCAACTCGATGTTCTGAGTGGTTCCATTATAAGTTGTTGCTATCTGCTGCTCATATTTTCTGCCTTTGCTTTTTCCTTTTCAGTGCTGTTGCTCTTTTTTCAGGAACTCACTGTATTAGCTCTACAGGCAGTCTCAGTGGTAGCTTAATGTTACTGATGTACCTGTAGAAGACATATGCCCTGTTTTCACCCATCCCACTCTCCCTTCTTCCCTAGAGGTTTCTGTCTGCAGCTTATTTACTTCTAAAGTGCTTTGTCCGTGCCCTTGCTCACCAGTCTGGTGGTTCAGCTGAAATTTCTGATGAAGATGAATTTCTGCTGAGATGACAAACCATCAGTGTTAGCATCTGAACCCTGCACATGAGCTGCTTGCACTCACCCTCCCACCCACCTCGTAGCTGTGGGGGCTGTAACAGCTCAAGCTGTGTCAGCTGCCTGCTTGGTGAATGTGAATTGATGTGGAGCTGTTTGGTTCCTTGGCAGTATTGACTCTACAGGACTCTGTTTTGTGCATCCTCAACAGAATGCTTACTGCTTTGCAACTGCAGTGCCTAGCTCTTGGTGGCAGTTGAAAAAATGAAAGCAAAAAAAAGTCAAGAAAACAAGTTCCCTCCCTCCCCCCCCCATTCTGTGACTAAATTTGCAGCAGTGACAATTATAAAAACCCATCTGTTTACAAGTTGGGCTGAATAATTTTCAGGTGAGACCACAAAGGAAGAACCAAACAAAGCCATTCTTAGATGAGCTCTGCAGAATGTAACTCTTAAAGTCTTCAAGCTCAGAAGAAAGAGCGTTGTTGCTTTGACTGGAGGTGATGGTGATTCTTCATTAGTATTCTACGTACTCCCTGAGTGTGTGTTGGAGTTGGGCTATTGGAGATTGTATCTGTTTGCTTGTGTCTGCTTTTTCTTCGTAGTGCATAATTGAAATCCTCATGGGAGGTTTTGTGCTGGTACCTCAGAATGTGGTTTTGAAGTCTGTTGGCATAGCTAATGGGTGTTAGACTGTGTTCTCAGATGCCGAATTTTCTAACTTTTTTTTTTCCCCAGTAATAACTCAAGCCTTCTACCACCTCTACACTAGCAGAATTATTAAAAACAGATGTTGCAGATTTCTATTTGTATTAATCTGTTCCTGTAATTGCAAGAAGCTAAGCACAGTGTTAACCTGCAGCTAAACATTGGGGTTTTTTAACATAAGCTTACATTTTTTTTGTCATAAATGTAGATTTTTTTTTTGCTTACCAAATGGATCTGTCATGCCTTACAAATACTTTTCAATAGCAGAATATTGTTTTTGTCAGGAGCCGGTCATAGTAGTTGAATACAAAATACCATGTCATTGGACTAAATCTCATAACTGTTTTCATCAATTTTTTTTGTGTTTGAGCTTTCAGCCAGAAGTTACTCCCTTTTCCACCACTCCTGCTTTTCCAGTCCAGTGTTCATTTCCCTGATCCCTGTAAAGAACAACAAAAACTCTTAACTCCTTATTGTNAACTAAGCATAATATGCCTGGAGATACAAAAATGTAAATGCAAATGCTGCAGTGGCTCACATCATGTATTATAAGGAAATAAGGCTTATTTTATTAGCTTGCAGAAGAGCAGCAATAGTTTAGGCTTGGCAAAGCCTCTGTTTGTCCCTACTGGGGTTCTGTTTCTAAACCTGCATTAAATATTGCCTCATTACAAGTTGTTTTGTATAAATTATCCTGGGGGAAGGGGAATGACTGTGCATGAAGATTTCTGTGCTCATTCCTCCTCTTTCTCTTTTTTAGGTTCATTTCTTTAACAGCTTTTTTCATAGACAGCTCGTAACCAAAGGATATAATGGGGTAAAACGATGGACTAAAAAGGTATCCTTTAACACCGTGCTGGGGCTCTGTTGGGCTGGGCTGAATCGCTAACTTGAAACTGGTTACAACGCAAAGGATGGGTTAGCAAAGGAGGTGTACAAATTGGGGAGAGCTTGATAAAAATACTGTGGCACAATTCAAGGTAGTATGGGTCTGTTGTGAAAATGTACTTTGAATGGCTAAATCTTCAGTAGTAGTTTATCTCTTTGTGTATGTTTATTCAAGTTGTTAATTTAACTGCAAGAAATGTCTCTTACTGCTCCTGACAGTGCCAGGTACACTAATCTAAAGGAGAGTAGACTTAATTCTTCTTCTTTTATCTCAAACTGGCACTCGCTGACAGAATTGTTTCTCCTGAGTAACCCATACAGCTACTAGAAATATAATAATAAGCCAAACTCATTCTCATAACAAGGATGGAATTCACCTTGCTTTTCAGAACCCATACCAGATCATGGGGTTTGATATTTCCAGAGGTAGCTACTACAAAAAGAAATATTCTCTTTTTTCTCCTTTTTTCTATTAACATTTGTCCTTTCTAATATGGAATATGAGGCAAGACTAATCAAGGGCCATGTTTGAATGTATGATCTTTCTGCAGAAGCACTTAAATAGCACACATCTGTGAAATGCTAGAGATGAACTCATTATCCAAATATAAAATCTATTCATATAATTTATTAAAAATCTCTTCAAAGAGAGACAGAATTTTGGTGTTTAATATTCTCAGATATTATTTTTTTAAAAGTTCTTTTTCTCCAGCAAACCGAGTTTTGCAAAAACCCCAAAAATGAAGGTAGATTCTGGAAGCAGAGCCTGTATTGCAGTTGGTGCTGAGGAGGTACCAGATGAGAGCAGGACAGCAGTATAGACATTTACACTTAAATTCCTGAAGAATCTCTAAAGCAAGAATGAAAACTAAGCAGTTTCTATGGGAAGGATTCTGTAGACTTCCTCATCCTGCAGTATGCAATTAAGGGGAAGCCGTTTCTGCTCTTGAAACACACCAGAGTGTTGCAGCAGGTTTTATAAATTTGCTCTCCTGGGATGCAGGATATCCTGTTCTCTGTCTTGCTGCAGTGGTTTGAGCTCCTGTTGGTGTCTGTCCCTTCTGGTCTGGATCAGACTGGCACTCCTGATCCACTGTCATGTCAGCTGACTCTGCATTGTCTCAGTGAAGTGAATCTGGGTTGCCACCATTGTTTCTGTTCATCAGATGTTAACTAAAGACCTTTCCAGCTTTTGGCTGCCTCTTTCCACTCTTCTGCTACAGGTTTGCACACCTGGAGTAATCCAACAGCTAGGGCCACATGAGAACCCTTGAGTTTAACATGACTCTGCTATTGCTGGACATCACAGAAGGTGTAGTTCATTTATCTTCTTCCAGTTTTCCTTTGTGGTCTCAGCTTGCTGCTGGCTGACATCCCTCTGCTTCTCTCTAAGAATGATGGATTGTTGTGTAGTGAGTGTGCTGTAATCTGGTCAGGAAGCAGTTTCTGCAGGTGGGAGCAGAGTCGATGCTTGTCACAATCAAAGGACTGTTGTTGCAAGGCTCGGCTGATAACTGCTATGAATGCCCAGGCCTTTTTGTCTCTTCAACTTCCCACTGTTACTCAAAAAATACACTTTTCTCTCCTACAAAAGAACTGCCTTTGCCAGTAGTGTTGCAATTATGTACTGTTCAAATTGCACAGTGCTTTAAAAAAAGAGGAAAAAAGAATAGACATCTTCCCACAGGATGAGTTCATGTAGTTCCACATTCTATTTTTGCTTATTTTCTGGACTGTGCCACCAAAACCCCAGCAATTAGACACCCGTTTTGAGAGGAGCTGGGAGAAGGAAGATCATGAAAGGCCCTGGCTTGGCTGGCTTCCAAAAGCATAAGGGCTCATCTGTCACACAGACACCAGGGATGTTGCATCTGATCTACTTGTTCTGTACTTCAAGGCCTTCTCCCTTTTTTGCTTGCCTGTGACCACGGTACATCTGCTACCAAGTTTAGTTCAAGAAAGGATGAATCTGCTCTGCCTTCTCCTCCTCCTTTCCTCTGCTCACCAGAACACCATGCACTCCTTTTCTGACTTCCTCTGGCAAGTCACAGGGCCTGTGTTACAGCAGAGGGAGTCAAACTGCACCATCTTTCTGGTTCTGTGGGATGTTTGTAATGACAGCTGCTTCCTAGAATTGTAGAATGGTTTAGGTTGGAAGGGATCTTAATGCATCCCCCCCCTGCTATGGGAAAGGACGATTTCCACTAGACCAGGTTGCTCCAAGCCCCATACAGCCTTGCCTTGAACACTTCCAGGGATGGGGCATCCACAGCTTTTCTGGACAGCTTCTGCCAGTGGGCAACCTCTGCCAGTGTCTCACAACTCTCACAGTAAAGAATTTCTTCCTTATATCTCATCTAAACCTGCCCTCTGTCAGTTTAAAGCCATTCCCTCTTGTATCACTACATGCCCTTGTCAAAAGTCCCTCTCCAGCTTTCTTTTAGCCCCTTTAAGTACTGGAACATGCTGTAACGTCTACATAGGGCCTTCTCCTTGCTGAACAGCCCTCTCAGTCTGTGTTTATGGTAGAGTGCTCCAGCCCTAGGAACGTCTTTTTTGGCCTCTTCTGGACCAGCTCCAAGGGGTCCACATCCTTGTTACATTGTGGCCTCAGAGCTGGGCGCAATATTGCCTATAGGGTCTAGTCTAGTCGAGGTGTAAGGGCAAGGGTTGGACTAGATGATCTTGGAGGTCTCTTCCAACCTAGTGATTCTGTGAGAATGCGCAGTAGAGAGGCAGAATTCCCTCCCTCGACCTGCTGACCATGCTTGTTGTGATGCAGACCAGGATGGAGTTGGCTTTCTGGGCTGCAGGTGCACATTGCTGGGTCATGTTGAGTTTGTAAACCAATGCCCTAAAGTCTGTCACCTATCCACGATGCAGCTCTGATAGAAATCAGTGGTGCTTGCACTGCAGGAGTGTCATTACTGAGGTTACATAGCTAACTTAAATTTGGGCTTGATGTATTACCATCATTACCTAAAAAATCCCACTTCAACACAAATGCTGGAGTGCAACATGAGCAGGATTTTGTCACAAATACAATTGTGACTAACTCTGGTACTGTACAAGCCTCCTCAGCCACTCTCTGGGCTGTAACTGTATTTTTGTGCCAGCAGCTAAGTTGTGTATGAGATAAACGTGAGGCATGTGGTGAAAGAGTAGAGGGGACAAAAGAAGACATCAGTTATGGGTTGGCAGAGAGGAGACTTGGACTTGGATATGATTACTCTCTTGCCTTTCTGTGTTCTGCCTGTGGAATTGTCTCTAATAGATGTTGTTGTTCTTGCCAGGTGGACTTGTTCAAAAAGACTCTGTTGTTAATTCCTATTCACCTGGAAGTCCACTGGTCCCTCATTACTGTGAACATCCCCAGTCGAATTATTTCATTTTATGATTCTCAAGGCATTCATTTTAAGTTTTGTGTAGAGGTAAGAGTGACAGCTGTGTCTGCAAAGTTTGAACTGTTTTCTTAAACAAACACTCCTCTCTTTTTTCTGTTCAGCCATAAACTTTAAATGCAGTATGTGTGTCATTGTCCTGCCGTGTATGAAATGAGAATCAGCATGTCCTGCTGGGCAGTCTGAAGCACAGACCTCAAGGGTCACACCAGAGCTGGGAGTTGAGGTCAGATTGCCTATTGCCTAATTAGCCTGACCGTGTAATCAGCACAGCTTTGGTGACTCTGGCTTGTTACTCCTGCAAAAAGCAGACTGGCCCCAAGGAGAGTGAGGGCAGTTCTTTCATCTATTAAGGGACTTGCGTTTAGGAAATGATAAACTGTGGTCCTTTTGCAGGGAGGTTGCCTGGGTGAGAGGACAGGACTGAAGATGTAGTGTTGCCCAGTGGGGTTTACATGTTTCCATGCTATTAACAGCGTGTTGCATTTTTCCTTGGCCTGCATTGGTACATACAGGGTGTTTGCCCCTGGTTAGAACCCAGCAACCTTTCGAGGCTGCAACCTGAACACTGGAGTTAAATTATCAATCTTCCTGCTAAAGAGCAGTCAGGAAATTTTTGCTGGGCCTAGCAAATTGTAATGACTCTCTTACAAAAGCTAATTTTGTCAACTTAATTGCTTGCTTGATGCAGCAGCCCTCTACTTTTAACTGTGTGCAGTTGTTTGCTTACAGAAGAGTAGTAATTATTGTACCCAGGAGAGTTCCCAGCTAGGACTTCTGAATGAAGATAGTAAGCCTGCTGGCATTTGCTGAGGATGAAGCTAATGTTTGTCCTGGGAGCAAGAGATCTCATGCTCTCCAGCTTCTGAACGTGCAGCATAAACCAGGGGTCCTTCTCAGCAGCCCTATGGTCTCTTCTGCAGTCTTGCAATGTGGCATCTCCCATTCCACTCCAGGCAAGGCATTTGTACCTAAATGCCTCACTAAAATGAGACACTTTTATTGCTGGCCTTTCTAGGGGAAGGAGGGGAGCAATTTCCCAAACTCCACTGTGATCCACACACTGAGGTGAATATTTGTGTGCTACAGTGTGTTTAAATTGTGCTATAAACCCCTAGCCTGTTTACAGAGAAGTAGAAGGATTTGCTTAACCCAGGACCATAGTCTCATTTATCTTGCTTCCTTCCCTTCGCTTGTGTCAGCCTATTTTTTCCTGTATGTCACTAAAACTCTCCCTGGAGCTTTGTTGATTAGCTGCAGAACTCAAGCGTTTTGTATTGAGATTCAGGCAGGAAAATGTGATTGTATTGAATGTAAGGGCCTTGGTGTCAGCCAATAAACCAGGAAAAAACACATGTCAGGCTGCAGTGTGTTTCTCTCATGTCTGGGAGCACTCTGACCCTGTGCCTGAGTGCCACAGCTAGTCTGGTGTGAAGTATAGCAATGTACAGTGGGGCTGAAGGGTGTTAGAGCTTTCCCTGATAGACCAAAATGAGCCTTGATGGTAGAAGGCACAGTTCCCACCAGACTTCATTTCTTTACCTCTAGATCTCAGCTCTGCTCATAATGCTTACCTGAATTTTGTCCTCCTTGTCAGAATATCAGCCAAGATGTCAATGTCTCTCTCCTGTTCTTTAGCTGGTGAATAATACTGTTGCTTTTTTCCTTTTCCTCTTTAAAGAACATTCGAAAGTATTTGCTGACTGAAGCAAAAGAGAAGAATCGCCCCGAGTTCCTTCAGGGTTGGCAGACTGCTGTGACAAAGGTAATAGCAGCACTTTGAGCCCTGGAATCTTACTTTGTGGGAGATTTCATGAGGCTGCTTCTAAACCCATATATTTGTACAAGTAGTTAATGGATTTATGCTGCCCACATGGAGGGTGCTGGGAGCGATGCAGGTAGTTACACATAGGAACTCCAGCTCTGTCACTCATTCAGTTCCCACCAGGTCTTTAACACTTTCTTCAAGTCACTTGGTGAGCTGAGCCTTTCTGGACAATTATATATCTGTGCAGCAAAACTTGCAGCTGGTGCCCATATTGACACAAGGTCAAGGACTGAATGAGTGGAGACTCAGCTTCCTTCTCCTAAAAAGGCTTTCTGAATGCCAAATGAGGTTTGGTGAGGGAGGGAACAGGCTGATGCTGCTACTGCTGATATTTTATGTTTGCTATGGGTAGAGGGCTTTGGTGTCCAGGGCTGTTGGTGGTACATTGGGTTTGATCACAAGTAAACAAAATCTTGCAACAATAAAAGTGAAATAACTTGTATGTAGTGTAAATGAAGGAATATGTAACTTGCGTAGCCATCCCATAATGGCCCCAAAGATATAAAACAGGTCATTGCACACTAGACATACTCCCAACAGCTCCCTCCTCACACAGTTTATTTTTAGATGCTGATACAGTGATGAAATGGTTCCTCTCTGCACTCATGCACAACCTGTGCAGTCAGCTCATCTCCTGCATTCTGTGAGGCAGAAGACCTGTGAGCTGAGGAAAAAGTTACTTTTCCTCTTCAAGTGGCAGAGATGTAACAGCACTAATGAATGGGAATATTAAGCTCTGCATATCAAAATTGAACATATTTGAGGAAATAATGGAAGTTGAAAGTTATCATTCCTATTGTCTGATGATGTACCATTCATAATGTTTTCTGAGACCCTTTGGTGTGGCTGGGGGAGGAAAGCCACTGCTGGTAGCCTGAGGGCTGAGAGTAATCTTCCTCCAGGACTGTGTGACTTTGCTGATACAGTTTTGCCATGTGTAAAGGAGATAATTCTGTACAAACATTTATTTAAACTAATTGAGAAGCTATTCTGTGTAGGTCACTAAAAGAAAATAAACTTGAAAGACTTGTAATTTATTTTCTATCCTACACTATATATTTTTCTAAATGTTTGGTATTATTCTAAAAAGATGTTGAGTGTCACCTTGCAAAATTTGGGATTAGAATAAGTAATTATAGCTCCAGTTTCTGGTGCTGTAGAACAACTCTGAGAACAAGACAATTGATCGTTATGCTGAATTTCCTTTTGGACTTTAGGCAATAGTTAGAGAACAAAAGGTTAAGTAAAAGGATAAAGACCTGACATGTCTCTCCTTGTTTCTTTTCCTTTTAGTGCATTCCACAACAGAAAAATGACAGTGACTGTGGGGTTTTTGTGCTCCAGGTAAGAGTACTGCTTTTTAAAAATCAGTGGCCTGTATTGTTCATGCAGTAAATGTCCTTTATTTCAACCAAGCCTTTTCCTTTTCCCCAGTACTGCAAGTGCCTCGCCTTAGACCAGCCTTTTCAGTTCTCCCAGGAAGATATGCCCCGAGTGAGAAAAAGGATTTACAAGGAGCTGTGTGAACGCCAGCTAATAGACTAATAAAATGCAGCCAACCTAATTTCTCTGGCATTTCTGACAAGTTGCAGCTGGTGTTTGTGTACTTGAATTTCTGAAAACTTCCAAGAATTTTGAGCGATTCTCAGCTGAGTGGTGTGGCCACTATTGTTACCTCAATTTTTTGACAAGTTCTTTAACTGGCAGAACATAACAGAGCTGCCGTAGAATATTCCTAATGTCAGTTTGGTTCTCTTATGTTCTTTCCTGTATTTAATATTTATTATCTCAGCATGCATATAGGCAAAGCATGCAACTAAATCCATAAAACTGTAGATTTGGTGCACCTTTGAGATGTAGCTAGAAGTGACAAATACAGATGAATTTGTCCGGAAACATAAAGATGCATGATATGTTTTCTGATGCAATAATGCTTTGAATGTATCAAAACAAAATCAATGCCATAAAAAGAACAGCTAGAACCTATTTGGTAGTTCCATTGTCCCTGTTGTGGCTGTATAATGCTGAATACCACTTTTTGGGGTGGCTAAACGCATCTACAGTTTTAATTTGTGAAGAACCCTTTCTAAAATAGTTCAAGTTGCTAATAAAATTTGTTCTGTTAACATTTACCTGGCTGCCATTATCAGCCTGTCCCTATAGATAAAAAGCAGCCTTTGCACAAATAAAGCTTCAGTACTAGTCTGTATAATAGAAAGTACAGCAGTGTTCAGTCAGTCAGATTGATTTAAGTTCCTCGATGCTGCAGAAGTCTCCATGATACGTGTATTAAGGAGAATTACAAAGCTGACCCTGAAAAGTCACAGCTTAGATAGTAAGATAAACACCTTGGCTGTAACTGTTTACATCTCAGATGGCTTTGAGTCACTTCTCAGATCCACAATATGCAGTGAAATGTACCATTTCGGCATTTCTCCCTGCAGCCATGTCTTCAGAGCTTGTTGTCTTTAACCTCCTGTTGGCTTTTGCTTTTGTTCAAATATAAATTAATTCATTTCTGCTGCATATGCTGTTTGATTGTCTCACACCGATGGGTCTGGTTGGGAATAACGGCACTTATGGTGGGTGCTGTACAAACATGAGGTTGTGTCTTTCTGCTCCAGAGGGGCGGGAGGCTGTGAGTCTGGCACTGAACTTTGTAGTGTTGCTGCACTGGTCAGGGGTGAGTGAGAGCAGTGGATCTGTTGGTTTTCACCTTGATCTGTAACTATGATGTACTCATTGCTGAAGAGAACTACTTCTGTTTGAAGAGACTGTTGTCTGGCAATGCTGCCCCAGCAAATGTCTTTGCTGTGTTTTTCTGCCAGATAAAGGAGTGAGCCCAGAGGAAAACTATTTTCGTTGCTAAACATCATCTGTTGCACAGCTTCACTTTGTGTCTGTCCATAGCCCTGGCTTCTGATGGAGAAAAACCACTTTGACTTCCCTGTCTTGCAAATTAATTCAGACTTGAGCTAAGCCAGGTGCAAATCCCTCCTAGAGGACTGGAGGGAGCAGGGAGAAGTGAGCGAGTGCCAAGCACAGTCAGGCTGGGAAGTGGAAGCGTGTGCGCACTATGATGTGCTAGAGAAGGAATTCCTACAGTATCCTTGCGTGTTCCCACTTCCCTTTGTTGGCAGCTGGCAAGGACTGGCTTAATTTAGCAAGATAAGGAAAGCCTTAAGCACTTGGTTAGATAATTTAAACAAGGAACTTACTGAATCAAAAAGAATCTTGAGACCCAGACAGGCTAAACGTACATTTGCCCATCGTATGCTGCACAATACCCTCCAGCACATGGTTTATTCGTGTTTCCCTGAGGTGTTGCTGATGGGAGCAGCAGCACCTTCTTGGGATAAGTGGTTGTGAGCAATGGAGAGTGACTTCCAGGAAAATTGAAACGTGGGATGTAGTTTCTCATAGAGGGTAGCACATGTGAGCCAGTGCTGCCATTCTCATCCCTCTGCTCTTGTATCACACAAACAGCTCCAATGCTTATGCTCCAGTGTGGTGGGATGACTGATTCAGGCTACAACTGACCCAGGAAGAGGGTGTAGTCACCTCAGTGCAACTTGTCTCTGAGTGTATAGACCAGTATGAATGAATATGCAGAATTGGGTGGCCGGGAAGAGACGTGAAGGTGGTGCCAACTTTGGGCGCATGCAAGTCAGGCTTTATTCTCAAGCAAGACTCCTGGCAGAAAGGGATTGGAATACAGAAAGGCAACTGCATGAGGAAGTTGATTTTATTTTCAGAACTGAAAGACTCAGTGCCTCCAAGTTTTTTTGTGAAAGTTGCCTCGTTGATGGATATTTTTCATTGCATGGGAATGTGCTGGAGCATTGGACTACAAGCAGTTGTTTCCTAAAGCTTAGTGCCTACTACTGGTTGGTAGGTATCCATCTTCCTCTGTAAGAGAGGTCCTAAGGAGTCTTTAATCACAATCCTTTATGAGCAGCATCAGCAAAAATACAATATTTCTGTGAACTGTGTGTTTAATGTGGGTGTTTTGAAGCACGTGCATATGTGTCCCAGATCATTTGAGGGGAGGGGGCTTGCATTTGAATCTGCTGCCTTGTGAATTGGGGAACAGGGTGGGGAAACATGCATGTTGGAAAGTACTTCTTATGTGCTTTCTTGTCATCTAGAGGTTTCCTGACAAGTGTTCCAGTTGGTTATGGGGCAGCACAGAGGAGCTGCACTTGAGTTTCCAGCTGTGAACACACCAGTGAGGGGCCTCTGAAAAAAAAAAAGGAGGGGAAATTGAAAACAGAGCTAATGTAAGCAAAGTATGTTGGTGCAGGGTTGAAATTAATCACAGGCAGTCGGAATCTCAGGCTCTGTAATGGTGTATCCTGTGAAACTGGACTAATTAACTCCTCCTTGAGAATGTCTTTGATGCCTTAAAGGAGATGGACTCCATAATCTGTAGTCATTTTACTAGTTCTTAAAACATTCAGAACTATGTAGAGTGTTTTTATTATGAGAGGCACATTTATGTGGATGTAGTTATGGCTGTTAGCAATTCCATTAATGTGATCTTCAGATTTTCATAAATCACTCTGAACGGGTTTGGCGGATGCTTAAATTTCACGACTTGTTCCGAAGAGATTGTCTCACTGCTGATTTACACAAATAGTCCCAGAACTGGTGAAGCCTCTGTCTCATGCGTGACAAATTTAAGCTACCTGAGTTGTAATAAACCTTAAACAGAATTGAAAATGAATTATCAGTTTCCATTTTGTTCGCTTTAATCTATAGTTTTAAATTACTGTGCCCCTGATACAAATCAATAAGTGCAGAGTGTGGCCTTGATTCTGCAAGGTGAGTAGAGAGATGCCTATTGCTGAGCTGGTAGGCACTTGCAGAATGGAGGCTGGCTCTTTGTGCCATTTAATATGTAGTTGCTCTGTTCTCACCTGGCTCTTTTGAGTGTGAAGGTGATATTTTGGATATTTCACATGCACTGATTACTGAGCCATACAGGCTTGCACAGAGTTGCTGGCTTGTGTTGAATCTCCAGTGTAATGCTTAACCTACCTTTACTTCTTCAGAGTTTTGATTGGCACTATCTACTGTAGCATTTTCTCCAGTCAATGTGAAAATTTAAACCTTGGGATGTGACATAGAGTTAACTCCACCGAGCCACAACTGTGTGTTGTGGCTGTGCTCTTGCCTTGAATGAAGCCCGTGTTCCTGTGAAGTAATAAAATTGAGTTTTACCATAAACCCTATTTTCTTTCAGTGGTTTGGTTTCATTTTAATTTTAAAAGCAACCAATGTGATAGTTGAGGGAATGTTTGTAGCAGCTTGTTTTGGGATCTCTGTTATTAGCAGAAGCCTCTCCATTTGATTAGTTCAATAACTCTGAACTGTATGCTAACGATGCTCTCTGTCTCATAGTAATATAACTTTCTGTGGTTTAAGTTTTGACAACATACAAGATTGGGGATGTCACCCATTACATAAATAAGGGTGGAAATCTTGCATTAGACACTTTCTACTAAGGTGGCATTTAAAAAACACAAATCTGTCAGCAGAACATGCAGGACTTTTATTGCTTTTCTGGATCAAACTACATTAATGCCCTTCTTTTATTGTTTGTGGATTTAGCTGTGTAACTATAGAGTTAAATCTTGTCTTTGGCACATTTTACAAAACTATACTGCTTGTGAATTTGTGATAATGGTGAGAATGAAGGCTTAGCAAATGTCTCTTTAAGCTATTAATCATGAGACTGGCAACATCATTGTCTTTATTACATTCATAATTTAAAAATCCTATCATGGAGGAGGAAACATGGATGCTTGTTAAATATATTCTTCAGTGGAAAGTACTAAGAAATCAGATCATTAAAGTACAGAATCATAAGAGACACTAGAGCCTTGCCAGGAACAATAATTACTATTTATATGTAATAGGCACTGGGAGGGAAGGAGATGAGTCTGATTTGCTTGTGCCTGAACTTAATGGGTTTTATGAGTAACCAACTAGAAGGATTTGGGGATTGAATTTCATTTTGGAGAATGTAATATTACAAACTATAGAGCTAAAAACTATTGCAAACTGAGTGAAATATCTTGAGAAATCAACTGGTTTGTTTTCTTTCAACACAAATAAGCAGAACATGTGCAAAACAGCTCCAGCTCTTGCCTGAAATTCTGATGAGTTCTTAATTCTTGGGTTTGATTTCAGCATTGCTGGTAACACCTCTAATGCAGCACTTTGTCGAGGTTGCAGACCTTACCTAATGCTCAGGTTACCTGGGGCAACTTTGGGAAGTGGCTGAGAGGAGGGATCAAAAATCCATTGAGGAATCTGTTTGCACCACCTTGTGATAAATGTGTTGTGGGAGGAAGAGCAGGGGAGAAACTTGAGCTTTAAATAGGGTGTATTTAACTGGATAATGTGGGTCAGGTCATGTTTATATAGTACATGAGTTTGATGCAGACAAGGAGCCATCTTATTCATGGAAACCTTTGGGTTGAGTGAGAGAGAAATGCAGGGAAGAGATGCCTTCTGCAGGGATCGTTGCTCTGCGTGTAGGGTTGCTATGTCTTGCTTCAAGCCCGTGCATTTTAGATCAACTTAATGCAGGCAGCAACTGCAGCAAAGGAAAAAACTGCCTCTGCAGTGTTCAGCTGAACATCACGTTTGTTTAGGGCAGTCGGGGCTTGACAATTTATCCTCAGCATCTCTGACAGCTCCAGCCCGTTGAAAAGCTGACGGGCGGCTGCTGCTCCTCTGCAAACACGGGGCTGCATTCAAATTCAGTCGATTCCAGCTCACCTTCCAGTTCCTGGCTTCTTCAGGGCTTCAGGCTGGGGGGATGGAAAGGGTTGTTTTTAAATAACAAGCTTTTTAAAAGGCTGCTGTTTTCAAAGAAGTCTGAGGTAGAGTTTTAAGGTAGATCTTCAATTAGTATATTCCCTTCTCATTCAGGAAACTTGGCTTAGGACATCTGCTCTTGGTTTTGCATTCTGAATTACTTCTGGTTTGCTGTTAATGGGCAGAAAAGCATCTTGAGGGGCAGAATTTTTGGCACAGTTTTGGGGTTTGTCCTCTGGTGGATGACCCTTCAGGTAAAGGGTTTTTTTCTTTAGAACATAAATACTGCTGTAAGGTGCTTAAGAACTAATGAAATGCAATGCCTTAAATTAGTGGCATTTGATTGTCCCCAGACAGGATGTCCTAGTCTCTAGAAGGGACTGGGATGTATTTTGAGGGATCAGTGCTATTTAGACGACAGGAAGCATACAAGTTCAGCTCCCAAATTCACCATTTGATCATTTTACCAGAACAAACATCAGAACAGAACATTGCACTTCTGGTGCAGTTCTTAGCAGGGCTGTAGCTCGTGGCCCTTTCTGTGGGGGCTCCCTGGGTGCAGCCTGAATCAGATGGATCTTCCCAGGGTACTCTTTGGCCACCAGATGTCACGCAAGGACCACCAGAACTGTGCGCACTGTTGGCACTCCAGCTCCTGCTCATGGGTTGACCAAGCCGTGGTGTCCTGGTTGCGTGTCGCCTGCCACGTTGATGGTTGTCTTCTCACGTGTTTCTCAGCAAAGTCTGCACTGCACTTGCAGAAAGAATGTGTATGTTAAACCAACCCCCCCTCCCCCACACCTTCCACCCACCATCAAATCCACTGAAAATCCCTCTGTATCAAACTTGTAAGTGTTTGACTCCAGTGCGATTACTCCAGAGTCCCATCAATTTTACAAATTGGCCGAAACATTTTTTGGTAGAGAAGTCTTGCATACCAGAAGTCTTTAGTCTGATCAAACTGTTGCCCTACCATAGATCACAACTGTTATTTTTATAACTCTGTATTACCATGGCAAATGCTGGGAAGGGGGAGAAACCACATCAGTAGCAACTTCTGTCTGATTTGTGGTCGTATGCTTATAACTTGACATGGTTTTGCAAATAACTAAACAAAACCAGGAATTCATTAGGGGGGGGGAAAAAATCAACAAAAAAAACCTAACTCAAAACTCAAAAAAAGCTGCTGCATCAAATATCTTGTGTGGAGAGTCTGACTTGCTCACAATTTGGATCTTGTAATGGAAAATGGTTCAGAGCAGGAATGGGAACCAGTTGCCCCTGTTAGAGTTGGGACTGTGCTGTGGCTGTCAGCCACTGCCAAATGCTGTGACAGCCTCTGGGCCATGGATTTTTTTGAATTTTTATTTAATTGCTGGTGTCTGCTCAGGCTTTATCCTAATTTTAGTAACATTCAGTGCTCCTTTTTCTCTGCAATACCTTTATAAATTCTCATATAATCTGATCTCTGATTTTAAATCCATCTGTCATTCTTGAGCTGTATATTTTCCAGCTTTAAAAGGTCTTGTTGAAGGAAAATTTAAATTCATGGCCTACTGAAAATGCATTTTTCTTTAAATTATTCATCGGTTAAAATGTCTTTGAACTTGTGTGTTTGTGTAGCTGGTGAGTCACAGGGCAGATGGTGGGATACCTGGATAGTCCTTGCACAGATGCCCTATCCATGCACTGCTCACCCCACGGCAGCAGTGGGACCTTGATGTATCGACACCCCACCCAAGGACCAACCTTCAGAGGTGTCCCCTGTCTGTCACATGCCATCCTGTTCACTAGGTGGCATTGCTTCCTAGTCTAAAAGCCTCTAAATACTTCATTAATTATGCTAATCCCCACGGTGGACAGAAAGTGAACTGCACTATGATGGCTTTGCTCTTGTGTCCTTTTTATTCTATCTACGTTGCTGATGGGATTTCTTGAGTTAGGAAGTCTGCAGCATCCTCATCCCAGCTCCTGAAGTTCTGGGCCTATGGAAGGCTTTGTCTTGGAAAATTTGAAAGAGCCTGTTGGGACACTAAGTGTAGTGCTCTTGCTGTTGGTAGATAGCTCTGTAGTCCCAAATCCTCCAAAGTCATCGCCCTCAAGTTACTCACATGGATTGTCATCTTTAACACAAAATGTGAATGTCCTTGCTGTGTGGGATAGCTGGAACAGGGATGGTGAAGCCTTGCCTGTCCTGGAGTGGAACGAAGTGTGCTGATGTGGGAATCCTTTCCAACATCAGACCAACCAGAGAGACAGTAGGAGAGCAAGATGCTCTGGATGATAGTGAGCTACTGCTCATCACTTGGGTGTTTTGAGGGAGATTCTTTTTCTTTTTTTTTTTTTTCCCCATCTAGCTCTGTTATTTTACATTCTTATGCCCCTCCTTCTCCTCTTTCCTCCTCCACCTTTTAATTAAGGGCTGAAACATGGTGGATTTGAGATGCCTCTCTATCGCCAATGGATATTAATCAAAGCCTTTGGTAAGGTTTAAAATGAGAGGAATTCTGTCTTTATAGGCTCATTTTAGTACCAGGAATATTTAATTTGTCTATGGACACATCAAGAAGGCAGGTGGCAAGATCTCTTTAAGGTGTAGCTCTCACCTCTGTAGGTGTGAGGTCCCAGGTGTGAAACTACACAGGAACCTGCCAGGCTGGGAATGGCCAAACCTGCCGGAGGCGACTGATGTTGTGCTTGGCTGAGAGCAGGGTGCTGCCCCTGGAGGAAGAGGATCCTGCCACTTTCCAGCCCTAAATTTCAAGTGTGCTTCTCAGCCTGCAATATTGATGCGCCTTTCTCTTTGCAAACCATGGATCTGAGTTAAGACCTCCAAATGCAGCTCTGTTCTGAGCTGGTCAGGACAGTGGAGTCCCACACTGGGCTCAAGCATATCCTTGCCTTGCTCTCATAAAAGGACAAGACAAAGTAGTTTTTTGAACAAGACTTTTAATGAAAAAGCAAGATAAAAATAAATGTAAATTGAAGATCCTGTTTCTCATGTGTATTTTATTAAAAACTACAGAGTTATTCATTCTTGCTGTGTAGTATAATTGCTAAAACATGATTTGTAACCAAATATAGCTGCTTGCATTAAAAATGGCACTATGTCTTAGTAGGGAGGATGATATGGTAAAGGAATGCTCATTTAAACAATTACATAGTTCAATTTTTGTATTCAAACCCTCGGCTTTTCGACTTTTAAAAAAGTGAACGTAACCTTGAGACGTTTGTTAACTTGAATTTTTGTTGGACTGCACTTGGATGAAGGATGGTATGCAATTAAAATAAACAGTATACTTTTAAAACTGGTTATATACAGAAATGAAACTTGTCAAACCATGTTTTGTATTTTGAAGTGATTGAGTAAAAGATAATGAATGTGACAGATTCTGGTCACAGCAGGACGATAAATGCCTTTCATTGTCTGGGGCCTCTGTAGCCATGGAGAGGATTTCCAGAAGCCGTTTGTGAGAAACCAAGGGCTTACATTTACTGGTTTAGTTCCTACAGGTTTTTGAGATGGCTTGTGTGGCTTTTTTCCTCTGAAATTCTAGAATTTGTAGCTCTTACCCTTCAAATGTGGAGTCATTTGCTGGGTGAGCAAATACGGGTGGTTTCCCATTTCCATCTGAGCTGGGCTGGATGAAGATCCCCTTGTCCTGCACTGGGTAGCTGCACTGGAAACTGGTGGCATGGGGAGATGAGCTTTCTGTGTGAGAAAATGTGCAGATATTTACATTGAAATAAATAAATTCATCCTTTGTTCCAGTCTAAAGACTGGTGTGATATTTTATTGTGGGACCCAGTGCACTTAAGTGTCCAAAGTGTTAGCTATCATCTGAAGGTAAGGATGTTGCTTTCTGGATTTGAAACCTGCTAAAATTCCCACATCCCTGAAACTGAGGCACCTGAGGAGCGAAGGCAGCATATCTTGTCTTTATTTGGATAATAGATTATACTCAAGGTTTCTGCTTTGATGTGTGCTGTGGCATTCAACTTTAGAATCAGGTTTTGTTTTTTCTAAATGACAGATGAATGTTTGACCCAAATCACCTGAAGTTGGCCTTTTTCAACAATCTAGTTGTTGATGACCTGAGAGCAGACAGTCAAGGTTGTGAGTTGGTTGCTGTTTGCTCTACATGGCAGGGTTTCTGAGGCCTCCTCATTTCTCTCATGCCCTCAGCTGAAGGTTTAAACATCTGCTGGCTGAAGCTCAGTGTTGACTGGAGAGAGGATGCGTTGTATCCATCCTGGTGTGCAGGAAAAAGCCTTTTCAAACCTTCTCTCTGGTGTTTCCCAGGGACTTCAAGAGCCAGTTGTATATCCACAGCTTCCATTCCTAAGGACTCCTCTTGTTAGAGCCAGATATAAGCTGTTTCAGAGATGTCTTTAAAAATCAATGCTCCTCGAAAAGAATAAACAAGTTCCTTCTGATGTGAGATGAAGTCTCCAAGAGGCTGTGGATGGCTCTGGGGGGTATCATCAAAACCATCCTCAGCCCCACTTCCATTCCAGAGTTTTTATCTGGGGGAAAAGAACAATTGCATTTAATTTGAAATGCTCTTAGGGGCAGATAACTTTTATTAGACTTAAAATTGGGATTTTTTTAGAGTTGCTGGAAAGTCTTGGATACTTTCAACCTTATCTGAACAAAAACATTGATTTTTGGTTAGATGTCTCCAAAGCCACACATCTGAAAGCACATTCAACAGAATGCTTAAAGATTTTATTTCTGTCCCAAAGGTGAAAGAAAACAACTTCAAAATGTCAGAAATGCTGTTACCTGATGAGCTCTGGTTTTTGTAAGGTCAGGAAAAAATGATGGATACAGTAACAAGTGTTTGTGCTGTTACCTTTTAAAATATATATGTGATGCTCAAGTTCATAAATGTAGTGCGTGCCATTCAGAACCTAAAAAATAGCAGCAGAAAACAGGAGTCCTTGGTCTGTCCCTCCTTGTTTCTCCTGAAATCGATTTTTGTTTTAAGTTCTTCTGGTGTAAATAATTTTAATGAAAAGGAGAAAATTGCTAGGTGGAGTTTATCATCTGGAATATATAGGCTTAGATGGTTTCTAGAAATACAGAAGACAGGTGAGCAGAGCTCTGAATGCCCTGGAGAAATCGTACCCAACCCTTTAAAAAGAAAATTAAAAAAAATAAAAATCAGTTGTTATGCTGCAGTAGGTTGACCTGGTGCCACTCTGCCTAAGAGGGTTGGGGCTGTGGGTTCACACATGGCACAGCCTGGACGTACCCAGGTGTGTGATGGAGCTGCCCCTGGACATGCTGCAGGGCCCAGACCCCTTTCTCTCAGCCCTCACAGTGTGGGCCAAGAACAGGTGAGAGGCCTCATCCTCCATCCACACTTCATTTTCTCAAAACTGTGGCCCTGTGAGATGGTGGAAGTTTGTGGAAGGAGGGGGAAAGGGGACTCGAGCAAAGTCATGATCCATCCTGTGATAGATCCATATGATCCATGGATCACACTTGCTCTCTGCTCCTGTTTTCTTCCTTTCTTCTACAGTTCTGATAAAGATGCTTCAGGAAAAACATTCTGGTCTACAGAGTTTTGTGCTGTCAAAAAGCTCCTTGTGCTTTGGGCTTTACAGATGGGACGTCAGCTGATGTGGTGGTTCAACATTTAGCCTTGTGTATCTCTTGCCCAGCTCGCCCTCACCTTCATCATGGTCTCACAGAACATCCTCACTACTCTGCACTTCCATTCCAGCCTGCCAGGGGCTGGTACAGGTACAGCTCCCAGCCCTGGTCATTCCCCCAGAAACCTGAATTACCCTGCTCTGATCTCTCCCTGGTCTCTCCATGTCATTTTGTCACCTCAGCATGGTTTTGGTACAACAATGCCCAGGGCTGTGGTGCTGAGCCACTTCTCCTTCCTTCCTGTGCCTCTGCCATGAGCAGTGACCATCCCCAAGGCATCCCAGCAGCGAGCAGGAACCTCTTTGCTGACACCAGCGGGAGTTTGAGGGGGTCCGTAATGCTTTGCAGACAATTTTCTCTCTGTTATTGTTTTAAACTCCATGTTGGCCATTCCTGCTTCCCAGGTTTCCGTGTGTTTCAAATTATTTTCCCCAGAGGCATCGACAGCATTTTTCCAAATTGAATCTCATTTATTTTCTACCCAGGTTTCCAATCTCTCTGGGGCCCTTTGTATTATTTCTCAGTCCTCACTGCCGTGTACAATATATCCTAATTTAGTATCGTCTGTGAATTATATTACCATGCCCTTTAGTTCTTCTTCTATTTAATGAAGATATTTCCAAGAAAAAAAAATTCTAAACTATATTTTATTAAAATAAGAAGGTAGAGTCTTAAAAACTCCTTTGTGGGTTTCCAGTTTGAATGCTAAATCTTTTTCAAAGGAATCTTCAGCGTTGTAAGGATAAATTAAAACCTTCCAAATATCGAAGTTGGTAGATGTAAAAATTAATCAGTTTTTCAATTAGCTGAGACCTCGGTCCCTGTGTAGCAAGCTCTGCACAGGGCACTTTCTCTGACAAAGGCACCATCTATGTATTTGCAGCAGATTTTTTTTAAACCAGCACCAAACATATGTTTCAATTCCTCAATAAATTTGTCCCCTTTCCCTTCCTGACCTTTTCAGGTTTGCTCTCTGTGGCTGTTCTAGCAAACATGTACACTGTCAGGAATGGTGCTGAAACAGCATATTTTAATGTAAACTGTGCAGGCTTATTCATATAGGACATGATTTTCAAATTCAGAATCATGAATATTTGCACTGTAAGGTTGATTCTGTTGTACCTTTTTATTTATAAGATAAGAAGTGCTGCCTGTTGGTACCAGGCTGGGAGAGCATCATGCCTCTGTGGTGGGGAACACGGTACTGTGGGAGTTGTATGTCCTATCAAAACAGCTCAGATTTCTGACTCTGGATAGGGAAATAGCACTGGCAGTTTGCTGGCGATTCGTATCCTGAAATATTTGCTGCATAATTTCTAGCATTGAGCAATTTCATGGAAACTATGATCTGCTTGTGAAGAGAAATAAGATGTAAATTGGATTAATAAATTGTTCTCTGCAAACAGTTTGCTGGCTCCACAAGACTTTTCTCTTTCAGAGTGCTGCATCTTGCTGGTGTCTTCAGTCCTTTGTGGATTGGGTGTTTGATCCTGTGTGCAACTAGTGCTGGGTGAAAGCATCGGAAAGACCCCGGAGCTTTGGCACATTCCAGCTGTACTGACCCATCCCAGTCTGCCTCTGGCTCCTGCAATCCAGGGGCTTACACCCCGCAGTTGGAGGTCGCCATGCTGAGCGAGGCTGTGGGTGCTGCTGGGAAAATTCTTGCCCTGTTTCATCCTTGAGAACATGTGGGCTTAGGGGTATGTGGAATTGTGATGGGTAGTGCTGTGTGTCTCCCCTGCCCTCGGGAATGAGGAGGGCTGGTGGCGGACCTTGCAAACTGTCCCCGGTGTCCTGGCGCACCCGCTGAGCTGCCTGTGCATCCCTGTCCCCTGTGAGTTGCTATTGCTTTTTTTCAGTGTTAAAAAAAACGAGCCTTGGTCTCTGCAGGTGTAGGGGCTTCCCCAGGGATGAGGAATCCCCCAGCTCCTGGGGCTGTATCACTGACATCCCTGCCGCCTCCGAGGGGGATGCTCTGGTTAGAGCTGCCAGCTCCGCTGGTGTGCAGCAGCTGCAGGAAATTAGAGGAGCCTTGGGGCTATTCTGGGAAACACCAAGGGAGATTCCCGAGGTTTCCAAAGCAGAAAACTGGCTCAGAACTGCTGCCTCCATGCCAGGCAGGGATGATGTGGAGCTGGGCACAGAGCCCCGCAAAGAGAAGGATGTTTGATTGACAGAACAATGGAATCCTGCAGGAGTGATCCAGAGTCAGGGATCCTTGAGACAGGTGATGGTGAGTCTGGGCCTGGTGGTTGTGGAGTGCTCAGTGGGCTGTAGCCAGATGGCTGGGACATCCCTGGTGTGGCACAGCAGGCTCCACCAGGATACCAGGCATATTCCCTCACATGGCACCCTGCTGAGTACAGGGCCCATAGCTAATTTGGGACAGGGAGTGTAGGATATCACGTGTCTGTCCCCTGGGTCAGAGAGGAGATAGTTTTTTCATTGCTTTGCGGGGTTCAAAGGCAGTAAAGGTCAAATCTTGCACCGTTCACTGTTACTTTCTGGAAACTTCAGCCCTTGGGACTTTTCCATCTGTAAATCTGACTCTTGCCTGCAGAGAGGTACCTGGCTTTAAAAAATACTGTTCACCTTATAGACCTTATGACACCCTCTGATTTCATCAGAGCACATGAAAGCACAATTGCTCATCCCTCATGCTGACTCCATTGAGCAAAAATCTTCCCGAAAGAGGGACTAAAAAGCACATTGTGTAGTGGTGGTATTTGCACTGGGTCTCTTATGCGAGCACATATGGATGTGGAAAACACTGAGTCCAGACACCTCCTTAGTAGCTTCAGGTCTGATGAAGCTGTGCTTCCTTAGCTCTACACGAAAGCCACCCTTGGTTCCTGAAACCACCTTTCCTTTAAGTCCTGGTCATGACGGGAGGCTCCAGCTTGGTGGGTAGCATTGTGTTACTTAAGCAAGTGTTTAGAGAGTGGCATGTCCTTGGAGACAGCAGTGCCTTTATCCTGGGGGACAGACCCAGACCTATCTTCCCCCTCCTCCACCACAGGCCAAATACCAAATTCTCTGGCCAAGCATCCCTCCTCTTTATCAATAATTTTAATCGTTTTAATAACGTCCCCTCGCACGGATAGGATTACGATTAGAAAATGTCAGAGCCTTGTTATCATCTAATTAGAGTCACATTTCAGCAGAATAGAAAGGAAAATCTTCAAGCACTGCCTTGTGCAGTGAAATGGGAAGAAAGTGATGATTTAAACCAGCTGCAGGCCGAGCCCCGGCTGCAGTCCCGGCTGAGACGCAGGGCACGGCTCAGGACACAGCGATGGTCCCTGGTCAGAGCCCTCTGAAGCAATCAGTGCAAACTGCTCCCAGATCACTTTTGCAAAGCGAAAAACTCCGGCACAGTCCAGTAAAAACAATCAGGCTGTCAAGTTTGCCGGCTAACAGCTGAGGGGGTCAGAGCAGCAACACAACACAAACCAAAATAAACACCACCTCACTCTGCCAAAAAAGCCTTTATCACTCTTCTGGGAGAGAGGGAGGCACTTTCAGATGGCTTTAACTTTTCCCTTTTTTTGGTTGTTTGTTTTTGTATGCTTAAATGTGAGCGGAGAGTTAGGATCTCTTTCCGCCCTTCCCCTAATGCCATTATGGCAGACAGAGGTACTCTTAGGAGAGCCTCTTTGTTTGCCTTTTGCAGGAGGAAGTTGGAAAGGCAGAGGGGAGAGTGGGTGTGTACAGTCTCTTAACCCCTTGGAAGCTGCCTGGGGATTTGCTTTGGCTTAGCTCATCCTTAGGCCTTTGCAGCACATCACCCATTTGTAGAGGAGGATCCATGGCTGTGGTGAGAGACGGGGCTCTGCCATGATGCTGGAGTATCCGTGTTGGCGTGGGATTCGCAGTGGCACAGTGCTTGGTGGAGGGGAGTCTCGGCTCCTCCAGGTTTAATGACCCCAAGAGCTGCAGCAACGCACGAGTGATACTGTGAAATGTTATTCTGTGCACCAATAAGGCTTGACAAACACCGTGACTGCAGGGAGGACGATGCAAGCCCTGGCTCTCAGTCCATCCATGCAGAACCCCTTTGGCAGCCACCCCGCTGGGGCGCTGCCGCCAGCCTGCCAGAGGAGGTCATGTCTGACAGTGAAACGGGGTAGCTGGTGGGGAGCTGTAAAAACCAAAACTGCTGCAGCTCTGGAGAGCCTGAGCCACAGCACGGGCACCGGGAACTGGGGATTGCAGTCCTGCTGTCATCCCTGTGGGACAGGCAGAGCTGGCTACACTTGGCCTGGTCACAGGGTGGGGGGGAGAAAAATGGAGCATTTCTCTCAAAAGAGAGCTTGCTTGTGCCTCACTCTGCTCTGTAGGGATGGAATCATAGATCCACAGAATTTAGATGGGAAAAGACCTCCAAAATCATTGACCCCAACTGAAACCAAGAGATGCACCCCTTACAGCAGCGTTGTGATGCTTTGCTGTGGGGGAAGCAGCCCTTTGGTTCCCCCACGGGTTTAGCAGCATGATTGCCTCTAAGGGTCTGGACTTAATCACCCTCCTTAGGGCCAAAATGTCGTCTCCCTGTGATTCCTGCCTTCAGGAGCCTGCTGGAACACCTGCTGTGTGGAGGGGGCTAGACCCCAGCACTGACCAGCCCCATGTAATAAATAACAACAGTAAAAATAGTTATCACTTAAATAGCACTTTACATCCTCAGGTTGCTGTAAAACCCCAACTGCTTAATCACAAGTCACTCTCTTGATGTTTAGAGTGAACTGAAAATTTTGGTCTCAGAGGAAAATGTAGTTTCTGGTGCCAAGAGCTACAGTGGGCTGTGTCAGCAGCTCCACCGGGAGCAGGACAGGGTCACATTGGAGGCAATTAAAGCTCAGGTATTGCACCAGCACTTTACAGTGACCCAGCCTGTGGCAGGGACTGGTTCTGAGCCAGCACCCAGCACCCAGCACCCAGCCCTGCCTCGCCTCTACCACTGCTTTGCAGCCGCCTCTAAAACTCCTGACATTTTGGGATTTGCTATATTTAAACAGGCAGATAGTTTAGCCATGGCCAGGAACGCATCTCCGACAGTGATGGCTATTGAGAGTGGCACTGGGCTGCCCCCACTGCGCCGGGGGCCAATGGTGGCATTTCTGCCAGGCAGAGCTCCCCCCTTCCCAATTAGGGGTGCTGCTAATTTTAAACGAGCTGCTGCCACCAAGTAGGAGCACTTAAAATATCATCCAGCCAAAGTGCCTTTGGTGAGAGCTGAGGGTTGAGTGTGAAGTGGAGTCTCCGGTCCCTGACATTTCAGGGCAGGGAGAGTTGTGCCCCTCTGCCAGCTGGAATGAGCAGGTTTGGGGAGGGGAGGATTTTCTTTGGATCGATGTTTTCCAGAGCTTGGGGAGGGAGAGGGTTTTTTATCAAAATGAAAACCAGCTCTGATTTTGTTTTAAAGCTTGTGAAAACGTTCATTTGGCCTGATGCAAAGCGTTGCATTTCATTTTGCGTTTTAATTAATTTTGTGATCCTTTAATTAGACTAATTTCAAAGAAAGAAGTGTTTCTCTTAAAACTGTAAGTCAAAAGATTTTGAAGATCATTTCTGCTTCTGAAACACTGCTTAAAAGCATTAGAGACTCTGCTTTCTAGAAACCCAGGTTAATTCCTGCCTGTACAGAGTTTATGAATGCCTTGGGAGTTAAACCTGAGGAATACTTTAAAAAAGGACCCTTGTTCCTCAGAAAGTGAGCGCTGCTGCATGTGGTGCTGGGATGAAAGGTGAGAGGGTCTCCTCTTAGACCTTTCCTGTTCCTGAAAAAAATTCAGGGCACTGGTTGGTACAGAAGGAGCTGGAGTCTGTTGCTGGCCAAGGGCCTCATAACTTTGAGAAGCTCCAGCAATGGCAGAATTTCACACTGCATGCTCAATACATTCCTACGTGTGGAAGTAAAAAAAAACTGTCTTTAGAGAAAACTGTTAACATTGTCTGTGGATGGCTGTAGCTGCAGCACGGGTTCAGGGAACAGATGCTCAGCTGCTGCTCCCGCGCTGTTTCTCATCACACAAGAGTCACTAATATCAGTATGAAGGAGACCTTCAGACCACCATTCCTTAAACAACGAATCTGCTTGCCTACTGACCGCCATCAGGGCTTGAACACAGCAGAACTTCTCCAAAAGTGTCCCCTGCCCTGTACTGGTAAGTTTATGTTTGTCACCCTGGGATACTGCTCCCTGCTCAGTGCTGAGGCAGATCCAGCCCCCTCTAAGTGCTCCTGAAGCTTGTGGTGGGTCTCGTCTCATCTCTACCAGGGCTCCAGGGACTGGTAACATCCACCTGCCTAATGCCCATGTAGGGGGAGAACAGGCTCATGCAGGTGCCGCCAGATACAACCTCCAACTCCACCATACCCATAGCTCCTGTTTAAAAACCGGCAGGTGATGGGACAAAGGTGCCATCCTAAGGTGGAAAGACCCCTGGCTGATGCTGAGCCCATGAGATGAAGGAAGATTTTTGGGAAACTAAAAAATTGTTTGGAAATTCAGCACTACTCTCAACCCTGGTGGGGGTTATCCCAGAGCTGTCAAGGTTGCTTTTTCTAGAGCCTTTGTTGGTGTTTCATGTCTATTAACTTCAGTTTCCAATTGAATTGCTGTGTATCTATCAGTTGGGACACTCGGAAAGTGGATGATGCAGGAGCTGCCTGCTGTTGTACATTGCTTTTTGTACATGATATTGAAAGAAGAGGTACCGGATGCTTCAACTGCTTTTGGGAAGCTTTCTGTTTTGTTAGGGCTGCATTAACAGAAGGTAATTTTATGCAGCATGACAGGAGCACACAAATGAACACAAAACCCTCAGCGTGCACAGAGCAGGGCTGTGCTTACTGAACATGTGTGCCCTTGGATTGACTCGGCTGGTGGGAGCATGTTTCCCTGTACTGCTGACCTGCTCTGAGCCACTCCCAGAGGATTTTCTCCGTGGTGGCATTCCTGGGTGTATTTTCTCTGCTCCGAGATTAGAAGTCAGCACTCTGAAGCTGCAGAACAAAACACTTTCCTTGAGGTGGTATTTGCATTTGAAAGGCAGGATGGCTGTTCCAGGACTTCACTATTTTGCTAACTTCTTCTGGACAGTCTCCTGGCTCTGTTCTCACAGTGCTTAATTTGGGGCTCCATGCTCTGATCCCAGCGACCTGCATCTGGCTTGAAGCCAGCCTTAATTGTCCTGTCTCAGGGTGGTTGGGAGAGCCATCCAGCTCCAGCACAAATTACAGTACTCGGAGGATGGCTGCAATTTCTGTCCTGCTGCCCTCAGTTCCTGGGAACTCTCCTGGCAATCAGCAAATGATGTGACTCACACTCAAAGAAGCCAGATCCACTCCAGCCTAGCATGATATTTTGATTAGTAAGAGGTTGGCAGAAGAGCTGAGAGGTTCCTGCATGTGTGCCAGGCTGTGCACATTATTCCCCCACTGCACCAGGCTCCTACTTGCTGCTGTAGCTTTGGGGAGCAGGTAAGTACCATATTGGGGTGCACACTTGCACCTCCCCTTCCACGTGATGAGTTGAGGAGCTCCAGCTGACCAGCCACCCCAGCAGGATACTCAAAGCCCTGTTCTGCCTGCAGGCCTGGGCTTGGTTCCCTTGGAGCACGTTTGGTAATGCTAGTCAGGCTTTGGTGACAAAGGTGTGTAATCCAGCCTTGCCTGGCCCCTCCTTTCATTGCACAGTGAATTTTACAGCTGGAAGTTGGGCTTTGTTTACCCAGAAACACAGGCAGTTTGCAGGAGTGTGACTTCGGTCCCCAGATGTGTGGGTGAGATGGGAAATTGCAAGTACTCGCACCTGTATATGCATATGTGAGCTGTGACGTGCTCAGAAATGCTCACTTTTATCAGCTCTGCCTACTTCTGGAGATGCCTGGTTAATTTATCAACTGAGAAGCTCCATCTCGCTAAAAGTCTCATTTCCATATTCTTTCCAGATGGTCAAGATGCCACAGAGACAGTTTCTAAGTAAATAACTTGCTTCTTCATGCAACCTACTGCCAGCCTCCCAGCTAGCTGCCCCAGATGGCTGGAGCATCCAAGGCGGTACCTGGGTTGTGAAAGGAAGCGCTGAGTCGCATGAATAATAGACACGGTGTGGCTGCAGCTTGGTACAGCAAATCCTCTGCTTGCAGCCCCGGATCTGGGATGAGGAACTGCTGGAAAATGGCAGTGCCCCTTCCTGTGTGTTGGTCCACCACAGCGGGCTGGTGCTTTGGGGGCAGTAGGGATGGGATGCCCTGTGGCCGGCCAGGAGCCTCCCGGGCAGAGCGGGGCTGTGCCGGGATGCTGCAGTGCCGGGCTCGGCAGCGGTGCCAAGCTCCTGCTCCATACAGCGTGTTTCTCTTTACACCGCTGTCTGATCACGAGTTAAAACCGAAAGGTTAAAAGCGTTTAATTATGCTGATGCTTTCCCAGCGGATTAAACAAGAGGATAAATAGACTACAGCGTGTTATTTTGGATTTGATTTTGTTTTTTAAACAAGGGGAGGGAGGCAGGAGGCTGCGGCTCCTTGGCAGCTGTCACACGTTCCGCTTTTGATGGTGTCAGTTGTGTCTGTGAGGAGGTGTTTCTCTTGCCACTGTCAGCATTTTCTGGGGGAGGCTGAATTCATTGATACAGTCTGTTTGCTGTCCACATATTCACAGTTCATGTGTTACATTTTACATAAAGTAAACTTAGCAAGGGGAAAACCTATTCTGCAATTCTTCAAAGCTAATGCACAGTAAATATATTCTGACACTGACAGGTATTTCTTATTAAATAGCTCTGAACTGCAGTACTAGGTTTTGCTTAAGTGGCATTATTCTCCCAGAGCAAAGACAGTTCATTTATTAGTCATTCTGAAAACCAAATAACAAATATTATTCTCTAAGCAAACTAAACAAACCATTTAAAAGGGGCCTGTCTGAAATGATTAAAGTACAGTGTCTGAAAAGCAGCTGACATTTTAGTGCCAAAATACCATATGGAGGCTCAAGTGCTTTATTAACATCCTTTGACCTAAGCTGCAAAATCTCCCAACACCTCTGAGAGCGGCGGAGCTGCCTTTCTGCGTTCAAGGGAGAGCGGGGAGGCAAATCTTCCTGCCAGTTCTTCAGATGTCATTTTGGCACACTGAAGAGCGAGGTGCGATAATTGAGGGGCTGGATGCAAGCAGGTCTTTTCTCGATTTCTGCCAGAGATACGCTGTAAAATAATTCAGCAAAGCCGAAAGTGCGGCCTTTCCACTTATGCCATAAAAAATAAATATATCATGTTTTTCTTGCTTTCTTACAGCTCTCTCTTTTTCTCTTAACTAAATATTTCCTTTCTTCTAAGCATCAGACACTATTTCTAGCTTTCAGGCGTGCAAAGTAAAAGAGCACGTGCACTGATATATATTTATTTATGGTCTACATGGGGCTGCCTTTGTGTATCCCCAGCTCTGCTCTGAAGATTTCCTTCACAAGCACGAAAACAATTTTGTACTGCAGGTCAGACAGAATAACTGATACTGCTGTTTACAGATCTCTGCTCACTGGAGAAGCTTATTAAGCTGCAGTTGGGTAAGGAAAAGCCTGTTCATCCACATTGGGATGATTATGAGTAACACCTCATGTGGATGCTGCACCATGCACTGATGGGACAGGCCCCTTGAGCACCTGGGTGCCAGTAGGAGATCCTCTCCAAAGGAGCTGTTCAAACAACCTGTTGTAAAATTTTTTGGTATAGTTCTCAGCCTGTTCCATGCATAAAATGCTTGGGATCTGACCTACCTTTTTTTTTTTTTTCATTGTTTTCATTATTAATAAGAAATCATCAAATAGTGAGAGGAAATAAGTTTTAGCCTGAGGTCTGCTCATGAAACATCTCCTGCAAGCACATCCTTGCTGGCTCTGAAGCTGGGCAGCTTGAGTTGGCAAGGATCAAAATAATATAGAACTTATGTGAGGAGTTTAATAAAAAGCCAGCAGATACTGAGCTGATGTATGTTATTAACTTGCTTCTCTGGGATTAGGTAGGTCTGGGTAAATGAGGAGGTATTGGTCCAGGTTTGCTTTCTGTCGGTGTTGTCCTAGTGACAGGGGATTACACGCCGCTGGGGATTAGCCTGATGACATGACATCGCCGGGGTAACGATGTACGTGCTGATGTCATTGAAGGCATTTGGTCGGGTCCAGAGTCTTTGGCATGAGCTGATGTTTCTTCCTCCCAGTAGCATCCAGGTGCTGCCCAGCCGAGCAGCACATCCCCCCACTCCATTGTGTCCATCAATTCTCTCTTCTCCCTGGAAGGGGCTGGGTGAGGCCGTTGCTCCCTCCTTGCTGACAATAGCACATGGACAGCATTTTCATAGCTGGCACCAGCAAGAGCTGTACAATAGTGGGAGCACTCAAAGTTCCTCTATGGACACATGATACGGTTCAATATGATGCTTTAAATAGCTCCTCTTTGGAGAGAGAGAGAGCAGGTCAGAAAGGCACAGTGGCCGTGGCACTGATGCTGCGTAGGTATCACCAAGTGATGATACTAACAGCTTTCAAAGACATTTCTGCTGGCAGCATGTGTTAGGGAAAATGAAAGCTGGTCTGTTCCTGCAGCTCGTAAGGGGATGCAAGACATCTACATAATACGGAGGAAATAATTTGGATCTGGGGAAACAAAACAGAATGGATTTTGGAAAGCAGCCCATGCCCTGGTCACGGTGCTGCCTTCCCACAGTGGTGCCAGGTTCCTGTGAATGGTTTCCCTTCCCACAGCTGGGTATAACACTGTAGGTGAAATGCTGGCCTAGGCTGGCAAGAGGCGCTGGAACAGCTGCAGCACCCGCCAGTGCTGTGAGGGAACAACTTTGTTAATCTGACATTGAGAGCAAATGTTGCTAATGAGAAGCCCAGGCTTTGGTAACCATGGTAATTCATGTTCCTGAAAATGCAAAACGAAGCCAGAGAAGGGGTCAATCCTGGTCCTCTCTCTGCTCCAACAGTTTGCAATGCTGGGAATTGCCAGAGAAAGCGAGGAGTGTGGAAAACTGGTGAGCAGGAGCAGCTTGGGGGCCTCATTCACCTTCCCACCCATCACTGGAGGAGCCCATCCTGTTCCTGAAACACTGTCCTCCCACTGCCCACTTGGGAGTGGGCTGAGCCCCATAAGCCTGGCATGAGGCAGAACTTCAGCCAGTACCAGCATCGCTTTAACTATAAACCCCCAGCTGGGGAAAGGCAGCAGCACTGCCAGCACGTGCTGCATGGTCACCTCTGCCAAGTGGCAATTTACTGTTTACTCCTTACACTGTGTCTCTAGGGCCAGCTGGGTTCCTTATAAATTTTTATATAAAATATAAAATGGCATCTGGAAGCCTATGGCATTTAGGGTCTTATTCTTCCTCTAAGCAGGGAAGAGCATTGCCCTCTCTTAATTTTTCACAAATGTTGTTGTCAGGCTCAAGGGAGAAAAGAACCTGGTAATTGGGTAATCCTGGCTGCTGTTCCAGCTGCAGAGCCATCACCAGCTCTACATATTTTTGAAGAACAAACACAAACTCCAGCCTGTGCAATGGCCACATGGCCACAAAGCCATTTGCAGATACAGAGCTAAATTGCAATGCACTGAGCCTAAAGCAAAGCCAGGATTAGGACTAAACGCATCATTTCCCAGGACAAGACTAGTCTCAGTTTAATGAGTAGATGCACCCAGGGGCATCCCTGGGTGTCAGAGCATCCCACACAGGTACCCTTAGAGGAACCTTAAGTCCAGACGTTGCCCTTTTCCCCTGGGCAGCCAGGGATTGCTGCACTGCTGGAAGAGGAGGAGTGGGCAGAGAGAAGTATTTCGGCTGATGAGGCCTTAGGGAAATCTGCTAGTGAGCGAAAATCTCTACAACAAGGAGGGGGTTTGCCTTAATTAAACTGCAGTGAGGCTGCTGGTGCGTAAACCTGACAAGGTGTGGGGGGATTATTTCAGCTTGGGAATGCAGTGAGATGCCATGGAACCATCCGTTTGGCGGGAGATGTCTGTCCAAGGCAGCAGTGAGTGCTGGTGGTGGAGAGCACAAGCAGGGACACGCTGTCAGGGAGCAGCAGCAGAGACTACGATACACCCCAGCAAGGAAACAGGGCTGTCAGACAAGGCAGAGAAACAAAAACAGGAAAAGAGTAAAAAAATAGTAAAACAACACAAGTGACAACCCACGCAGGTTTGTAACTGGAGTAAAGCTTAGAAAGAAGATTCATTAGGAGCCAAAAGCCCAAAACCCCAAGGCTGTGGGGCAGCCAAGGTTTCCAGCATTGTGCATGATGAGGCACAGCTGCTGGCTGTCCTGCTGTGGTACTGGTGCCTTCCTCAGGAGACATTTCAAAGGCAGCAGGCGCAGGGAGGGGTTTGCATGATGCCAGCAGAGATGGACCCTCCTGCCTGCGGGGCCCAGGTCTCCCTTCCCAAAGGACAGCCCCTCTTCTCCCAGCTTTTTCCAAGCTTACCCCATCTCCCCCCAAGCAGCGCTCTTTGCTTCCTCTGCCGACTACCCTTTGCTGGATCAGCCACGTGTTTCTCCACCTCTCTTGCCCCTCTCTAATCTCACTTGTGTTTATAAGCTTCAGAAGACCAACTTTGGTGGAACAGTTTAGTTTTTTTTAAATATCCTCCTTTTTGATGAAGTCAAGGTCTGGGAAGTCCTGGAGGACACCCTCAAAGGAAGTGTTAGGTTTATGTGCAGAACGAGGCAAAAAATAATAATCTCATTTTACTTTCTTTGGAGCAAGAATTGTCTTCTCTCCCCTTGGCTCCCCTCTGCCCTTGGCTGGGAAGAGAGAAAAAGGTCCTGTGACGCCACTATGCATTTCCAGCTCCTGAGGGTGTTATTTCCTTTAAGTGTGGCACATCCTCAAACCTGCAGATGCCCCAGGATCTTTCAGGAACTGGTTCTCATAGATCCCTCCTACAAGCCACTATCTGTTGCTGTGTGATACTGCAATTGTTCCTTTATGAGTTTTTTTGGAAGGGGGTGATTACTTTATTTTTTGACCTGTTACTAATTCCCACCCACCAGGGTGTCCTGTATCAACCACCAGCACCTCCTGAAAAGGTGGGTTCTGCTGAAGAAGGGGTGGAGGAGTAGGATAGGGTTCCAAAGTGAAGCATCAAGGCAGAGAAGGTATCAGGAAAAGACCTCAGTTGGGAGGAAATGAAAGGAGACCTGGGCATCTGCCGCAGCTCAACAGGGCTGTTAAAGATGAAAGCTCCTGGGCTGAACACGTGGTGTCCTGCCACTTGGCCAAACAAACAGCAGTGCTTCCAAAAAATCCATCAGCAGAGCCAGGGTGTATGGACACCCAGCCTGGGACCAGATGCATCCACCCACTGTGTTCACGTCTCAAGGCTTCACCAGTCATCTCACACAACTTATGGTGACGCAGTGCAGGGCGTTACTGACAAGTACCCTATTACCCGCAGGGATCTGGTGGCCACAGAAATTCCCAGTGCTGCCTGGGAGCTTCTGGCCATCAAAGCCTTGCTGTGCCCGAGTGAGCTACCTGTGCTGGGGAGAATGTCCCTGCCCAATGCAGGGCTCCTGGTGCTGCTAAAAGTATTCATTGCACTCTTGATACCTGAGCACACATTTTGGCAAGACATTCAGCCTCACCACGACTCAGAGAGTTGACAGCTCTCAAGTACATCCCAAGGATGAATAAAAAGTGACAGAACAGGTAGCAATTTCTGCAGTCAGCCTGAGTGTCTGCGAAGATGGTCTCAAAATTGTCTCACTCTCTTAGAGGCCAGAGGACGCCTGTCACGGCCACTTGACCTGCAGGCAGATGGTTATTGTCTGTCTGACACTGTCTTTGGGGACTTGATGGGTGCTTCTAAAACACACAGAAATGGCAAACGCTCGCTGAAGGAAGGAGGCAGCACCGGGCAGCTGAAGAACTATGCTATGCTCCCCAACAGCTCACTCTGCCAGGGTTAGGATGTGCAGGGTGAGTCACTGGAGAGCATAGCATGTCTTTTATCAGAGAGCAACTCAGTAGCCCCCATCCCTGTGCAAGCCCAAGGTTGGCAGGGCAAGGTCAGAAGTGTTTGCAAAGGCAGGTGAAAAAGCAGAAGCCTGTCACGAGGCTGATGTCACCTGCCTGTGATGTCACTGCTGTCTTCTTCAGAGGAGCACTTCCAGTGATAGCAGAGCTTCTGCAGTCTGTCTGCCAGCCTGCCACTTATTCTGTACAGCGTAATTAAGCAAATATATTAATAGAATGTGAGCCAGGGCCTGGGCAATGTTCTTCTGTGGCAGACAAATGCAGAGACAAAGCAGGCACCGACTTCAGAAGTCCTGCAGGATGCTATTAGTGGGCACAAACTTGCATCCCATTAATGCTATTGCTGTTAGGAAATGCCAAGTCATTTACATTTTAAACACAGCTCCCAGACCAGCTCCAGTCCAGGATTAGCTCCAGGAGAAGTACGAGCCTGTGTCTGCATTAAGGGAGCCTTGGGGTATCTGGGAATACCCTGCTAGAGCCACATTGCATGGGCTCAGCTTTTGTACCAATTGCAAAGCCACCCAACAGAGGTAACACAGGATGGGAACAAGAGGATCAGGGATCCTGGCAGGGCTCATCTCTGCCACGGTCTTTCCTAGGTGTTGTTGGTCAAAGCTGATGTTTTCTCATGGCCCATCAGTGACTTAAATGTAGCCCATGGGGTGGCCCAGCAGAGAAGGACCCTGACACCCACATTTGCAGGGACAACTCCTGCACATCCACATCACTGAAACAGCTCCACTGAAACAGCTCTGCAAGCCCTGAAACTGCCAGTTTCCCATCTCTGACCTTACATGATGGTCTTAACAAACTATGGCATAAATATGCCAGGCGAGGGAAGGCAGCTTTCACAGAGGATTGGGAATGTCATAAAGCAGGAGATGTTTTTTTCATTGCAAGGGAAATCTACTCATTTGAACGGACAGTGCTGCAGAAACAAGCCATTCAGAGGTGTTGGGAGAGGAGAAGAGGAGCACCACAGCCAAAATCCAAAGGGCTAATTGTGTAAAGCTGGTGAGGAGATGCCTTGGTCTGAGCTACCAGTGTGCTAATGGGGAGGTTGCTTAGCTACAGTGGCAAAGGTACCTCAGCAGACCCAGGCAGGGATGGGAGAGCCCACTGTAAACAGCCAGGAGGAAGAGGAGTCATTAAACGGTTCCCTAAAGATGCTTAACTAGTGGTAGTGGGAGGACATATATAAGGAGGAAAAGTTGGTCTGAGTACCAGGGAGGAAGCTAAGCTGTTTGGAAGATGCTTTGTCTGCTGCTTGGAGTGACCTCCTGTCACTAATTTCAACTGGAGTCTTTTCCATAACACAGTTTCTCCAGTTCTCAAGCATCCCCGACTTTCTCTTCTCTCTGACACTTTCCCATTTAATTTCTTCCCCTTGGAGGTGAAGTCTGGGAGCGCTGGTGTGTGGAACTGCAAGTTGGGCTGATTGCAGCCGGCATAGCTGTCTGGTGCCCAGGGATGGGAGCACACACGTGCTGCCCCTTCACGTGTGCCGCAGGCTTCACAGGAAGAGCAGCCAGGTGGCTTTGTGACCTTTTCTCTGTCAGCAAACATCACCCAAACTGACCCGAGCCTGGAGCCTACAGTTCATGTTAACAGAAAATCACTAACGAAGCTTTGCGTCTGTCCTGGTCCCATCCAATGCTTGGCAGTGGTCAGGGAGAAAATCACGGTGAGCAGCACTGACAGCACCAGCTCTAAACAACAGTTAGGAGGAGAATTATTTTAATGAATACATTTCCTTTCAATTGTAGGCGAATAGTGAGATCCCATTAGAATGGGGAAGCAATTAAAGCTAATAAAGATGAACACGCAGCACTGGGCGCATGTGGAATAACAAACAGCGAACAAAGGATTCAGGAGAGAGCTGACTCTAATCCAAATAAATGAGCGGTGATGAAAGGGAAAGCGGCTCGGGTGTCCTGCTGTGAGACACGCTTCCTTCCCCACCGGCTCCCTGCCCGCGTTTCACCTCAGCGTGGCAGGGAAATTCATGCTTGGGATCGGAAATGGAGGCAGCCAGTCAATGGGATGGTCCCTGCCGTGCCATGCCACTTGCCCACGGGTTGGAGGGGTGGCTGTGCTCACTGGGGAGTACCCAGTGCTGGATTTTCAATGGAGGTCAAGTGGCCCTAGCCAGGGCAAGAGCGCTCAGCAGCATTTGGTGAGGCTGCAGTGGAGAGAAGGGGCTGGACTGGGATGGTAGTGGAAGCACAAACTCATGCCATTCCCTGTCTTCTACTTGGTTATTGGTTGTGATCGTCCGCCAAAATTAACAGCCTGAACACAGTGAGCACGTGACTAGCCCCAAACCATCAGTGCTATGGTGAGGTGGAGCATGGAGGAAATAATTGCCTCTTACAATGGTGTATTTACACAGTAGGCTCACAGGAAAATTGGGTAAACTGATAATTACCTAAGGATATTATTGGCTTTGGCAAAGTTAATAATAATTAGTACTTCTCCTTTTCCAGGCTACTTACAGGAGAGACCTTTTATAATCCACAGAATACAAAGGACTCAAACCACCAAGAACTGCTTCCACGTGTGGCTTTGGAAAAAAAAACACATCAAGTATTTCTGCTGGCAGACTCCAAGGGTGAAAAACACCCAAAGACACTGGGGAGCCAGACTGAAAAATAATAATAGAGGTAGTAATAATAACAACAGCAACAACAATAATAATGATAAACAATTTTCTATATTTGAAAAAAAGCTTTACATAGGGACTGCATTTTCCCCAGTCTGTCTAGTGCAGCTGAGCCAGAGATAAACTCAGCCCTGACACTTGATAGACTCGTGGAATGCTGGAAGCTGCCCTGCCGTTCCTCTTCCAGCACTGGCAGCTCCTGGTTTGCTTTCTAGCTGCTGGTCTCAGTGGCAGCACAGCACTTCTCTTCCCAGAAAGTAGATATTATCCATCGCCTCTCAATGCATCCCCCATTCCTGCAGTATCTCCCCAATGCCTGTGAAACAGCAGCTCTGCACCACAAAGTGCCTGGGGCTGCAGTGCCAGGGCCAAGGATGATGCCACCACTCGTCTCCTGCACCCAAGCCTGGGGCTGAGCACCTTCCTGCTTTGTGTGGGACACAGCCCTCCCTCCTGCTCCAGCCTGTTCTGCAGCTGCCCCCCGGGAACAGCCCTTTCTGGGTCAACGCCACTTGACAGTTTGGGTTAAATGGGGTGAATTTGTTTTGAGAAATGCTGGAATAGTTTCCCCCCACCAGCCCATGGCCTCCTGGCTTGCTACTGCCTGGGGGAGAAGAAAGGTGTGGAGTGAGAGAGATCAGCCAGGTGATACATACTCAAAATTGAGGTGTGTGATCAGCCAGGTGAGTCCACCTCCAATACTGAATGCTGGGAGGGATGGCAAAGAAAGGATCCTGATTTCTGCACTCCAGCCTCTCTCCCACTCAGGCTACAAGAGAAGTCACCTCCCCTTGCTTCCTCCACCACCAAGCTGAGCCCAAATCTCGGCATCTCTTTACACATCCCTAAAGTGTACCCTTGCCTGTCACTCCTGCGCCTCCACCCCTCATTCCTGTTACTGAATATCCTCCTCCCCACTCCTGCCTCCTCACCCTGCATCCAGTCCTGCTCCTGTTGCAGCCACAGTGCCGTTGCAAAGACCCTCTGGGCCACTCCCAGTGCTGCCCATCCTGCCCTCTGCTCCTGCCTGTGGTGGCTGCTTCCCTGGCATGTAGGATGTTGGCTGTCTCTCCTGCTATGGGCAGCCTTCAAACGCTCAGAAATCACCAGTGAAATCCCGCCCTGCCCCAAGCTGGCCCATAAATCACAACATTATAAAAATAAAACTGTTTTGTGCGTGCATGCACATTTCAGGTTGCCTTTTAAACCTGAACTTGTTTCTCACACGTTGGCAGAAGAACAGAGAGGAGTTGGAGTCAAAAGGCAAGCTTGAAAAATAAACGCATACTTCTCTCTTGCTGCTTGTGAAGGGCTCCCAGAGGAAAACAGAAAAAAACGGGGCAGGAAGAGGCCCTGGAGGGGTCAGTGTGCCCGTTTCCCAAAGCAAGAGCAAACTTTACCCCGCAGGCATCAGTCTGGCTTGTGCCCATAAACTGGGGTGATGGAGGTACCAATTTGGTGCCCATGGTCCCCCACTTCCACTGCTCTCACAATTTTCTACTTTCTCCCTTTCCCCTCACTTTTTCCCTGCTTCCTTTGGTCCCATGCTCATCCAACCCCCTGTGTCTGTCCTGTGTCTCTGCAAGGGCTGCATCACTGCCATGGTGCTACAGGGAAACCCCTGCTTCTGCCAAGCCCTGCCCTAGCCATGCAACATGCGCTGTGCTCCTGCATAAGCCACCCAAGGAAGAGCCTGGAAGTTGTGCTGTCTTAAGCCACAGTTTAACATAATTAGACATCCTGGCTTGAGGGCAGTAATTACTTTTATAATCCTTAAACATATTTTTTAAAAAAATAATTGCCTCTCAATTCAATACCTTTCAAAAATCCTTTTAAACATTGCCGCCTTCTTCAAACACAACTCAGTCAACAGCAATTACAATAAATTATTCCAAGTTCTAAAAAATATATAGGAATTAATCTGTATGTGCAAACTGCTAACCAGTCCTTGTTTATCCTTCCCCCCTGCCAGCCATGTGCTTCCTAGCTCCCTGACTGCAGCACTGCCCTCGCTGGACTCCCATCCTAGCAAAGCATCTGCCTGCCCTCACCAGTACCAAGAGATGTGCACAAAGCTCATTTCCATCCGGATTGGGCTGGAGGCAACAGCAGCCAGCTGTAGCTGGGATTTTGCAGTCTTGGCTGCACGTCAGAGCCCAGCCATGGGCAGGCATCACCAAATTTACCAGGTTTTTAGGCAAAACTTTGCTTTGACCTGTGAGGCAAAGGTGACAATAGCACTGGACAACGATTTGATGCTCAGCTGGGACAAATAAGGCATAGTTCTGCTCAAGTCAAAGGCGAGAGCATGATTCACAGCAGCTGAGAATCTGGCCAACAGTGTCAGCAGCACGACAATAACGTAATGTTTTCATTATGTATTGTTTTTTTCCAAATGCTTAAAAAATTATCTAGGAATTACTCACACATACAGTAATAGTTACCAGTCTTTGGTGTTTAGGAAAAGGTTTCTTGAGACGGGGATGGGAATGCAAAAGCTTTAGCTATCGCCTCTCCTGCTCTGTGCACTTCTCCTATCACTTCTGCTCTCCTCCTCCTCTGTGTACACAGTCCAGTAACCTCTTCCTGACAATCTCCAGATCCACAAAATTGCTCAGTTGGAATTTTGCAGTAAATAGAAAATTGCTTTGCTCCTTTCTCTCAGGACAGCACAGAAAATGAATCCAAATGAAAAAGCAAGTAGTGTGTATCTGGTAGACATAAACAGCGCAAGAAAGGCAATTCTGCTTTCCAGCCCCACTGCAGAGCAAATGACCTTGGAAATAATAAAAAGCCTGGGGCCTGAGCATGCTGCAAAACAGCATAAGCCTTTACTTCGGGAAAGGCTGGAAAGTAAAACCTGGAGGAATGGCTATGTTGATGTGAAAGTCTCCATCAGATGAAATGTCTGTGCTTGGGTCCGCAGCTTGCAGCAGGAGGAGGACAGATCTCGTTAGCCCTTTCAGCTTCACCCAGTGCTGCTGTGATGCTTTGCCCAAACCATCTCCCTCACCTCCGCCAGCTGCTTATGGTGTGCTATCCTCAGCTTGAAATGCCTTCCCCTGGTTGGGGTGGTGAGATGATGCCATGTGGCCAGGCGTGCGCAGCCCTCTCCACCCCAAATCGTCCACCCCTGCAAGCGCTTGCAAATAATGAAAGCCTGGTGAGGAGATCAGGGTAACTCATGGCTGTGGGAGGAAAGATGGGATAAATTTATAATTCTAATTATGGATCAAACCATTGCACCAAAACATGATCGAATAGGAAGCATGTGCTGGGCTTCCAGCTCAGCTGGTGGCATCACCCACATACACCCGTGGTACTTGGCATCAAGAGCTCCATGAGTGCCCAGCACTCCTCCATGGAGAGGTCAGGGGCGAACTGAGGAGAGAGAATGAGAGGTTGGATCTGGGTGTGGTTTATGTCAGAGGGAAAACCTGCTTTTGCTGTTTGAGCTGCCAAGGGGATGGCACTGCTGAGAGCACTCCCCCAGCATGGCTCTGGCTGTACCAGTCCAACAGCACTGCCAGCACTGACACCAGCTCTCACCAGGTCATTGTGTGCTGCAAGAGATGTGCTTTTTGATTCCTGCATTTCTTCAGAAAGAAGGAAGTAAATAAATACATATTTTAAAAAAAAAGTCCATGAAGGCAGACAGCAGAAAATATGTGCTTAAAAAAATACAAGTTCCTGCATAAGAGCAAAAGGGCAGCTCTGCTTGGCACAGTTCCCTTGGTGCCAAGGAAGCCGTGTCTGCCTGCACTGGAGCAGGTCAACAGCTCTGCAGGGAGCCCGTGGGGGTCCCAAGACAGCTTCACCCCCCTGCAGCTCCCCCCAGCACTGCTTTGCCCATCCATTTATGCAGTACAGGGGTCTGAAAAGAATTTCTAATTTCAAGAAAGGTCATTGAACTGAAATAATCCCACTATTTGCTCTGTTACCACCGCTTTTTTAGCCGTTAACTTCTCCCAAGCAGAGCAGGATGTCGGATCTGCAGCAGCAAAGCCAAATGGAGTCCTGGCCGATGGGACAGCTGAGTGAGAGCAGCTTGCCTGGCGGTGAGCAAACGACAGGCTTAGGTTTCACCGGCAATGGAAGGGGCAAAGCAGTTACCCATGGGGTCTGGACAGCTGAGAAATGCCCCAGTGACCTATGCATGTATCTCCCGGAGTGGTCTCTCCCTAAATCTCAGAGCTTGTTAACTCACTTGCATTTTTATTTTGCAGCAAACTATTTAATCTGAGCTTCAGAGGTGCAGCCTGCCCCCACAAAAAGCAGGGAAACGACAAGGGGGGGAAAGGGAGAAGTAAATCCCACCTGTTTCCTGTTTTTATTTCCCCCACCCCCATCTTTTTGTATTATTTTAGTGTTCCCTGGTTATTTGGGAGCTCCTGCAACTTGTCCAGAAATACCTCTGCTAGCTCAGTGGCATTCTGGAGTCCAGGAATTTAGGGAGGCTTAGAAATTCCTAATGCAACTTTCAACTGATTAAATGTGGGTGAAGGTAGCCCACTGCTTTCTCAATTAGCATTTCTGCTGTCCTTTGTGGGTCCCTTCCCCTCTCCCTTGTCCCACTCATGCCCAGGGGGTGTCACTGCCCTGTGTTCCTGGACCTTTGGTTCACACATGTGGTGGTGGCAGCGAGGTCCAAATGGTCCCTCAGACAAATCCTACGAGCAGCTCCTGCAGACTTCTGTGTCTCTGCCGGGAGTTCTGGGGACAAAATTGCGCTATGCTGAAAGAGGAGAAATCCCTGAATGTAAGACTGGTCTGATGAGATCAGTTGGGAGGTAGGGTCTCATCTGATTTTTCCTGGGATTGCTGGGATGCTGCCTTATTGCCCCTCCTGGGACCAGCACTCAATTTGGGATAGAAATTTCCTAAGCTCTGCACGTCTCAGTACGAAGCAGCCAAATTTCCCCGCTAGAAAGATTCCCTGAGAAAACAGTCGGGATGGAAAACCACCCCATGAAAGCACGTATCACCTTCCCTGCACCAGTCAGCTCTACCTCTGCTGCCAGGGTTAGCAATGCAGCCAGAAAAATGTTTGTGAGATGCTGCCCCGCTACCTAGAAACCCGTATACATCTCCGATATGATCTGTACCTCTCGCCTTACAATACACCAATATATTTTAACTACAACCCGAAATGTTGCAAAAGAACCTTTTGAGTAAGTCTCTTTGGTGCAATACAGATACGTCAAGGCTGATTGTTATTGTACATGTCAGGGCTGTTGAAGTGCAGGATAAAGAAGGCCATTGTGCTCCCACGGAGGGGACAGCTTGGATGATTAATGACTGCTCCCTCAATTCTCCGAAGAAGAGATGGAAGTCGGATAAGGCCTCCGCTGGCGGTAGGGGTAGAGCACCAGAAGACATACCCAGAGCAAAAAAAAGGACGGGGCTCCGCATGGAGGGGCAGGATCAATAGGCAGCAGCCTGCCAGAGTGCTCGCCGGCAACGAGTGGGAGCAGGGAGGTGCTACCTAACACTGGGGCTTGTGTTCGCTCCTCTCACCTCCTTTCCTAATCCAGGCTTTTTTCTTGCCGCTTTTCTGCCTTGGAAAGCGGCTCTTGGGAAAGCGGATGGTTGCCCATTGAGTAAGGCAAATGGCAAAAATCAGGGAAATTGCAAATTGATCCTTGCCGAACACACACAGTGACTTTGTTACCCACTTTTTGAGCCTCGGCGCAAATACCTCCCGGTTTAATTCTAAGGCGTGCCAAAGTAAATTACATTTAGCCTGCCTTAAATAAACAATGACTCTTCCAGGAAAGGTTTGTCTCTTCTGGGCACTTGCATCATTTATCATTGCTCCACTGTTTTGAGTTGGCTGCCCTTTTAGGGTGAGATGTCTCTTGGTTTTAGTGTGTGCACAACCATAGAGAGGACAAGGTCTTACCCCAAGAAAAATGTACTGAGAAGATGTCATTAAAGCTAATGAGAGTCCAGGCAGCTGCAGCTCATTAGAGAGTGCCTGGGGCCAATTGTAACTGAGACCTTTAAATATACATCATAGTCAAATAAACAACATCATATTCGATCTGCAAAGTCTCTATCAGTTCCTGCCCAGTCCTTATCGCTCAGCCTTACATTTTGCTGAGAAAATGTTCCCTGTTCAATAACAAACCCAGAAGCAAATGAGACCATCGCACTCAGGAATGATGTCCTGAAAAATGGAGGTAGAGGAGGGGGGTCCCTTCTTCTGAAAGCTGAATTTGAAACTAATAGATTGCAAGGGTAGGAGACATTCAGGGCTCAAGCTCTCCACCATGCCCATAGGACGATGTGGAAAACAGGTCGAAGGAGCTGAGAAGATGCTGAAGACCAGCACATTTCAAACAGTGAGTGAGCAATTAGTTTTTCTCTAGTTTCTTTCTTTGGCTTCAGGACATGACTTTACCGTAAAAGAAAATGAGAGGTTTCTGACACTACTTTACGTTTGTTGTCGTTATGAAGCATTTAGTGAGGAATTACAGATTTACAAGCGTGGGGATTTCCTTCTCAATCAGCAGAGCCCCCAGAGGGGCTTCCCATCACCCCCCTTCCCCACGCAGGCAGGAGCCCCCGTGCTGCGCCATGGGCAGGCTGTGGGCTTCCTCCTGTCCTCACCCCACGTGTGATTATTAAGTTCTTATCGCAATAAGGAGTCACTGACACTGGGCTGCTTTCCAGGGAATGCTGCTCCCTTAATAGACCATTATATCTCAGTAATAAGGGCTAAACTCTTCTGGGGGCATTTAGTCATAAATTAAGTAAAATAACACCACCGATCCTGTCTTTCTCCCAGCCCTCGCTAAGGGGGGTGATGCTGTCCATGGATCCCCTCCAATGCTGGCTTCTGGGGCTGGCGCAGCACTGCCAGAGGGGTGCAATATCCTCTCATGCTGTCAGGGCCATGTCTGGGTGCCCATAAACAATGCAGATAATAAAACAAGCTGGGGACAGGCTGTGACTGGGTTCATTGACTCCCAGATTAAGACCTGGGCATCTCCAGTTCCTCTCATGTCGAGGAATGGGAATAGGGTGGCTTTTACCACGGGTATCTGCCTGCCTTAGGGCACGGTGTCACAGGCAGATTATTCCCTGTGACAGATCCAAGAAGGCAGCACAGACACTCACTTTGGCAGGAACTGCTGGTTTTGGGCAGCTGAGTCCCATCTTCTCTGGCTACACCATAGAAGAGGTGCTGGCCTGGGTGGATCAGACCCAGAGATCTAGGTGTTTTCTGGCTGTTGGCCAGAGCTTGCCCAGAGAGGCTGCTGAAGCTGAGCAGCACGAACCATGTCGCCTCCAGGATTCCAAACTCTCACTGCGTACCAGAAAAGGCCATGTTTACTCTGCCAAGCAGGAAGAGCCCCTGCCCCACACCACCTAAAGTCATGTTTAACAGAGCTACCCAGCCCAAAGCTGTGCTAACAATTCCCCAATCCCTGACACCAGTTTATTCATTACTGTAGACACAGTCACACCATCCCATAGTGACTTGCAAGTCCTGAGCTCAGAGTTGTCACCGCCTAGTGCACTAGTGGGACTAAAACCATGGGCCCATCTCTGCCCCACAGAGAGAGCTCCAGAGCCCAGGATGGGGCAACCTCCCACCATGGAGCTTGCAAAGCAATCTCCTACCGTGACTTCCAAGGTAATCTCATAGCATGGAGGCTTTTTGGGTGGCCTTCCACCATAGGAGCTTGCAAGGAGGACTGTGATAGCTCACCCTCATCCTCTTGACAATGCTGAAATTCAGGGTGGATTAGGGAGTGAGGGACATGAATGGCACCTCAAGGAGGGAGCATCTCTGACACCAGCAGCTACCAGAGAAGGAGCATCATGGGGTGGAGCTGAGGCAGAGCAGCATATCCTGCCTAGAAAAAGGAGCAGTTTCCTGATTGCTATTCCCGCTGAATTTGGTTTGCACTGAGGTTCTCTGATCCCATAGGGACCTTGTCCAGGTGGATACCCTCCTGCATTCAGCTTCATGTATTGCAACAGGCTTCAGCAGAGCCAGGGAGCCAGAGCAAGATCCCATCCTGATGTCCTAGCCTGGGGCAACAGAGCTGCCAGCACTCTTGTAGCTGTGCAAAATGACTCTTTCCCCCAGCAGTGAGATCATTGAGAGCGCCCCTGCTGGTGTCCTGTTGTGTCTCCAACCCTCATTAGGGGCAGGTTCAGCTGTGCTGGCCTGGGAAAGCCCTGCAGACACATGACTGCTTTGAAATGGAAGTCACAGCATTTTAGCTCTACTTAGCTTTAAAGCTAATTTGGTGACAGCCATGCAAACCTTCCACAGAGACACCCCCTGCCCGCCTCTGCCCTCCCCTCCCCAGCCCCGCACCAGGTATATTGATTTAATTTGCACCTGTGCATTTCTTGGCACAGCCCAACCTGCAGCAAGCCAGGAGTAAATTCAGTTAGAGACTTCTGGCACAAAGCTGCCCCAGCTGAGCTAAGCCAGTGTGAATCAACAGGAGTTCAGCAAGTTCAGCCTTGTGTGCAAGGTCGGGCTTCAGCTTCAACCCTGTCCTAAGATGGCAGGAGAGAACAGAGGATATTTGGGGTGGAGTGTTTTGCTGTGGCTAATTTATGTCGACTTAGAGCGGCTTTTTGGTGATACTCACAGGTCAAGGGGGAGGCTCTGGATTTTGCCTGGCTCTCCGCTACCTTCCCTGCCTTACCAGCACTCTCCTGTCAACTGAAGGTTCCCCCCTCTCCCCTCCCCAAGCCCTAAAGCAGCCTGGAGAGATTGCACCCTGGGAGCCATCCTGCTGCCACCCTCCGCTTGGGTGATGGGGACCCCGGAGCAGGATGCTGATGCTCATATTTGAGGTTTCATGCTTGGTTCCTTTCTAATGCAAATTTGAATTTGCTCATAACTTATGTCATTTGGGCTGGAATTTTCCATCCATGATCTCCCCTACAAAGGTGGCTCTTTCCTTTTTTTTTTTTTTATTTTAACCAGAGAAAAACATTCAGCCAAATGGTCTGGCCATGTCCATTTTCCCTATTTTCTTTCTTTTTTTTTTTTTTTTTTTTTTGTAAACACAGACTTTTCTCATTATATATTAAAATTATAGTTATACAGTCACCTTTCCTGCTGCAGTGTCAGTGGGGAGCAAGCCTCTGGCCGACCTCTGGGGAGCTGACGAGTGGAGGGGGATGCTGCTGTCCAACCCAGCTCAGTTTACCCCAGCTCACCCAAACACTAAGCCTCCCTAGAGTCCTTTGGTGCCCCGGAAAACCTGAGTTATGTCCCTTAGAGGAAGGCATTTTGCCCAAGTGCAGAGCAATGTGTGTTCCTACTTTAGAATTTGATTTCCTCCAGCAAGCTGGAGGCAGATTGGGTGGGGGTCAGGCTGCTTTCAGCCAGAGCCTGGGGTGGGTTCAAGTCCAAAACTCCTTTTCCTTCTAGATTTCCTGAAGGCACTGTTTTTCAAGCAGGAGTGGGAAATCCACATTTGCAGGTATTTTTGGTGTACTTACACTGTTGCTCCTTGTCATCTCCCTGCTGTGATGTTCTGCGGGATGGTCCCACTGAAGGCAGCAAACATCCCCACTTGCCCAGGATGGCCAGCAGTGAGGACAGGTAACACTCACATCCAACACTGAGTCAGACAGTTTTGCAAGCTCCTCCCTTCTTTCTGGTAGCAAAGGGGTTAAAGCCGCTGGGGTGAATCCCAGGGGGCTCCTGGGGGGCCATGGCTGTGCAGAGCGGGGAGGAAGCAGCTCCCCCCTCTCCTCTGCTGCTCGCCATGATGTCACCTCCCCGCCCTCCCCAAGGAAGTGTTAAAGCAGCCCCTGTGCTGATGGGGCGGTGGGGCCAGGTCGTGCAGGTGGGCAGTACCTGGCAGGGAGTGCCCATGGCTGTGGCTGACAGAGGACCTCAGCCCACAGCACAGCCCCCTCCAGGGCTACGTGCCACCTCCCGTCTGCTGAAATGCCTTGGAGAAAGCGGGGGTGAGACGAGTCACTCTGCTCGCCATCTCCCCTCTGACACTCGATGGGAAGGAATCGGGAGCAGGCGAAGGCTGGAGAAAATCCCCATTACATTTTCCACAGATGAACAGATCATCTGGCAGTGGAAGGATCACCCAGGCCAAGACCCAGGTGGAGAAAACACAGAGTATCCCTGCTGTGCCTCCACCATCCACATCCCATCCTGCCAATGGATGCACACCCTGATGCACAAAAAGTCCCTTCCTGCAGCCCTTCTCCTCTACAGAGAAGAAAGGCGCACAAAGGAGGTTCCTATGTCTCTCCAATTAATGTAATTAAGAGAATTAAACTTTTGGAGAGAGTGAGTTTTTCATTTTCTTTTTATTTGATTAGCAAAATTCCCACTGTGCACTCTGTGCAAATGAAACCCAGGCTCCTTTCCGTTGTTCGGCAGCCCCGGGAGGACATGTTACCTTTCCATCTCGCACACTAATGTGTTTAGAGTTAAAATCCCCCCTGCTCCAGGCGAGCAAAGGAAGGATCCCAGAGCCTTGATTAAAGCAGGGCTTCCTGAGCAAGGATGTGCACATGGAGCTGCTGGGCTCATGGTGTGTCCTGCACAGCTATCCAAGCCTCCTCATGAGCACCAGGAGATGCCAGTGCACCTTGGTGCTCCCAGTTTTCTGGTGGTTAGTCCAGAGTGGTACAATAAAAGCCAGGGAAAAGCAGGGAAGCCCTGAGATCTGGTTGCTGGTCCCCATGATTCACTAGAGGTCTGTCCTGTCCAGCTTGCCCATGTGAACTCCAGTGCCATGGCCCCATCAGGTGGTTTATTGCATAATACTGAAAAGTAATTATTTTTATCAGCCTGAATATTAAAAACTCTTCACCACAAGACTGGGTTTAGCTATCAAGGTTACTGAAAAATAAAACATGAGGAAAAGTCTTTGTACAATCCTACCATGAGGCCTCAGGTACTTATACTATCCCACAAGTGCTCCAAAATTACAAGCCAGCTCCCCAAAATGAGATAGGCTTAAAAATCAATAAGAATAAAAAAATACATTATGGCTTTTAATTTTTCTTCAGCTTTCTGAGCGTTTTGGGCGCACAGGGGATGTGTTAGACATTAATGAAAGCTGCTATTCTCATCTAAACACAATTTCAGGTGGTCGTAACTTTGAAAACCACAGGAGACATCACTGGGTCTGTGTGGGTACAGACCTGGACAGGGAAAAGAAATCAAAAGATTGGGGCAAAATGGCTCCTTTAGCCCCGCTGGGGTTTCCCCCACTTTTTTGCAGCGGGAAGTGTATCTACAAAGACAAAGAGCCAAACCTGCTCATTTTTAGTTTCCCTCCCCCAACCCCCCTGTAAAAATCTGCTGACCTGAAGTCTGGCTTTCTGGTTCCTCCCATTTGGCATAATGAATTTGAGATAGAGCTCCAGGAGCGCCGTCTGGGGTGGGAGGAAACCACAGGACGGCTCTGGAGGCAGCGCGGGGCCGTCGTGGCCGTGCTGACATGAGTACAGGTGGCCCAAGAGTGGGCTGGAGGTGAGGCTTGAGTTTCCCGGTGTTTGGCTCCCCTCCAGTAAAAACTTTAAAGATCCGCCACGAAAGATGAACGGGGTTATCTGGATTTAGCAGGAGGCGTTAGCTTTCTTTTTGCCTCCAATGAAGGAGTGGAAATGGCTCCCTGTGGTCGGGAGGAGAACTTGAAGCTTTAAAGCCCATCAGGTTTCTGGGCTTGCAATGAGCTCTTCTGATTATATCATTTTTTTGATTAGGTGAAATATTTTTCTCTGTTAATCCCTAATTCCTCCAGCTTTCCCAGGGGTCATCCAGAGGAAGGAAGCTGAAGAGGGCAGGAGGGAAAGGTTGGGCAATGCCATATTGGGATAATGGCATAGGATTGGATTTGTGGATGCTCTTCCACGTCCCCTTTGGCCCTCTCTCTATAAATAACTATAAGGGTTGTTTATAAGGTGCTGGTGATGGTCCCATGGCCACCCTGGCCATGTGATTTCAGAGCACTAAAGCACCCACAGGGACTATGCAGGGACCAGGTGCCCATCACGACGGCACTGGCAAACCTCCACTCTCAGAGGATAAGGAGAGGTTTTGGCTCCAGCAGCGATGTGATAAAACACCACGAACTGCTGTTTGCAGGCTTTTGCCATTGGTGCTTGGAGCATCTGTGGAAGGAAAAACTTCCCAGCGTAACATCCACAGCCTCTTAAGTAAATAGTCTTTAATGTTGCACTAAAGGGTTGTAGTCTTAATATATAAAATCTGTTTAGCTTTTTTAATTCTTGGATCATGCTGTGGAAAGTCCTCCAGAATGTGCCTGTTGGCTTTTTTCCCCCAGCTTTTGGTCTCAGAAGAGCTGTGGCCAGGAACGCCCTCCCGCAGAGTCACTGTAACCCCGGGCCATCGGGAGATGGTGGGAGATGCCCTGAAGATGGCAGCAAGGCCATGGGCACCACACAGCCAGGTCTGTGACAATGCGGGGACAGCCGGCGGGTACCACTGCACTCAACTAAGTGTTGTCTGAAGTATTTTCCTTTAAAAAAAACAAAACAAAAAACAACAAACCAAAAACAAAAAACCAAAAACAAAAAAAGGGTGAGGAATGGAGAGCTGTTTTGTAACAAATGCTGGAGTGTTACACACAGCTGGAACTTCCTGCTACAGCAGAATGGGAGCAAATCACACCCATTCACTGCAACCTGCCAGGATGCTAAAAGGCTTGTCAGCCCCTCACATCTGGGTCTTTCCCATCGAGCAGCAGCTGAGCCTTTTTAAAGACAGATGAAGAGTGGGATAGGTTTCCCCGACGGTTCTGGCTGCTGGCAGCTTCTTGCAGAGGGAGTTATTTTGTGGTTTTATCCTTTCCTTGTGTTTGTAGTCCTTTACAAGGTGGGCTCATCACTGGTCTGTGGCTGTTCAGCTGAGGGCACAAAGGCAAGTGTGAGCTGAAGCTGGTACCCACTTACCTCCTGATGGCGTTGTGTGTGCTGTGGTGTCCTGACTGGCTCTGCTGGGTGCAATATGCAATTAAAAGAAAAAGTGATCTTTACCCAGACATCTCCTGACCCCAAATAAAGGAGGCTGAAGTGCTGTCGGTAAATGACAGACTGTGGCTGGGAGAGGCACAAACGTGTGTGGGGAGAGCACTGGGAGGACGAGGAGGTCAGGGTGTTGCACCCGTGTTTTTGTTTAGACTAGAAGTGCCGCAGCTGAACTTGCCTCCTGCTAAGATGGAGTAGGAGGGCTTGGAAGAGACCAGCCCTGCTGGAGATTGGGATGTACAAGGGGGAGCAGCAGCCCTGGAAAAGGAGGTGAGGAAGGGAGCTGTGGTAGGGCTGGTGGAGCCAGGCAGGAGGAGAGAGGCACCACCCATGGGGCAAATACCTAGCCTCAGCCATGGGGCTGCAGGGGGATAGAAAGGGTTAAGCCACCATAGTGGAGAAGTGGGTGTGGGGAGGTAGCAATGAAGGCAGGGAACATGGTGGATTTGAGCAAAGACACCAGGTAGCAGAATTGAAATACTCATCCTCCAGTGTTCTGACCTCTATCTCCACCTTGCAGCTGAGGAACCTTCCCTGTGGCCAGCAATACACAGGAGCTGTGCAGACAGACAGCCCTGCCTCCCACAGAACTGGCCCAGGCAGAGAGCAAAAGCCGGGCCCCAGAAATGGACTCCACCTCTGTGTGGAACCAGTGATCAGGAGATAAGAAGCATTTGGACCCACGAAGCTCAAGGTAAGGCCTGTGGCTGGTGTTAATAGCCCTAGAGCTGCCGAAAGGAGTGGAGGCTGGATGCAGGGCAGTAGGGGAAGGGGATGGGTCCTGGGACCTAAACATCCGTGTCTCAGAGGACAGTAGCTGTACAAAGAGAGCTTTGTTTGCCGGCAGGCAGGACAGAGCCCGCAGACAGTTTGGGGGAGGAGGAGGCTGAGATCATGTAAACTCTGCGAAGGTAAGAGATGTTGGACCAAGACACGAAGCACGCGCCGTCAGGCAGCCAGTGACAGCTACAGATGTCGACACACAGGCACAAGGGGCTTCGAAGGAGAAGGTGGTGAAGCAGCGCACCCAGCAGAGGCGGGAGGTGGACTTGTAGCGCTGTTAGTGTGTGGTGGAAGAGTATGGCATTGGGATGTGGGAATACATGTCTGCAAGCGCACACAAAGCTGCAATGTCCACCATACCAAGCATACTGTTTGTGCAGTTGTGCTTGTGGTTCAGCTCCAGCCTGGAATATGTGGTATCCTTGCTAACTCAGCTACAGAGGACAGGCCTGTGAGTTGCCACTGTGCCAATGAGGCACACTGGCCTCATGCTTTGTAGCAACTACCAAAGTGAGGGTACCTGAGTGTACAGGGGTCTGTGGTACCCTCTGTGGAGATGAAGCTCAGCCAGCCAGCAATGCACATGTCTGTCCTGCCAGCATCACCCATGTCCTTTGATCTGCTGGCATAGCAGAACCATGCTCCTGCTCAGACAAGATCTTTCTACGTGGATACAGCTAAGCTGTCATCCCTGGTGCCTGCCCATGGTGTCAGCATCCCTGGGGCCCCTGTGAGTCAGCATTTGGTCCCCTCTGCCTGGAGCCCTGCCAGCTCCTGAGCAATGATTTCCAGTGAATGCAGCCAGGTTGTGTGTCAGGAGGATTAATGATAGAGGCTTCTTAGGCCTTTGAGATCTGGGTCTAATTTAAAACCAAAACAAAATGTAGAAATTGAGGATCAGGGGAGTTGCTGTCCTGGGGCAAGCCTGGGATGCAGCTCCTCGCGTATCCGATCTTGCAGTAACATGTGCCAGGACCTTCAGAGAAGGTACAAGCAAACACCTGGTGCACAGGAAAAACCCAGCCTCCCAGGGGTGCTTTCTTCTTTGTCTTTTGCTATTAGTCATTAGCTTATGCTCTGAAGCACATGGCCTTATCTTCCCTCCAGGCATCTTCCTTTTATCTACCTTGACTCATGGAGCTACAGAATCTTCTATTAGCTGCATAAATGTCAGATCTTCTCTAAAATCTTACAAAACTCTCTGCCTTGTTGTATCTTACGGCGATGAGTTCCACACATTAATCGTGTGCTGGTGTAAAAATGAGTTTCTTATCAGTTTTTAGCTTTTGGTCTTTGGATTTAGCCATCTGTCCCAGTAGACCTTTCACTGTTGCAGAAGGGATAGACACTCGTTTATGAGGAGTGAGCTGGATGCCAAGAGGAGCTCCAGTTTTGCCTGACTTTTTCTGGGAAAGGGCTTAAAGCTGGTGACTGGAAGAGTCTGACAGCAAACCTCCTTCTGCAAAAAGTCTTTAGCAACTTCCTTGCTGAAAAGAGGGGCTGACAGTGGAGCAGTTCTGCATGCTAGAGGGATGGGAAGTTCAGTCTGAAGATGTCTCCCAAGGCAAAGGCTTGAGGTTGTGCCAGGTTGTGGGAGGTAGAGGTTTGGGAAAGGGCTGCAGGGCTCAGCCAAGGACCAAAGGAAACGTGGAACAGGGGAACGTTTGTCTTGATTTAATTTGACACTTAAACTGAAAGGGTGTGATTTGTAGCTGCGCACATTTAAAAAGCTCTTCGAGATAGGGAAGTGGAGGCAATAGCAGGTTTGGGTGCCAGATCAGATAAGACCCTGTGGGTAATGTCTCTACCTTATTCATTTTTATTCAGCTTTATCTCTAGGCTCCTAAAAAACCCAATGGCTTGAAATTCTCCACTTTTGACTATTTCCAATCTCTCCTTTACAGTGAGGCACCTGAACCTGATGTGACCTGAAATGTTGTATTGCCTTAGCCTGGCACAATGCTCCCTGGCCCTGCATTTGTGCGCCCAAGGGCAGTTTGGTGTCCTGGTCTCTACTGAGCACCAAGATGTGCATTGTGATGACTGGGAGACTGGATGGGACAGAGCCCCAGAGCTGCTGGAAGGGGGTGCTTGAGGCCCCCTGTTGTGTGCAAAATCCTGTTTATTTGTTAATAGATGGGACTGCTCCTCGCAGAATGTGGGGGGGAGATTGTTGGAAGGACCCTTAAAGGTTTTGCTCACCAGGCTCCATTGCTTTTGTAGCAGGAAGCAGAGCAGCTGCCTCGGGGCTCACTGATCTGCAGGGGAGCATTGCAGGGAAGGAGGGAGGGAGGCACAGCCTGGGCATGTGGAGGCATCACCAAGGAATGTGCTCACACCCTCCACAGGGGCACATCTTGGGGTGCTGGCACAAGAGCCCTGTATGGAGCCATTCTAGGATGGGCCTTGCGCAGGTACTGGAGTAGTTGGTGGAGCACACAGGCTCAGGAAAACACTGGTCAGGATGAATGTGTTTGGCACCAGCCCTAATCCTTTCCTGCCAATATGCTGATTGGAATTGAATTTCCAATATGAACAGTCGTGGGACTCTATCTGCAAGCTGGCGGGGAGAGCTATAGATTTTTATCATGTGTTTCACATCTATTTCTTTCATTTCAAAAAAAATAAATAATAGGAGTGACTGCTGAAAACATTTCAGCAGTCAAACTGTCCTGGTGGCATTGGGTAGGGTGAGATGGGTCTGGATGTGACTGTGGGATGGCGAGGGGGGGCACCCTCTCCCCACCCCTGGGGGGAGCAGGAGCTGCAAGGGCTACAGCCTAGTACCAAGGCAGAAGCAGCTCAACCTCTGATGGGTTTGTGGGAGGTTTCTCAGCCCCTCTGGGATGGAGGTGGTACTCCTGATGGGTTTGCAGCTGAGAGCATTGTAGCCAAAAGGAGATTCGCATCCCTGAAGCTTCATCCTGTTGTTTCTCACTCAGCACAGAGGAGACCCTTCCTCCTTTCAGTATCCCACCACCCAAGGGGCCTGGGTATCTGCCTCCCACCTCCTTCCCTGGGGGATGGCCTACCCCAACTGGGCAACCACTCCAAGGCTTTGCAGAACTCTGGCAGGTCTCGCTGACCTCGGCCATGTTTTCACTGTTCATTTCCTGCCTCTGTTACACAATGGCACCCAATATTCACAGGCAGGACTCTGGCAGGGCTGGGGAGGGCACTGGAGGTGAGATGATTTTTTTTTGTATCTCCCAACAATACTCCTCTTTTAATCTTGTATTTTTGTTGCAGTACAACGCTCCTGCCTTGGTGTTCAGCCTGAGATCCATTATATCCCCCAGCTCTTTTCTGCAGAGCAGCTGCCTTGCCAGCTTCTCCCTGTATTTAGTTAGGGTTCCTCCCCCTGCCCTATATTTGCTCAGTTGAACCTTGAACTTGTCTTGGTGAACACCCTCCTGTTTTTCCTGGCTCTATCTCTGATTTATGGAGGTCGTTTTCAGCTCTAATCCTGCCTAGCTGAGTTGCCCAAGTATTCCAACTCTGGCAGGAGGCACAAGCTCTCCAGCAGGTGACAAGAGGTGATCTTTGGCCATGCACAGGTTAAGGACAGAGTCAGTTCCTCTTCCTCTGATCCTTTTCACCCTCATATATTTAACAAGACTGGTCCACATGAACCAAATACCCAGGGAATGCTATTGCTTGAAGATTTAAAAAAAAAAAAAAAAAAAGATAGGCAAAATGCCCAGGGGAAAGCAAACATCCCAGAGATGCTGGGAAAGGGGCACAGCATGACTCTGCCCTGGGAGAGCCTCTTCTCTGCCCCTGGTGTTATTGCTGCTCCCTTTTTTGACCTGAGCAGTTTGCAAATATTTTCAGTCCTGCAGGTTGTTTCCATTAAGAGGGAAAAAAATCAATGAGGCAGCCAAGAGTCTGTGGCTGAGCCTGCTCTCTGCTAAAAATGGACCAAATGCCTCTTTCCTGAGTGCAAGGGGGTGGATTTGCTTTTTCCCAGCTCTGACCCCACCACTTCCCGAAAGCTGCTCTGTGTTCCGGGCCTCCCTGCCTTAAAGCTGCTTTGGCTTCTCCTCCCTCACCCTGTGCCCAGCCCCGGCACTCACCCCCGGCTGGGGCTCGGCAATTCCTGCTAATGGGAAAAGCATTCCTGTCATTTCATCAAGTCGCTTAATAATTTGCCAGAAATGCCTATTGATTTCTTGCACGCTTCCGTGCAGATAGAGGTAAATAAGAGCCATTTGTCATTGCATTATATATCGGTAATTAAAAATTACTAGGTAACTTCAACCAAAAATTGAATAATTTGAAGTAAAATTAAATAATTCTAGGTAATCAGTAGCAAATGAGACCATTATTTTACTTATCAGTGACTAAAAATTACCAGGCGTTTTTCCTTGTTTGGATGCTCTCCCTCACCCTCCGTGTCAGTAGAGCCTTTCTAATTTGTTTTAATTGTTAATTTTAATGAGTAGTGTTTTTCTGATAACATTCCAGTATGTTTTGTTGTTTTTAGAGAGGATTTTTATTGCATTGCACAAAGCCTGAAGCACCTCAATGTGGGAGCAATTTGGAAGCTAAATTATTATTATTTATTTAAATTGAACCCTCCAGCCTCTTTAACCGTTTGGTTGATTCCGTAATTGTTGTAGCAATGCGATGGAAATGCTCATGAGGCTGGCAAGGAAGAATCCAGGTACGCTTCTCAGCTCTGTGACTTCCTGCATGGCACGTCCCCAGCCACAGGTTCTGCTTTCTGGGCAGGCTTTTTAGGTCCAGAGCTGCACTGTTACTCCATATATATATATATATATATATATACATATATATATATATATATAGCACCTCCCATCAGTGTCCCCGAGAGTGGCTCAGAGGCATCTGGAGTCAGACACAAGCAGGAACCTTCTGCTGAGGGGCCTTGTCCCATTCACAGATGAAGCGAGATTGAGGGTAGGCAATGAGACACAACTTCAGCTCGATTTTTAAATGATTGCGGAGGTAGGGTGGGATGAGGTGGGTGCTGAATAGCTTTTGGAAAGGGAGCTGCCTCTTGGATTTGAAGTCACTGCAGTACTTAGGTCAAGGATATCTTTGCTCCTTGAAGCACTCCTGCAGTCAAATTCCTGCCTTGGCTGGTGAGGCTGTATGGGTGCACCATCCACCTGGACCTCCTGACATACTCCAGGGCTCCAAGAGGCAGCCAGGACCTGTGTCAGGTCAAAAAGCTCCACATGGCTCAGGGTGAGTTGTTACCCCAGGGTGCTCTGACCCATCCTCCTCCAGCTGCCTTCCAAGGAACTCCCAGCCCCTGTATCCATAAACTGGCAGGGGAGAGAAGGGTGGGACTGAGTCGGCACTGTTGCATTCCTTTTGCCCTCAGACCTTGAGAAGATCTTGAGGCTGATTAGCCCGATCCCCTCTTAGGCCTCCCTTCCCTGCAGGGGAGGCCTGGACCCCTGTGTCACCTCCGGTCTGCCCAGCCAGGGTTTGTCACCTCCCGCCCCGCGGCACAACCTGTTTGTGCGTTCAGCCAAGAGAGATGCTGGCTTCCTCGGCTGCCGCTGGGCTGCATTACACTCTCCTGTCTATGGCAATTTGCAACGCGTCATTGCCCCAGGGGCATGGCAGGATCTTCTGTTTGCCAGTTGTTCGCTGTGAGCACACAGATGCCTTTCACCCACGGGCTAAAGCTCAGGGAATCCCTGTAGGTATCCCACTCAACATGTGCTTGTCCTGGAGGTGTCGGTGGGCCTGAGGTCTGGCTGTGAATGGCACAAGGCCAGGCTGGAGATCCTCTGTCAGAATACAGGGGTTCCTGCTCGTGGGGGCTGCTGGTCTTTGAGCATCCTGCCCTGGTCTGCTCTGTGCCCTTATGATTGTTAAAGGGGTAAAAAAACACTGTATATTCCACTGAGGAAGGAATGAAATATCCTTATAATGTCCACTTAATTGGTGCCAGCTCTCACCCTATGATAACTCCTCCTTTGGGCTGTCCAAATAAGACAGCAGAAGGAATAAGCAAACGATTTCGGGATTTTTTTGCCTTTTTTCTTACTTTCTTAAATAAGACACTGTTTGCTTCACTGATGTCCTATAAAATAACTGGGTGGAAAGCGTTACCTATTTCTGCTTTCAGGCCTGCCTCTGCTCTTGGGGCCATGCTTGTTCCTCCGGGTGGTTCTGGGGCTCAGGATAGGAAAGGGCTGGGAATGCTGATGGAATGAGGACGGGACCGTGGGGATGGCTGCTGCAGCTCAAGAGCAGAGAAACCAGAAAAAAGGTAGACTTACTCCTGCAAGTTCTGCTCCTCTCCCATATGCATGAGATGCCCCATCTTCCAAAATCTGAGCGATCCACTACAATCTCCACACTGGGCTGGGACTGTCTGGGAGATACCTGGACAAACCTGCTTCCAGGCTGTTGAGGGGCACACAGGGATCCCCAAAGTCTCATGCCCACTTGCCCAGCTGTGGCCCAGTCCCTGACTCGGTGGCCAGCCCCTGCCCTCTGCTGATGAGACATGGAAGTGCCAAATTCAGACCAAGCAGCCCCAAATCTGTGGGGTGCCCAGTGGAGATGGGTACTAGGGGTCTGGACATGGCTTTTTGTTGAGATCTGCCTGGAGAGGCTGCTCCCCGCCTTGTACCTCTCACACCCAGGAATAGTTTTGTGGTACTTGGCATTCATTCCCCTACGCTTAATTTCATCCCATTTAGACCTAGTAAACACTATTCCCTGCAAGCAATTTATTCAACAAATGTAGCTGGCACTTTTTGTTGCTGAGTTGTCCAGGAAGACACCACAATTTTTAATGATTTTTTTCCCATTCAGTGAATGATCTTCATGACAGTATTTGAGCTCGGGGTTGTTCATGAATGGCAGTATAGTAAAAAAAAATATCCGGTGGCCTATCTGAGCTGCAGTTTCCTATTCATGCTACAAGGCTGGGCACCTTATCTCACCAAGTATTGTTTCTCTCCCCTGAATAGGCGCTCTCATCTCCCTCAACTACCTCCAGTCTTACCCAGAACAAAATTAATTTCGTCCTGCAACAAATCTGGCTGCTTGATTAAATGAATCTGTTGCCGGCCCTGAAAGACATCTCAGTGAGCAAAATTTCATTTCTGGTGAAACACTCACCGAGCCAGCCACAGATACAAGCAAGTGGTGCCCAGAGGAGCTCAGGGCTGTATTTACACCGCTAACCTGCCTCTCATCCCCTCACTTCAGCTTGTCATGCCTTGGAAGCAGAAAGATGCTAGGGGCCTCTAAATACCCTGGACACCTGAGGCTCCCCCACCCCTATGTCTGCTCCTGGCTGATGTCTAGTCAAGCTTAGCAGATTGAGCTCTTTTAATTTTTCCTTAGAAATCAATCCCTCTAGCCCTTTTATCTGTTGTAAGGCATATCATCCCCCACATTGATTTCTCTGCAATTTCTTGGGGTACTCTGAAGACACGGGTGTGTTGATGAACCTGGGGTTGGAGGCGTGGTCCTACTAGCATTTCATCCCCAATGCTAACCCTCTGTTATCCACAGCCCAGGATGATAGCCTGCTCCTGTTACTATCCAATGCACTCTCTCTGCCTTGTTTCCAGGCACTGAGGCCCTTCTTGTTCTGTCTAATCATGACAAACATAGGGGAGTACTCACTGCCGCTTGCCTGGGGAGGGGTTTGCCAAAACTGTCCTATTCTGGAGCATTTTTATAGTAACTGTGTGATGAGGAAAAGATGGTGAGGGCTTACCGTTCTAATTAGGATCGTTTCTGTCTTGCAAGAGGGATTGGCGGGTAGTATTTATGGATACGAGTAGGTTCAGAAAAATTCCTAGCACCATCTGTTTGAGAGGGAACAGGAAGAATTTCAATATGCTTCAGACCTTGAAGAGTCATGTTTGTATAACAGGCTCATAAAATCAATTTCTAATAGTTACAGGTACCCCCTCAGGAATTTAAATAGTCTGTTAACAAAGTTATTCCATCTGCCAAGCAAATACATTAAATATGCACGCTCCATACTACATATATGGCCGCATGTGCCTTTCTCCTGCACAGTGTCCCCTTGGGTCCCAAGTGCCGGGTTTGCTTCTGGGTTACACTCAGTCTTTCCTAGTGGCACCTCACACTATATTCTCGATTCAATGGGAGCTCACTCACCTGCCTTTGGCTTGTCAGATAAATCACCTTTATGGCCACCTTGTTCCCTGGGAGCTGAGTGTGGGGGTCGCTCTGTCCTGGTCCCCTTCCTCTCTCCTGCTCAGCTGCCCATGGGCTGCTAGTGGGGAGAGAACTGGCCAGGGGGTTAGAAGGGCTGTAGAGGATGGGAGTGAGGGGGGTCTGAATGTGCAAATTGAAAGCATGCAAAGGGTAGGATCAGTCTCTTCACACTCTGTTTGCAGACTTTTTAAGCTGGTGTTGCAGCCTGGACAATGGGCCAGTTGGGCTTTGCTCTGCTTCCAGTCTCCTCCATCCTATGTGGCACCTCATTTTTCCATTACTCCTTTGGATCCAGCAGTGCTCCGCTTGCTGCCAGGACTCCAAGGCATCCTGCCTTGTATGTTTGGGAACAGGCTGACAACACGAGGCGTACGCAGGCGAACTGCAAATATGTCATCCCGTTAACTAAACAGTTTGCATTTAACACTGCCCGTGGAGCTGTGCAACACCTCGCCAATTCTGCAAAGGTTGTGTTCTCAGTGTTATCGGGAGTGATTTATGGCGAGAGTTAGGTTGTGTGTCCAGAATATCGATGGAAGCGTTTGCTGCCTATTGTGTTTAATAGCTGTTGGGGTCCTTCTTTTTACTATTGTGTCATTTGCTGCCTGCCAGCCTGTGCAGGTCTGGGAGCGCGTCTCAGTCTGGGCAGAATTATTGATTACGGTGGGTTTGGAGTAGCTGCTGGCTGGGTGCTGGCATTGGGTGCATCTTTCAGATGGCTGCAGCAGGCACAGCTCTCACTGGCCACTGTCCTCGAGTCCCCTTGCTCACCTGGTGCAGCATCATTGCAGGGAAGGTGCCCTGGAGAGAAGTGATCTGCCCTCACCTCCCCACCTTGTATCAACCCTTTACTGGGGAGCAGAGCTGGAAGGCTAAAACCTGCAAGGTTCTAATAGATTTACCCTCTCCATACCCCAGGCAGATGAGCACAGATATCCCATGGGATTCACCAGCAGTCAGGCAGGAGGTGTCCTGGAGGGAAGAAGCAAAACCCCACATGTCTGAGGTGTGCCAAGAGAGTGGGATTTCCTTATGATGATGATCTCTTTGTGCTAGGCGGTTTCTTCTTCTTTTTAATTTAAAAATCCACATTCCCACTTCCACATAGCTCGTTATCTCAGGGCGTGTGATGAGGTGTCCAGGGGTCTGTCCCGGCAGAGATGATGCAGAACACATTCATGCAGGCTGTTAGATCTGACCCCCCTCTCCCTCGGGAAGCGGGTGGTTTTCATTTCAGCCTCTTCCATTAGAAGCTCTAAGGGGAGCTCCATCTATTAACTGAGAACTGCAGACCCGTAAATTTTGGCAAGAAAAAGTCCTTGGAAGCAAATCATCTGTATTTTCTCAGGGCTGTTTGTCCTCCCTCTTTGCATGTGCAGCCTTTGCTTGTCGGGAGGCAGGTACCGCTGCTGACTCCTTCTCCACATGTGCAGATTGATGGTGTCTGCTCCAGAGCCTGCTCCCTCTTCCCTTTCTCTCCCTCTCAGTTTTGTTCCTTCCCTTTTGAGTTGTTTCTGCTTTGCTTGGGAGACTCCTTTAGCTGCCAAGTCCTGATGTGTATCTGTTCATTTCCTAGGGCAAACACATTGATCTGTGATTTCTGTTATGATACTGCAGATTTCTGTTCCCTTTATTCCTTTTTTCTTTTTTTTTTTTTTTTTTAAATTTTATCCTGCCGTCCAGGAGGTGGTTTCTGTGCCATGGAGAAGCACAATATTTCTAGAAAAATGTGTGTTTCCCTGCCTCAGAGCTGTGCCTAATTGCGTACAGAGTGAGCGTCCATCCCTCTTAGTTCCAGTGTAATTCTTTGCGGTGTGTTCCTTTGTGATTGTGTTATTCTAGCAATAACAGCCACTCTCCTTCCAGATATTTATTCTTTTCATGAACATCAGCATACTGGCAAAGGGTTGGGCTTTTTTTTTCCATCTTAATGCTCTACTTCATAGCTCAAATCGGGGATTTATGCTTCAGGGATCTCAGAGGAGACTTTCCTCTTTTCTGCTACCTCTTTCCAGAAGTGCCATCTTTCTACACTGGGATTTGGAGTTCTTGGACATGTGTTTGTGCTGCTGGGGACGCTGCTCACTGCTTTTAGATTTGCATTTACTGCAGTGCTTTGCTCCTTAATTTTGTTGGTCTCTTTCTGGCACCGAGACGAAGTGATGCAAATGAAGGCTGGAGCGTTTGTTTTGCAGTCAAACCAACCCTGGCCATTCCGAGTGGGGGCTGGGGGAGTGAAAGGGCAATGGGAAGCATCTTTCTGTGCATCTGCTGCAGCTCTGGGCATCCTATGAGGGCTATGATGGAGGTGCAAGAGCCTGGGCAGAGGTAGGTGAGCACCCAAGTTGTCCCAAACACCTGGCATAGCAAGGGCAGGAGGAGAAAGTGCAGGTAAGACGAGGATGCCTCTCAAATATACCACTTATCTGTATGACAACTCTCCTGTGCTGATAACACATTAGTTTTTCTTCCTGGAAGACCTTATTTCTTACTGTGAGTTAGTTTTACAGCACCCTGATGTGTGCTCAGCACTTTACGGTGTAGGGAAAAAGATGAGGTCCATGTGACAGATTTACCCGCTGTTAAATTCTGACTGAGTTACAAAGGAAAGAAGCAGTGTGTGTGCCCTGGCCTTCATCCTGTCCTGCTGCCACAGGAGCCTCGAGCCACTTCTACCTTTCTCAGTGACATGAGGGGGTTTTTTCTGCCCCATGGCAGCTTTGCTGCCTACTGTGCTTTTGGCAGGTGGGAGTCCCGTGAAAGCTGCAGCAAGGAGGGCATATGGCACACAGCTCCCAAATGGGAACCAGCGAACATTACAGTGCCAGGACCATTTGACAGCCTGGCACAGTCCCCCTGAGCCACCTGTGAGTGGAGGAAAACGTTGGCATTCAGTGAGGGCTCATTCACCCTGGCTGGCATCTCAGCTGCAGGCTGTGCTGGAGCCAGTGGGACCTGGAAGCTGTGTCAGGGTGGGTTTGCAGCAGGGAGCCATGCTGGAGGAGGACAGGCTGCCCTGGAGCCATGCTCCATCTCAGGCAAGCTCCCTGTGCTCTGCCAGAGGGTGCCTAAATGCCCCTCAACTCAGTCATCTGGGTGAGAGAGGTGCAGCCTGCCTCCCATAGCTCTGGGACTGAGGGGGATGCTCATGCTCCACCAGGGTCCAAACGGGGAGGCGATGGGCCCTCTGACTCATCCTCCTTCCCGGGCACTGCCGTTGACCTCCCCGACTGCGTGGGAACAGCTCCTGGGGCTGGAGCATGCCGAATTTCACTTTTAAAATGGACTTCTGGCACCCGCCCAAGCAGCGTTTCGTGTTGTCAAATATTTTGGCAAACCGCATCTCAGCTTTAGTCTGAAGCGTCTTTTGCTGGGGAAACGGCATCGAGCCGAGCAGCCAGCACCGTCCCAGCAGAGGGGAACACCGCACCGCTGGCCACATCCTGCACGGGAACTGCTGGTGCTGGGGTGCTGTCACATCCCAGCCGAGGGGCACTGGGAACCACACGTGTGCAGGGTGACTGCAACGAGCAGGTAAAGGGCCAGAAAAAGGTGTTTCAAGGGGACTGAAATGGTTTGTGAAATCAGGCTGAGCAGGGAAAATTGTATTGACAAGAATAAGAAAACCTTGAAAAGTGATTTTTCAAGTCCCTATTTTGGCTTTTTGTTCTGAAATTGCCCTGTATTAAGAAGAATAGAAAAGAGAAGAGAAAAGGAAAAAGAAAAGAAAAAAAAAAAAGCAGCTCTAAGTAAACTAGAAATAAGGGAACAGTATTTTTTTTTACCAGCTCATTGGAAAAATGAAACATATTTGTTCTGGGTCAGACCAAAATGAGCAAAGCAATCAGTTATCCACAGAGCCACCCTCCAGGCTGGCTTTCCTTCTGCTCGCTCTCTTGGGCATCCTTGAAAGAATATCCAATACCTTTTTATGATGTTTGAAAGAAAATATCTCTGGGGAGAGAAAAAAGAGCAAGGTGTGATCCCGAAAAGTCTGCTTTCACAGCTTGGACAGACCCATCTTTCCCTCCTGCAGCCGCTGCTCCTTCCTCCTGCCCATCACGTTGTGTGGTTAGAGCACACGTACTCACAGCCCCAGCACCATGATGGGTTTTGAAAGCCTGAGAAATCCTCCCAAAAGCCTGGTTTCCGGCCAAAAAACCCTGAGGTTATGCAAACATACACAGAGCTTGCAAACAGGCTGCGTGTGTTGGATAGAGAGCAGCTTTACGAAGCAGGTGTGAGCTGATGCGGGAAGAGCTGCGCTGCCCAGTGTCTGCTCCAAAAGCCAGTGTCAGCCCACAGACTGAAACCAGGGCTCTGGGATTAAAGAAGAAACAGCAAGGAATAAAAATCCACCCCTGCAACAGCACCCCAACCACAATCCCCCCTGATCCCAGGACAATGGGCAGTGCCACTCATTTGGGTTAGGACTGCAAGACCCCTCTTTGCAAGGCCACTAGCCCACCTGGTGGGCTGTGAGGTGAATCTCTCCAACCAAGCTCACCCACCTGCGTCCCCCATCATGCTGCCGTCATCCTGGTCATGCCCACAGAACCCTGCAGGACTTGCTCGCACATTTGCAGGGGTTTGAAGATAGATGACTCTTTGCTAAAGGCATCTCTGAATTCTTGTGAGCCAGTGAAACCTTCTAAAAACCCATTTCCTGGCAGCTGCCAAGAAAAAGCTTGTTTGGGTTTAAAATGTGTTCAGAAGAGTCATTCTCTTATGAAAAACTGCCGCTGTCAAAGCAGTGTGGTACAGTTGCATTTGTTACATATTAATGACTCCACATCAGCTGCATTTGCTTTACAGTACCCAAATATTGGAAATATCAATGCATGAGCATTCTTGAATGTGAATTGTCAGATATGCAAATCTTGGTGTCTGGAAGTGCCGCACAGCCCCAGCACTATCTATAGTAAATGCTCCCTATGCCGGTGAATGCCATCGTGACAAGGTGCAACTCAGCCATCCTGGAGCTCCACAGTCATAACCCTGTGAAAGCTGGGAAACCAGTGGTGTGGAAGATGTGACTCTGCCTTGCTTCATCCCAGAGTTATTGGCTGCACCGACCTCCTATTTGAATGCTTTTAGCAAATGGGGTGGAGTGGCTCATGCCAGTGTGATAATGTGGAGGGAGGCGCATGGTGTGAAAAGCCTCAGGGAGAAAGCAGACGGCAGTGTTTGCACTGTGGGATTTTTGACACCTGATGTTGGAGGCTGAGCAGAGCAGAGAGGTGCTCTCTGGCGTGGAGAGGGTCTTTCAAAATATATAAGCCCTCTTCTGGTTGCTCCCTGAAGGGTCTTACTTGGGGATTGAACCTTATCCCTTGGGTTGCTCAGTGGAGAGGGTTTGGGGTTGTCCTGTGCAGGGCCAGGGGCTGGATTTGATCCTTGTGAGTCCCTTCCAACTCAGAATATTCTATATTCTATTCTATTCCTATGCTAGGGTCTGAGCCCCTCAGGATGACCTGGGCTGAGTATTATCCTGCCTCTTCACCTCCCACCTCCAAGGCAGGGAGTGATGCTGTGTGGGTTGGGTGAGTGCCAGGCAGAGCTGATTCTCCTTGGCCTGCTGCAGAAGAAGCAGCAGAAATGGGACTGGGGACCCTGCTGCTCTTGCCATTCTCCAGGCTGATAAAGGAGACCGAAACATCTTCTCTTGCTCATTCCCTGGCCAGGTGCAGGCACTAGGAATAATGCCTTGAGATGGATTTCTACAGCCTTTACTGACCCCACCACCAGGCACTGGATCCTGATGGAGCACAGCAGGGCTGGGGCTTTCCTGGACACCTTGCTGCCAGCAGGGCAGCGGCTTGGGCTTGCAGACATTACTGGATAGTTTGCCAATAATGTGCTCTTTCCTCACTCATCTCTCCACAAGATCTTGGTGGGTCGGGACACACTTCCTGGCCTCTATTCTTCTGTGTTCATTGGGGAAACTGAGGCATGAGGTGGTGGGGATGCAAGCACAGAAGTCTCCTCCAGTATGGGCATGTCTACAGCAGAGCTGGGACCAAAACCCACAGGGTTCAGCACTTCACCTTGTGCCTCTGCTTAAATCCACCTTCTTCCACCACTCACTGTGCTAGGCATTAGCATGCTATTAGTTTGAAGGAAACATTGACACTCCATTGGCTTTTTTTGGTTTTGTTTTTCTCAAAAGCGTGTCATGTGGGACTTATTAAAAGCATTGCCTACATTTTACAGATATTTCCAGGAAGAAATTTGCCACTGTCTGGGGCTGTGGAAGAGGGAGTGTGATGCTGACCAGCGCAAGGCTGGCTGCCAGACTGTGCTCTCTATCCATCCATCAGTCTGTCCTCAAAATCTCCCTTCCCCCAATGAATTGGGAACAGCAATGAGCTGGGGTGCCGAAGCATCTGCGTACCCTGCTTCATCTTAGCCAAGGTGACCAAAGACTGCTTTATCCCTCTAGCCTGGCATGGTGGCCCAGTGGCCACCTGCCTCGGTGCACATTCAGTTTGGGTTATTTGCAGCGTCCCCCATCCCAAGGGATAGTGGTGCCTAAATGAGGACTGTGAAGCTGCTGGGCTTCTGCCTGTAAGCTGCCTGTTCCTTGTAGACACAGGGAGCTGAGCCTTCCCAGGGGATACCTGTGATCAGCACCCCAATGATGATCACTGAACCTGGGGAAAGTCTGGGGCTGCAGGGCTCCTTCCAGTGAGGAGCGGGAGGAGAAGCTGTGACTGGGGAAAGGGCTTGTTAAAATGCTAGAGGGAATCACAAACAAACTGGGAGGGTTCTCTGCAGGAGATCTCCAGGTAACACCTAGTGAAGAGTAATGGCAGTTCTCAGTGCCACTGAGCGCCTTGATCCCCCTGGCCATAACTTACACAGTCATGACTCAGTGTAAAGTGCTTCCTGCACCTGCCTGCCTCTATAACGGATAAACAATAATAGTTTGTGGTTAAAATATTGCCCTCAGATGATAATCTGTGGGACATGGTTTATACAGAACAGCTGCACTGGGAGGGGGGTAACCTCTCTGTCCTTGGCAAGTTCTGTTCTTGTGGTGCTGGATCCCAGAGAGAGGGATGTTGTAAGAATTTGCTGTAAGGTTTTGCAGGCATTGTGTATGGCTCTGCACTCCACAAAGCAGGTGAGGTGTGGGGAAGGGTCTTTTACCATTTTCAATAAGAGCAGTTACTGTGCTTACAGATAGAAGTGGTATCAGTGAAACCCTGACAGACATCCCACCCAGAAGAACAGAAGCACCAAATCCATGCAACACCATTTTCCCAGGGCTGTTACCTCCCTCCAGAATGGTGGTTCCTTGGGGCTAGGTGACCAGGATAACTGAGGCAGGATTTCAGTCTGGCTGTTGAGGCTCAGAAGGGGTTTGGGGACAGACAGAAGTCTCCTGCAAGTGGGTGGCAGTGACGCAGGGCAGAGCGATGGTATTGCCGGTATGTCGAGCACCTTGTTTGTTATACCTCAGACATGTCGCAACACTGCCGGGTTGTGTAATGATTTCCAGAAGATCTTTCTCCTTTCAGCTTTTGGGGCTCTCATTCCCAGGGCTTGGTTTCTGCCAGAGGTGGGATGTGGTAGAGAGACTGAGTTAAAATCACACTCTGCTTAGGTGGGGTTTTGTGTTGAGATACCAAGAGTGTGATGGAGAGAGGGAGGAGAAGACTTCCACCTTTCTGGATTGTTTTTTTTTTGCGAGCACCTCCCTTCTCGAGAGCTTACAGGCATAGAGTGAAAGCTGGGTGCAGTTTCCAGTCTTGGTAGTCTGATGCTACTCCATTTCATGAAAATTGTAGGCACAGACATCAGGAATTTTGCCCACAGGGAATTTTATATTTCTTCCTAGCATCAGTAAGAGGTGGTATTTGACAAATGGCCTTGCCTTCTCACTGAAGGAGGCTGAGGATCCCATGATCCAGTTCAAGCACTTCTATGGCTCTTCTGTGGCACTTCTGTCGTTGCTGAGTCCCAGACCTCCTCAGGCCAAATTTTGGTACATTCCTCCCTTTTCCTTTGCTCTGTGCAATTTTCTTCTCTCTTGATTCCTTGCCTGGGATCGGGAGAGTTTGCACCATGCAGTGCGAGTCACCTTGGACACTGCAAGGTATAAGGAGAGAGAGAGAGCGCGAGAGAGAGCTCTGCTCTCCTGGCATTTCCAGTTTGGGGCTTGGATAAATCCTCCGAGTTGTCAGTCAGCAAAAGCGAGCTTCTTGCTCAGCACGGGTGACCCAGGAGTTTCAGAAGCTTAAAATATTTCACAACTTGGAAGAATTACCACTGGGAAAATTACTGTAGCACCCGAGGGAAATTCAGCTCTCCACCACAAATGCAGAGGCATTCAAGCTTCTCCTTGAAGCGGCTGCAAGAATTTCTCGATTTGGCCATCTTTGTTTTCCAGAACCTCATTCGGCACATTGGCTGAAATCTTCTGGCCCCCAGCTCTGGGGGATTTTATTAATTTTGAAAACTCCAGCTAAATGTTGGCATGGTTATAAGGAATTGAGGGAAGATCTTAAAATGGAAAATATTGGGCAAGCCCAAATAGCATTGAAGCATGTGGCACAGTGAGGAGAACCTCCTTGGTGGGGACTGGGCTCCCTCATGCTGCTGGATGCTGTGCTCATCTAGGCACAACACAGATGGGCTCTGAGTGTGGGAGGTTGCTCCTGTCCTCACTCCAAATGAGTGCACCAAATAGTGCGGTACAGCAACCCCAACCTGCTTCCCCGTGCATTTCTCTACAGGGAGGTTCTGGGCAGTGGCTAAGGGGGACCTATCCAGCTCACTGCTATGTCCAGGCTCCTTCCACATTTGGACTTCAGCTCTCAAAGGTTGAGTTGCACTGCGTTGTTAAACCCACAGCAAGGTCCTTCTCCACTCTTCCCTTGCGAAAAATGAAATAACCTGGAAGCTGTTGGTCTCTGGAAGCAATTTACCATGGGACGTGGCTATTAATTTAAATAGATTACAGAAATTTGAACTAAGCTGCATATAAATCTTCTGACCAGTTCTTTGTGCTTTGGTCTCTGTTGTTTACACTTTTTTTTCACTCTTTTTTTTTTCAGTTGTGTTTTATTGATTCCTGAAGCTGTGATGTTTCAGTCAGAGCTCACTGCTTGGATGGCAGGCGGCTTCACTCTTCCACACGTATTACCTTTCAGAGCTACTGTGAGTAGGACACAGATGTTGTTAGGTCTCAGGTAAAGCCATCAAAGGTGGACATTCAATCAAGTTTGACATCATCTTCAACCTGAAGGCAAAGTGGTTGGTTTTGATTAGCAGCTCACAGGGCTGAGCCTAACCCATATCAGAGCTGCTGCTGCTACTTTACCTGAATGGCAAAACCACAGATGGTAATTATAACCATAAGTGCTTACAGATTTCCTAACAACAAAGATAATTTGTTTGCTCCATGCCTTGTTAGAAGGGGAATTTTGTTCTGGTGACTGGGTGGTTTGTGAATCAGTCGTTGCCCTTTCACCCCTTCATCCCCGGCTCGGCTGTTCCCCCCAGCTGTGGCCATTAGATGTTGATCCGACCAGAAGGGTCCCACCGAGTCTGGTCTCTGCAGCGGCCACAGAGACGCCAGCCCAGTGCAAGGAGCCGTCCTGGCCTGGCAGGGAGTGGGACGCTGGGCTGATGCCCATGAGGTACCCTGGGATGCTGAGCAGGGGAGGTCTTCCTTGGTCAAACCACCCTTTCCTCATCTTATGCTCATGTATATATATCTTCTGGGGTATTTGGGGTGAAAACTTGCTGCCAGGCTGCCTCTGAGCCGCTGGACCATTGCTGCTGGTCCACAGCAAGGTAAAGCTCAGCTGCATCCCCCATGCTCACCTTATCTCCCTGCTGTGTGGGATGACAGCTGGGCTCGCACCTCTATTCTGGGAACCACTGCCAAAAACCATGTCTTTCCTCCCATCTGAAGGTGATCCAGCATCTGAAGTCTTGGGAGGAAAACGGCGGGAGCTTGTCACTGTTGATCCCTGGCAGAGGAAGGTCTCTCTACCCTGCGGCCGCTCTGGGGTGCTGGAGACGGGCTACCTGTAAATTAAACCAGCTGGCGACAGTGGCTCGCTGGCAGCCCTGGCCCGTGTCCACAACCATTCCTTGGGGCAGAAAGCCTACGGGTCGGCTCGGGCACCGGCTTGGCAGGGACTGAGGGTAGTGTCTCGCCTGTCGCGGGCAGGCAGATAACAGCTTTGATTTCTGGGTCTCACTTTAATTATAATGGAAGGACGCGGCTCGTTAAGTGCCCGCTTTGCTTTCCAGAGATCCCTCCCGGCTGCCAAGTGCGCTGGGCTAACAAAAGCATTCCTCTCCCCGCCGGGGACGGCCGCAGCAGCCCGTATGGCGAGCAGACGGAGGGGATTAATGCACACAAGAACAGTCTGCCCGACTCCCGGTCCCTGAGCACAACCTGAGACCTCTGATCAGCCCCTCTGGGAGGAGAAACTACCCTTGAAATGAAGACCTCCTCAAAAAAACACCTTTAAGCCTTTATACCAGCTCATCTCTGCCTTTCCGTTTGGTACTGGCAGAATACCTGCAGCGTCTTGCCCCAGAGTGTGTTTCTCTTCTCCCACAGCTTGAATCAGATGGGTTTTTTCCATGCCAATTGTACCTGGAGTAGTTCAAGACGATGATATTGATCTTGTTCATATTTGTTGCCTTAATGAGTCACAAATTCTGTCTGCAAGCAGAGGTGGTTTGGAGGTGCTGGCTGGCTGCTACTTACCTGCCTTTCTGGACGGGTAGGAATTTCAGCAGATTCGGAGAACTAGTATTTTCTTAGATTCCTAAAGGAAATTACAGTAATTGCAACCACCCCCATGTCCCTGCAGCAAGCAGAAGTGATAGGATCTCCCCCAAATGTCTGCTCCTGATGACTCTAACCTTCCTACAACCCTCCTCCTACCCTGCAGTGCTGAAGGACCTGCGGCAGGTGATCTGCCAGACCCAAACACTTATGGCTGCTTTGAGGCCAAATTGTTCCTGTGCTGGTTCATCTTTTGGCTATGGATGGTTATCAAGGCTGAGCAGAAGCATCAGCTCACCGCATGGGCAAGGGACTTGGGCCATTGGCCATCACTGCTCTGATCTTGCCTGTGGCCAAGGTTTCCTTATTTTGAAATGATTTTAATATTCAGGTTACACAAATATCCGCACACAGGCACAGTGCATAGGGTCACAGAGCAGTACTAGTGTGGAATTAATATAAATGCTCTGTGGGGTATGTAGAAACAATGATGCCATGTTAATCAGCTTAATATTAATCAGCTTTCTCTTCCACTCAAATCTAGCAAAGGCCTCTCTCCAGAGTAGGACGTGGTGCTGGTTTGGGGATGCAGGCTGTTTCCGGAGCAGGACAGTGTGCTTCTCGCGTCTCTCAGATGCTCTTCAATAGGCTTAATTTAAACATTAACTCCCAATTTGCCTCTGGGCTCAGGGCATGGAAAAAATTAGAGCAAAAGGAGAATTTTTCAAGAAGTTCTGAGTGAGTAAAGCAGGGTTATAATAGAAATAGTATTTGACCTTAATTATGGCTTCTAATGGAAATAGTTGTGCAAATTCAGCAGTGGGGTTTGGTATGTGCAGCAGATCTGGGCCGAGGACGGTGACAGGATGACAACGAGGGCTCAGTGGCCTTGGCTGCTCACAGGAGGCTTTTGGAGAGCCAGGCTGAGACTGCAGAGGGAAACGTTCCTCATTTCCAACAGCCGTAGTTCTGGCTCACGCCACCTGAAGTTAAGGCTTTGCCCCATTTCTTCTTCAGATAAGAACATAAGCGGCCTCAGGTCCCTCATCACTGATGGCAGAATGTGCAGCCAGCACCCAACACCTCTGGATAGAGGAGCGGGGAGAGCCTGTTAATTCCCTGCTGGGATCAGCACAGCAGAAAGGCAGCACAGCTTGTCCTGCTCAGGTCCCACCCGGGTAGGGGCACGGGATAGCAGCCTTACCCTCTCTCCACTCCTCTAGGGAAGCGATTCTCGGCTGTGAATTCCGATACAATAAACTCCAGTGCTGCCCTCCAGGGAGAAAAGATGCCGATTAGAGCTGTTGACCTGCGGAGTTACTTGTTTGGAGGATCCAGATCGCAAAATAATGACACAGCATTTGCTAGGGGTGGGGTTAATTACTGAAGAGGAAGCACATCACCTTTGGTGGTGGGTCAAACCTCCTCACTCTGGAAATGTGCTGTTATTACCCCTGCTATAATGGGTCACTTGGCACTGCCTGGGAGCAATGACGTGTGCAGCTAATGTGATTTAGAAACCTCTGTTTTGGGAGATAAATGGATGCTGCCCCTTCAAGAGGCCAGGGATTGCCTGGCTCACCTCTTCTGCCACACAGGCATCTGAGATTTCAGGGCACAGGGCTCACAAAAGGCTTGCTTGTGGCTAGGGAAATTCAGGTGGGATGAGTGGTTGATTAACATAACTGCAGGGCTGGAGGACACCAGCCAAAACCACTGCTGTCAGCAGGGCAGACTGGAATGATAGGAGATCCAGAGGGATTTGAAGAAGGTGTGACCTCCTTCTGTGCCTGCACACTGCCAGGAACAGTCATGGAAAATGATGGTGATATCTTGCAAGGGACTGCTCTTCTTCACATCTGCAGTGGTGTCGGGCCGAATGGAAAATGGAAACCCCTCTTCCCCAGAGCGCTGTGCAGAGCTTTGGGTCTGACACTGTCCCCTTGTCAGACCTCATCCAAAGGGAGCAAAGTCACCTCACAGAAATATCCGTGTATCTCTTCCAGTTGCAAATGCAAGAAGGTGAAAAGAGATACGGGATGCAGCAAGTCCTATCCAGGCCTCCACGGTGTCTTCGGGAATATGCTCGTGATGCATATCCTAATTTATCCCTGGCAGAAGTGATCTCACAAGTGTGACCATGAGGAGAGATTGGGGTGATCTGCAGTATCCCAAAGACAGCTCCTGCCTTAACAAGAGCAGAGAGACAATGCTTCCCTTCTGGGCAGGGACTCAGGGCAAGATCGCCCCAGATGCTCAGGGCCCAGTAGCCGCTGCCAAGGCATATGTCCTTGTGATTTCAGCTCTCAGTTCTTGAAAACTCTGGGAAACCTGACTATTTTGGTCCTCCAAAGGGTGCTGGAAAACCCTGGCCTCAGTGTGGGGGTTGAGTTGTTTGGAAAATTCAGGCTTTGTGCTGAAAATGCAAACATGTTAGTTCCCCTCCATTGCCCATGTCTCTGTGTAGGCTGCAGAAATAAAGCAAGTGTTTAACATGCAGTCATTTAACCCTTTCAAGATTCCAGTTTATACATAGCATTGACCAACATAAAGGATCATTCAGGCATTTTGACAGCTACTGTTTTAAAGTTTTTATCACAGTTATTTCTTCTTTTATCATGGTTTTTGTATTGTGTGGGGAAGATTCGTCTCTTTCCTTGCCTAGTTTATCTATAATTCAGGACGTTCTTACACTTAGGTTATAATTGACTTTTCCATGCTGCAGCAACTCAAACAATAACTATTAATATTCAGCAGTCTATAGTGATAAAGATTTCCATTTACTTTCTTTTACTTAACCGTGTGAATATACGACATCCTATCTCACATGGTTAATATTGAATTCATTCATATTTACTCTCCATTTTCCTGTATAACAATATTGAAAGAGTGAGCACTGCGGCTTTGGGGACATCTGACTTCCGCCCTCAGATGGCCAGCTCTGCTCCTTCAGAGGGGAGCTGACACCTGCAGATCCTGGTGATGGTGTGATGCTGGCTGGCCATCACCCCTCGGGTCTTCCCAAAGCTGGGGAAGAAGGTGAAGCAAGAGCACAAAGCACAGTACCTCAGCCTTCCTCACCTCAGGAACAGAAACCAGGGCCTGCCACAGATGAGGATGCTGCATTTTCAGCCAAGAAGCAGTTGTCTCAACACCCCAAAAGGGTTCCAGATGGTGCTAGAGGGCTGTGAGCTGAATGAAAGGGGGCTGAAAATGGGGAAAACACCCTGGCATGCTGCCCCAGAGTGTCCCTCATGGCTTGTGGTAATGCCATAGGTGGATGTGATGTAGGTAGATTGACGTGGAAGGAGCTAGGAGACACGCTGGGGCTGGGAAGGCAGAATAGTTTGTTGTTCGAGGGGACTATGTTGCAACCCAGAGCCAGGATCCCTCTGCCTTAGGGCTTACAGCATGACCTTACACAGGACTGGTGAGGGAGTCTGAGGACACACCAGGCAGATCTCCCATCCCTTTTGCTGCTGTAAAGTGCACGGCAACAGGTTCAGCAGGGAGGGTCTAAACACTGGCTCTGACGCACCACTATCACCAGCAGCAATTGCAAATGCATCTTGGCTCTACCTTAGGGGCTTTATTCTGCTGCACAGCCTCTTCCTGCGGTGCAAAGACACCCTAGGGCTGGGACCAGCCCCAAGCTGGAGGAGCAGCTGGGAGGTGAACTGGTGAGAAATCCCAAACACTCGCCCTGGCGCTGGGCAGCAGCAGATGAGATGCCATCAGTAGGAGAGGATGAGGTGTTCAGGGCCTGAGCTGTCCCTCACTGCTGGGGCTGGTGGATGAAGCTGTGTGCATTTCCTTGACATCATCCCACGAAGGCTGGATGCCTTCACCCCAGCTGTACGGGGCCCTTTGTGGGAACCCTCCACAGGAGCTGGCACCACCCCTCTGCCCATATTCCTGGCTTATAACCGGTGCTGCCAGTGTGGGAAGCACTGTGCCAGGGAGGTGCTATCTTCTTCGTTTATTTCTCTAACAGAAGGGGGAACAGAAAGCCAGCAGCAGGCTAGGTATTAACTGCAGCTGTGTCGAGCTGTTGCAACTGAGCTCTTCCTTGTAATTATGAAAAATGTCCTGCACAGGGGAGAAGTGGCAGAGCTGCTACCCCCTGCTTAGACAGAATGACTTTCCCAGGCAGCTTTCCTCCGAAATAGAGGGGCTCTTCATCCTCTCCACCCCAGCCACCCACGGAGCAGGACTGTTCCCACTGGTGCTGTTGGTGAGCTGTTCCTGTGCTTCACGGCTGGTTAAGGGCTAGTGGGGTTAAATGGATAGTCCATTAATCTCGGCCCCACCGAGGTCAGAGCCAAGGGACACACATGTGGCGGGTGATTTACGGGCAGCTTGGGCTGGTGCCCCCTTCTCGGGCTGCTGCCAGAGCTGCCCAGCGTGGTGGGCATTTGCCAAGCCTGGCAGGAGGGCCAGCGGGCCAGTGAGCTGTTCTGGCTGCAGCCGGTACTGCTTCCACTCTGGCTCAGCCCTAGGAATAGCTTGCCTTGCAGAGGAGCCTCAGAAGCAGGACTCCCCACACTGAAGCTCTCACCACAGCCACCTCCACTGCCCTCCCTGCTTCATTTTCCCCCGTCGTGAGAAGATCACAGCCTCCTCGGCCTTGCAGGACCCAATGCCCGTCGTAGCTGGTGCAATGCCCAGCCCGGTGTGAGGAAACACCACAGCAGCTGTCCCCCAGCGTGCAGCAGATGGGAAGGAGACAGTCAGCACTCCAGGGTCACTGCAGCCACTGGGAGCCAGAGGCTGTCCCCACGGCACCTGTGGAGATGGGATTCCCTCTTTTTTTTCATGTTCCACTTGGCCACTGATCAGAAGTGTGTGCTATCTGCCTGCTATTAGCCTGCCTGCTGCTCTCTGCCCTGGGAGCAATCACAGGGTGAATGAATAAACACAACAGCATTTAGTGAGATCTGAAAGGAAGATGTGATGATAATTTCTTCCCTGCAAATTGTAAGCGCTCGTGTTTTCAGTGTGCTGAAGGCAATTAGAGCCGAGAGGAGCTGGCAAGACGAGGGGCGACACTGGAGAAGCTGCGACTATGGAGCAGTTATAACAATTTAGATTCTATTTAGATACAAGTGGCTACAAGTCGCGTCTCAATATTGAATCAATCGACACAGACAAATGATTTAATATGGAAGTTTTTGCCAGAGTGGTAGGAGAGAGACCAGCCTCTTAGAGGCACCTATGTGAAATGGGCGTCCGGAACAGATCCGGAGCCGCTAGCAGCACGGAGGGGAGACGGAAAGGGGTGATCCTGCAGGGAACAAACGGCTTTTCTCATAGCTTTTGGCACTCTGGGCTGGCTTATGCTCGGCATCGATTGGGGAGGTATTTTTAGAGGCAGTCTGGTATTTGTTAACCTTGTGCGGAGCGGAGCTCGCTTCTCAAAAGCATGTGTGCGCGCACGCGTTCGAGAGGCAAGAGAGATCCCGCCAGAGATAAAACGTAAGGAGCCAGCCTCGGCCAAAGGCCGGGCGCAGCTGTATAAATACGAAGCAGCCTCCCCTCGCCCCCACCTCCTCACAGTCAGTGGGGCTGGTGACACTAGAGAATGCTTTGCTGTCATTAGTTAATTGAGCTGCTGATGTTAAGAAAAGGTTATGTATTTCTCCTGGTAGTTTTTCTTTGTAAAAATCTGACAGGGATCTCTTGCAATAGCAGTGATAATGTCCCAGCTGGGGACTCCGAGCAAATCTTCCCTATGGTGTGGAATTTTTTCTTTTCTTTCCCTTCTTTTCATTTTTTCCCTTCTGCACTGTGGTGGCTTTGCAGAGGAGCAGCAAATCCCGAGCTGCCCTGTGCGCTTGCCTCCTGTAAGTGATACTCCTCACTGCCACCCCGTGCAGGGTCTGCCCACTGGCCTGGGGACCACCGGCAGTGTGGGCCCTCCACCCCCTCACCTGCTCCATGGAACAGCACGGGGATCCTGCGCAGTGTGGTTCCAGGATCGTTCCAGCAGAGAAACAGGAGCGTGGGGGTCCTGGGGGCAGCAGCCTGGGTTTGCTGCTACAACCTCCAATGCTTTGCTCTGCAGAGAGCAGGAGAGAGGGGTGTTAGCTGTTTATAGGTGTGAGGATGCAGTTGCTGGGAGCACACTGAAGGTGCATCTCACATTCTTTTGTAATGGTCACTTGAACCCCCAGTGGCTGTGAAGCACCACCCAGGGCTCAGCTCCACCTGAGGAACAGCAGGACAGGCTTTTGTGATGATTCACCTTCCAGCTGCCATCCCAGAGCAGCTCTCAGGTGTTCACGTCCACATGAAACAGCAGGCTGTCATTATCCACCCCCTCACAGCCAGAGCACTGAGGCGGCGGAGCAGGCAGGGTGAGATCCTGGTTGGGATGGCTGCGCCCGCAATGAGAGCAGCTCCAGCCACAATGCACTACGTGACCCCAGGACCAACTGCCATGGCCGTCCTCACCCTTCGTGTCACCAGAGCCCACTACTCCTCATGGAGAGGATGCATCCTCTCACGAGTGCCAGGAGGGGAATGGTTAGGCATGGCAAGGCAGTTTGGAAGCCCTAAGCAAGCAGCGTTTTCACCTGCACTTCTCCAGTGGGGACGTTATGCCAGTGTAGCACATCTTGCTGCAGCTTCCTCCTGCCTCCTCTCTGTCTTCAGGTTTCCACTGAGTCTGCCAAAGTCTCAGTGCTTTTATTCCCCAAAACATCTCTATCCAATGCTCTTGGTTCCTGAACCAGGTGATGACTTGGCAATGGACCTGTGAGCGAAACAGCCCTGCATCTGCCAAACATCTGGCTGTGCCAACTGGTAGCAAGTTTGACTCAGCCAGCACAACCTGTCGCCGTCCTTGCAGCCATCCTGTCCAAGCAGCTGCCATGGAGCCTTGCAAAATACTTGCCATAAACCCCATACTGAGGTGGAGGGAAACCCATAAGAAGTATCCAGGTGCAACATGGGGCTGATGCACCGCTGCACTCCCGCGCACTGGCCCTGACATCGCATCTCCATAGGATGAAATGTGACCCAGGCAGTCATTGGGTCAACACCACATCGCCCTGCTGGGGTCAGAGCCCGGCCTGGCAGTGGCAGTGTCCATGGAGGAGGTCACTGACCCCAGCTTCCCATCACTGCTTGTGATGAAGAGGTCACCACAGCCCCCTCCGTCAGCACAGGAGTCACTGGCTATCCTTAATTAATCCCAGGCAAAATTAATCAGTTGACATCCGACAGCTGAAGAGCGGATGGCAACTACTCTGAGGCTGTGCCTACTCTGAGCGGCAGAGCTGGATTTGTCTGAGTGTTCTGGCCCCAGTTTTGGGGGATGTAATCAAAATTTCCTCAGGTCATGTTTGACAGTCTTCATTCCCAATAAAAAGATGTTTTCCCACTGCTGCAGAGCAAATCAGTCCTGGGACCACAGCAGCAGCTGTGTTCCCCTCATCTCAGGGATGACCATGCCTTCCCATTTCCCACTGCCTCACTTCCTCCTCCTGGCTCAAGTCTTTAATCCTTCCCCCACAGGCTCTGCCAGTTTGGATTTCTAATCAGGGCCGGTACATGCTGGAATTAACGATCTGATCCAGTCGACACCCACGAATCAGTAACAAGACTCCACTTTAGATTAATCAGTCATTAGACCAAAATGCCAACACAGTGCCTGAAAACTATTTGTCTTTCCTGGCATGCTTTCTTTTTATTTGTTTCATTTTAAATGACTCCAAAGGGCTCAGTTCTTCCTCTTTTCATCCTCGGGAGAGGGAGCAGTTTCCTTGCCTTGAGTCCCAACTCGAGATGCTGACCCTCTCCTGTCCTTTACAAGCAGCCTCGGATGCTCTGGCTCTGCTTTTCTGTAAATTGGTTAATTTGGCACATAAAAAGAGGAAAGTCAATCCTGACCATAAATGCAATGACCAGGGGTTGTTTCAGGAGTGGGCACACGCCTCGCCAGTACAAGTGCTGCTGGAGAGGGCCAAAGCTCCTGCTCCAGCCCTTGCTTGTGTTTTGCAGACTCTAAATGTGAGGGATGCTGCACAGCCATGGGGTCTGTGGTGTTCCTGCCCACAGAGGCGATGGTAGTGCCAACCCCGTGCCACACATGCCAGCTGGGCTAGGATGTGGGGCAGACGCGGTCCTTGCTGCATCAGAGGTAAGGAGGAAGCAGCAGGGGTCCGTTTTTAGTGACCTCATTCCTGCAAATTATATTGGAAAACAGTAACAAGATCAGAAACAGGCTGAGATACGTGGCAGAGTTGAGCTGCAAGACCTGCTTACCGTGAGAAATTTAAGGATCCCAATCAGTTGATCAAAGGAGAGGAGACCTGAGCTGCACCAGGGGAAGATATCTGATAGCAGAGGCTTCTCCAGCTTAGCAGGTAAAGCAGGATGCCGCAGCTGGAGGTTTCAAAGGAGAGGTGGAAAAAAAAAAATCAGGCACAGATATTTATTTGAGAGAGGAATTAACCACTGCAGCAAGGAGATGCTGTGGGTCCTTCAGGTATGGGGTCCTTAAATCTGTAGGTGTCACTCAGATGCTGCTCCACACACTGAAGGAACTGATAGGGAGTTTTCTCCACCACGTCTTATGCAGTGCTAATGCCTTGTCTTGTGGCCTCTGCTGGCTCTGAGACATGAATAAAACAAAACCAGTTCCCAGCTCTTTCACGCACACCTCTTTGGAGATGGAGGGGGTAGGAGCAGGGTTTGCAGTGCATTTTCATGGCTTAGCCAGATTGTATCCCTGTCCCAGCACCCTCCTCCCAGAGAGCTGGGTAAATCTGATAAGGCATCAGGGTTAGACTTTATCCCACTCAAGTAATTTCTGAAACATGACATTTTTAACCAGACCTGCACCTTTTCCCGGGGAACTGCAAATGAACCTTGCTTAGTTCATGGGGATAGCTGCTGATCTGTAAAATGTTACCAGCAACAGCACTGTGGTGGGCTGGGAGGGTGCAGGGGTCACAAAGGGGAGAAAGCCTGGGTGTGCACAGCACCCTTGGAGAGCGATAGGAAAGGAGAATGTGCAGCCTATTCTGGACCCCTGTCACCAGCTTAACTGTCTGATGCTAAGCATGGCTTACTGCTTCTTCTCCTTGACTGCTTTAAAAAGGAGAGTTTCTGCTCTGCAAGGTCTAATCGTCCTTCAGGAGAGGAGCTCTAGGTGGGGACGTGAGTGAGCACTCTCTCCCTGGGTGCCTGGTGCTCCTCAGGTTACTTCTTGTTCAGCACCACGTGAGGCATTGCCAGGATAGAGCCTTTGCCCCAAGTGCTGGAGGCTGAAGGAGATAAAGCCACCCTTGGGGGTGCACCATGCAGCTTGGCCATGGGGCTAGACCCTCTCCTGATGCAGCAGACCTGCTATGGCCATCTGTAATGATGTGGGGAGGGGAGGTAGAGATGTAATGGGCATAAATGGCATCCTCTCTGCAAGCCCCATCTCCCACTCCAGATTGGTTCCATCGAACACCGCCTCCCATCACCCCTGAGAGACAGCCTGTCTTCAGAGAGGTATCCCCCAGAGCTGCCCTGCAGAGCTGCTATCCCCTAGAGCTCCCCCTTGCAGCTTCAGCCCTGGCTCCCAGGGCATTTCCAGCCCCATCAGGGAAGGCTGGGAGCAGGAGATGCCCCACTACGTTGGTTACCCTGGGGGCCAGCCCCTTCCCTCCAGCTGCTCCAAGGGGGAAAAGGGAACGAAAGGTGCCTGGAGCTCATTCAGTCTTCTCGCTGGAGGAGGGGAGTTTATTGGAAAACACCTGGAATCTATTAGGCCTGGAATATGGAGTCAAGGTTTTGCCGCCTGCAGGCAGCCCAAGTATAAATAGCGGCAAAGGGTTTGTTTTGACTACTTTAAATTGTGCAGGTTTCATGCCCTGAGAATTGGGAGTTTGAAGCTGCTCCTAACGTAATAATCTACCCGCTTCCCCCTCCCATCCCAGTGGCCAGGAATCTGCACCTTGTTCTCTTCTCCTTCTCATTCCTCTCTTTGTTTGACTCTTTTCCCTATTTCCCATCTGTTTATCACAAACCTCCCTCTTCCTGGAGCCTTCGTGAGTCTCCAAGGAGGGGAAAGTTGGAAATGTTGTTGCACGCAGGGAAGTGGAGGGGAAAGTTTGGAGCTTTACAATGAAAGCCAGAAAGCTGGGGGAAGAAAAAAGGAAGCAAAACCAAGTGCCAAAACATTGGGACAGACCCCTCTGTGTGATGCAGTGACCCACTGGTGATGGGGGACAGGTTTCCCCCCCAGGGTGATGACGTGCATTGTCACTGCATCCTGTCTGGGAATAGAGATGGGGAGTTTGGTGAGCGGCTGTTGCCCCACCACAGCCAACATCCTCTCCCATTCCCACGGCTGCCGAGGCAGCAGTAATGTTCCTGCTAATACCATAGTAATAGAGCAGTGTGAGATTCCTAATGGAAATGCTACATCACTGCCAGCATGGAGTCCTCAGTCCCAGTGCTAATGATTATTGCTACTCCCTTGTGCCGATGCCACCACGCTGATGTCTCTGGCAGTTCCAGGCAGAGACTGATGCAGCCTCCTTTCCAAGGAGCTGCTGCTCCAAATTAGACCATATATCTCTGAGGAAAAAGAGGAAGGTGGCTCTGAGGACCACAGGCTCACAGAGGAGAGGCTGGCTGTCATCATCATTACTGCATGCAGGAAAGAGCAAACATGGTTACTGAGGTCCCCCAACCTGCCCCAGCCTTCCCCTGGCACAATCCCCTCATTGACACCGTGCTCCCTGCCCGAAGTCAGCCCTGGCGTGGTGCCTGGCTGAATTGCCCTCGAAGAGTTTTGGCATCACCTGGTGCAAACAGAGCAGCACAAGAGGCAGCACACAAGGGCACTGGTACAGTGTCACCCATCTAGTGCAACAGCCACATGAGTGGAGCCTTCTCTGAGCACACTGTTGTGGGACTTATAAGACCCTGGGACTGCCCTAGGGCTGAACCATGGCCCCTGACCTCCGAGGAGAAGTGCCGTAAGGGCCACGAGCTGCCGCACACGATGGGTAGCAGCTCTTCCCCTGGCTACAGAGGTAGCCATCTGTGCTGTAGACCTGAAAGTCAAACCCTGCTGACAAGCCATCTGGGGTGTCCAAACGACTGCACATGGTGCAATTTATTTTCCTACTTTTCCTTTTAATCATTGGTTTATTTCATTCATCTGGTGAGAAAACAGCCTTGAAAACCAAGGGTTTATGTCCAGGAAAGAGCTTACAGTGGCCGGGTGACCAGCCTCACCATGAACACAGGTGTTGGCTTCTCACCACCTCATCACATGTGGCCAATGGCTGAAATCATGCCTGGGGGGTTGGGGGTCTAGGAGCCCCAGCTGGGAGTACGATGTGGGGACCAGGGTCAGGACGCCTGGAGACAATAACTAAATGCTAATCCACAGGAATAACAGTGGCCACAAACCACCCAGAAGCTTTGTGGTGCTGCAAATGGCTGCACAGGGGAAAAGGGAGCACCACCAGATCAAGCAATGTTGCCGTGGAGATGAAAACCGGGGACTGTCACTACAAAACATCCTGCCATGAATCTCGGCTCAGGCTCACCAGGGGATTTTCCCAGGCTCACTTTACCCCTTGTACACATTTCTGATGTCTGTTGTCTTTGTCCTAACCTCATTTAAGAAATAGAAATGAAAGAACCAGGTTGGACTGGGAGCTGGAAGAAGCTCATGGTCCTGCTCAGACTATGAACATCCGTGCCCATCACTGGGGACATGACTGTGCCCCGGGCACAGCGTGTCCTGCTGCTGGGGTTTTCCCAGCTGGTTTTTGCCTGCGGCCATCCCCATGGGTTGGCCTTGAGGTATCGGCACAGGACTTCAGTGGCAGAACAAGGCTCAACAGCATCCTTCCCTGAGGCGCTGTGATCAAGGATAATGCTGTATCTTTGTACCAGGAATGCCCATGGATCCCAGACAAACTCAAGCCACAGGCTATCCCTTCCACACTGCCGGAACTCTGGCTTCACTCTACAGCTTCCCAGGCTGGCACTGCTCCCAGCATCCCAGCAGCACACACAGACTCTCATGGCATGAGCCGGTGATCCCGGTGTAAGATAGCACCTTCCCTGACTCCTTTGCACTGCCAAACACCCAGCATTCCTCCAGCACTCACCCATGTACACCCCAGGGTGCCCTGGCACAGTGGAGTTTTCTCACAGGACAGCTCTGCCAGTCACTCCTTTATCTCCAGAGCAGACTCTGCCACTCACACGCAGGGTGAGCATCATGCAGCAGCACTGCTGTGACCGGGCCACCATGGGGAGGGGGACACTCTGTGACCTGGGGTCCTGCACCCACCATGACTGCGCACATGCTCAATCTTGTCTCCTTTCTCATGGAATTAGCGTGACACAATTAAACCATCTCGTTAGACGGCATTATTTACTCCAAAGGAAGCGTGGGGCCGGCCGCGGGGAGCTGGCAGCTCCGCGTTTCGCACATCATTATGTTCCCCTCACAGCTTTGAAGTCGGAGCGCCGAGGCAGCTCTTATTCCCTCGGCGGGCTCCCGCGCGCCCGGGCGGAGGCGGTGGCAGGAGGGCTCCGGGGAAGGCGTGTGGCATCGGCGAGCTTCTTCTTATCCCGGGTCCTCACCCTGCAGAGCATCTCCTGAAGCCATCACCGCATGGCTTGGCACCCCAGTGAGGCGGCTTGAGACCACCAGTCGGGGCTGCAGGGATGGAGACATTTCCACCCGCTCGTCCAACGTGTCCCTTTTCCAAACACCTGGATATAACCCCGTCTGACATGCCACCAGCTTGTGCAGTGGGCGAACAAGCCTCCAAAAGCCCTCATACCTCCCTGTGCCCCATCCCTGGGAGCGCTGGTGTGCTCTCCACAGAGTCACGAGCTGGGATGGGTGCACGGGCCGGAGATGAGGGCTCCTTTGATGCCGCGGGTTTATTTACAAATGACGTGCGATATCCTGTTCCTTTTGGCACAGCGGGAATCAAACAGCGGAGACTGTGAATTTGCTGAGCCTGCCAGGCCTCCCCAGAGAGCGCTGGACTCAAACACTCCTTCACCTTTCCTTCTTCTCAGGACTTATTCCACCCTTTTTCCAATCTTCCTCAGTCTTTGCCGCTCCTCGTTTTCTTTTTTTTTCAGTGTGACTTACTGCTCTGTGCTGGCAGCATGAATCCTTTTATCCCTCCGTGCCCACGCAGCAGGGCTGGAGGAAGCTGCACGGGCAGATGGGTCATCTCCAAGGTTAAGCAGCATCTCGGCGTTGCTCCCGGCCACCGCTTGCCTCCGTCCTTGGTCCAAGATTGGAAGGTCTGCCAGCGTGGCTGACTCTGCCCCAGCTGCAGGGATTTCGCCAATCTTGTCTTTTAACAGGACTAGGAGGAAAAAAAAAAAAAAGAAATCGAAACAAAACACAATGTTACTTTCACACCCCTTTAACCAGCCTGCCCATCCTTTCTGCTAGGCACTGGCTGCAGGTTGCCTTCCCTGCAGCGTTCCCGCCTGGATGGGTCCCACCCAAGGCCGGACTGCCGTGTGCCTGTGGTGACCGGAGGGGAGCTGCTGGCAACAGGCAAATGAGTCAGAGCAAGGAGTCAGCGCACCACAGGACCAGAGCATGGTAGGGTGGATGCTTCTGCCCTGGGGTGTTCCGAGGGTCCCTCGGCAGGTTCGTTGAAGCATCTCCAGCACTGGCAGACCCTTGTGGGTTTCCACCAGCCGCTGCGCCTCAGCCACCGCTGCCAAATGTTTGGGGGAGGGGAGCCAAGTCAGGCAGTCGGGAGATAAATATGAGCTCTCTCTGGCTGCCCTGGACTTTGCTCAGGATTAATTGGAGGCAGCGGTTATCGTCCTGCTCTTCTCCCCCCAACAGGGCCAGGGCAGCCAGGTTGGCAGCCCAGGCTCGTCCAGCTCCTTGCGGGAAGCTGCTGACATGTTTTCAGCATGAGGAAGGTGTGTGTGTGTGTGTTTGAGCTCAGTCAGGAGGCGAGGGAAGTGCTAAACTATGAATGAGCACAGATCGGAGACGTTCCCTGCAACCCTGACAGACTCTCTCTGTGAAATATTTAGAGGTACTTGCAAGATGTTGTTAGATCTGGCTGCTCATGGGATTGTTGTTTGGCGAGCTTTTGTCTGAATAAAAGCCTGGTGTCCACCCGAAGTTAAAGACAATTTAAGTAATGGAGAAAAATAGACACTAGGATATATGAGGGACAACAGCCCCGGCAATAAAATGCTGGAGTGGAAAAGGGGGGTGGGAATTGCCAGCGGCCGGTTTATTAGCCACACCACACCAAAAACATCTGACGCATGATACAAGATGCAAAACACAGCTTGAGTGCAGCAGAATAAGGCAAGGGAAGATGTCGGTGCTTGTCATCCCAGAGCACCGCAACCCTGCTCCTCGCAGCCTGAATTAATCATTCTGCCAGGAGCAGCCTTGCTTTGACCTCCGCCCTCCCCTCCACCCTCCCCAGCAGCAGAGAACCTGGGAGTTAAACACAATATAAGGACTATGTTTTTCCAAATGCAAAGCTTGGATGCACTCAGAGCTGACTGCAACCACCCTGAGCCATTGGTAAGCCTCTCACTGGGAATGTCGACAGCCTCAGTGCTGAGGGTGCCAGCATGCACCGGGCAGCGGTCTCAGCCCGTGGCTGCCCAGCATCCTCCTCTGGCATGTTATGGCGAGGATGTAATTTCTAAAATAACACGTTACTCTTGCTTAATTATCCCACTTTATAGAAGTCACTTCCGGTGCCAAGCTCGAGTTATGAGATGCATTTCTGAGCCATTGTCTGCGTGCCAGGAAAGAACTAAAAGAGAGAGTCAGAGTGAGGATTGTTACTGGAGTGTTTTATTTTGGTTTTTAGATGTCTGGATTTCTGTTATAAAAGATATGAACTGCAAAGGAACTGAAATCTTTATGCTCACAGTATTAGTTTCTCATTTCTAGGCTGAACTACGTATGGCTCTTCTTAATTATCTTGGAAAGATTCTGGGTGTTTATTTTTTTTTTCCCAAAAATGTTTATGTAACTTCCTCTGGAAGCTCAATTTTTAGTTAATTAACTTTTTTGTCCAGAATTTCCTTAGCTTGATTTCGTTATTAATAAATCTGGCATTTCCAGTTAAGACTGTAGGTGTGCCTCTGCTATGTTCACTTGGGTTTCGCCACCTCAAACAGATTGCTTGAAGGCTTTTGGCTTTTCTCTAAGCACATCCAGCCCACAGATGCTCAAAGAGCCACAGGAGGTGCAAGTCCTCCATGGTCCAGTGTGACCGCAGCCAGTATGGCCATGGGAACAGCAAGGAGGAGGAGCGGGTGCCATTCCAGAAGTCGTGGTTTGGGCAGTACCAAAACCTGCTCAGACAGGAATCTGGTGGTAAAAGGATACTGAGGACAGAACCAGCAGGCTGAAATCCCTCCATGTTCATCTCCATGAATGCAGCATGAGGCACAGGGAGAAAAGGGGTACCTGGAAAACCCAGCTTGCCCCAGGTCCTCCTCACAAATGGCCTGGCTGAGTCAGCCTGGCTCTCTCCACCGCCTTCCCAGCTCCTTTGCACATCCCTGTTGGTGTCTAACACCTTTTCACGGTAATGTCATCTGAAGATTTAATTAAGGTGCTGTTTGTTCCCTTTCCTAGATAATTAATTGAAGGTGTTAGATAAAACCAGGCCTAACACTAGTCCTTGCTGGGGCTGTACAGCACCTTCCAGCTCAAGATATTATTGTTCCCTTTTGTTTCAGATCCTTCAGCTCGTTCTCAGCCCCTGTGAAAAGGCTTATATCCAAACCAATTTGAATTAATTTTTCAAGCAAGATACCACAAGACCAAGATACTATTAAAGGCTTTGCTAGAAATCAGGGTTCATTAGAACACACCCAGCTGGTGTTCCCTCCCCTGCACATTCTGCCCTTCAATAAAAAGACAAAAGCAAAAAATCGGTTTTACCTGCCAGAGCTTTGGTGTTTAAGCCAAAGGACGTGCGTGGCTGTAAGGAAACAGATCCCTCACATGCCACAGCAATGAGAAGGCTTTCAGCAGTGACCTTGTATGTCCTTGGCAGTGGTGAGCCTGGCAGTGGCAGCTTCCCCAGAGTAATGCCAGGTGATAGTGACGTGGTGATGCAGTGATGTGGTTATATGGTGATGCCAACATTGCCTTGGGCAGTGACAACCCAGCCTCCATGTGTGCTGCCCCTTTCCCATCACACAAACACTGCACCATGGCTGGGGTCAAGGCTGGGACACAAATTTTGACAGTTTTCAATTTTGTAGAGCAAGCTGCACAGGATCCTCTGAGGTGACATCACATCGCATACAATAAGCAGCAGTCTCCCTCGTCATAAAGGCTTTTCTCCTCTTCTTTCACCAGCTGGTCCCATGGGCCAGGACCATTCAAACCTGGCCACTTACAGCAGCAATGCTAAGATCTGGGAACACATCTGTGATGCCAGGCAGTGCTCTGTGCATGGTCATGTTATCCCTAGAAATGTGTGGAGAGCCCAGTACAGTCACCCCATCAGGGACTTCCCTCAGCTCAGCACAGTTCCCCTCCTCTTCGAGTCAATGTCTCTCTCCCACATTGGAAAGGACCCATAAAAATGATCAAAGGAGCCAGAAAGCTTTTGCAATTTCTCCTTTAATGGAATTTTATAAAGCAAGAAGAATCCAACACTTGTTATTTAAAAAGAGTGCCCTATCGGTAATGGGGATTTTGTAATGAGTCGATTTGAGCATTTCTCACTGATCACCCGGGTGCCTTTACCCTCATATTAGTGTGAGATTTTCAATGCAATTAGTAGAAAGTGTTCAACAGGAAATGTACTCATAGCACAGGGCACCCTGGTTTCCCACCTTGCAGACTACGTGGGAAGATGGATGATGTCTGAAGGGGTTCAGTCCCTATTTATTGCCTCTCTCCAGCAAGGTACTGTTCACAGCATCAGCACAGCGCTGGGAAGAGCTTCTACAGCAGCTGCAAAGAGTGGCAGCACATGGGGCAGAGTGGGGCTTGGAAAGGGTGCCCGGTGTGTACTGATAACCATGCAGGAGCAGCTTGGAAGACCCATGTCTGAGGTCCCTTTCGATTCAAACACGTGGCAGTGCTGATGGGAAGATGACAAAAATCCCTATTTTAGGTGCTGGTGTATTCCAGCCATGCACCCAGCCTGCCTCTGCTGTCAGAGAAAATGCAAACCTCCTTCCTCAGCTCCCTGAACTGCTGCTGGGAGGCGCAGGGTATTCTTCCAGCCCAGCTTATGTTGCCTGCACATTGCATTTAAATGGAGCCCTTTCTGTCTCCTTAACAAGAATGACACTGCTTTGCTTATTGCCTATTAACTCGAGAGGTGAACACATCGGCTGGCAGAATCAGAAACATTTACCATGAAAAGAAAAAGCTGAAATCCCATTTTCTACCTGCAGCTCAGTGGGAAACGGCTTGTCAGGGCCAGGCAGGGCTATGAGTGGCTGCATTCCTTAGGTTCCCGCTCCACAGTCAGCACTTCCCAGTCACACTGGAGGCTCCCCAGGAAGGAAAAGCTTCTCAAAGTGCCAGAGTTGAGGGACAAAGGCATAAACTCCATATTTTCCCAGCTTCTGTCCACTGGTACCCCCACCCATGCATCCCCTCTTTTCTGAGGACAACGACACCACGCAGTTAAAACCAGAGAAGGTCACACCACTGTCCAGGGACAAGAGCACAGGAGACCTCTGCTCCCTTCTCTCCTCTCCAATCATAGCCCGTTAGTTCTGGGGATTTGGGTTTCCATTAGCGCCTGTTTGGTGGCCTTTCTCCTTTACACTGGCATTTCCACGGCTGCTTAACTTCAGTGCATTTCATTAGCACAGAGGTTTCTGTCGATATTAGAAAGTCACTGTAATCATCAGGGGGATTTGCATGGCTGTTAGCCCAGGAGCTTCACTATTTGCAAGTATTTTCAGCAGTATTTTTGCAGAAAAAGGTGCCTTTCACACACACCCTGTTGGTGAGGACTTCATACTCCAATGTCCCATTCTGCACTAGGGTGTTGCACCTCCAGCTGAGCAAAGGTAATGGTGAAGATGCCAACTCCAAGTAGGAGCTTCACCGGGATGCCCATTCTTATTGGGCTGTCCTTCTCCCCTAAGAGACCCACCTATACACACCATGGCAATGGTACCCCCATCAGCAAGTGCTGGTGCCGCTTCCCTGCCTTGGAAGATGCAGCATGCTTCCACATCATCCTCCCTTTGATCACCCACCTCCTTCCCCCAGCACCCATTTGTTCCTCATCCTCGCTGCCCTTGGCTGGTGTTTTGTGAGCTGCAGGGACAGGAGGACAGATGCAGGGCAGTGGGGAGCATGGCAGAGGGCAGGGCAGCGGGATAGCAGAAATAGCTGCCCATTCCTTCCCACTTCCCTGCACACTTTGGGGCCGGCTAGCCTTTGGCGGACAGTGCAGTTCTGTTTTGCATCACTGCTCTGAAAAGCCCTTGGAGAGAGCAGTGATTTATGAGAGGTTTTTTGTACAAGGGGAAATAAACCTCTGACCAGACCTAACTGAAATCCACACTGCTTCATTTTCTGTGGAATCAGGATTTTACCCCTATCGGAGGATTTTACTTCTTTCCAAGAAAAACAGCCAGTGACTTTCTCATAAACAGCCATGCTCTCTCCCTTTTCAAAAGCTGGGCTGGCTGGGAAGGGCTCCTTTCTCCTCCGGCCTGCGTGTCCCGCTCCTCACTCCTCCACACCGGAGCCCTGCGGTTCACAAATCACCGCGTTTCCGACCAGTGCCGAAGCGAGAACAGCTGCTGGGAAAGTCAACAGTAATTAATTGGCTTTTAACTGGGAGATAGAGAAGCGGGAGAGAAGCACAGACCCTTTTAATGAGAATAAAAGGTGTTTAAGTTTGGAGGAGTGCAGGGGCGCCCTGGTTACTTTGTAATGCGATAAGGGGCTGGGAATTTAAACCAGAAATGGAGGGGTTGGGGTGGGAGGGGTGGTGTTTGCCGGTACTCCAGCAAACTCTAGTGAAGCCTGGAAGGGAGATGGTGCCGGAGAGCTGTGGTTCCTGGAGCGAAGGGGTTCCAGGTGGGAACGAGAACAGTTCAGCCACTGCCTTGCCCCCATTTGTGTGCAGGCAGGGTGCTGAGGGTGGGAGGGGCTCAGGGGGCTGTCAGCAGCCAGGTGATGTTGGAGCAGGACCAGAGGTGCTAAAAGGTAGTCAGGGGAGGGCTAAGGGAGGGATGCTAGAGGTGGTGGCAGTAACGTCAGCATCTCCTGTGTGTGGCAGATCCAGGATGGCTTGTTCACATAAGACCAGGTTTGCTGAGGCTGTATGGCACTGGATGGGCTGGGAGTGGCTCAGCAGAAGCCCCTTGCTGCTTTGGAATGTGAGTGCAAAGGGGGGAGTATGTGTGGATTTTGACTTGGCTGAGCTGGAGAAGAGGCTCTGTGAGCTGCTGGAAGCAGAGACCTTGGCACCTTGGTAAAAATAGCACAGGGAGAGATGGAAGAGAAGGCAACAAAGGGAAGGGTGGAGAAAGAGGTGATGCTGGGGGCAACAAGGTTTGGGGATGGAGGTGAAAAAAGCTGTGGGAGCTTGGGGGTGAAAGGCAGGAGCTGCCCCCAGGGATTGCTCTGCTTCCCCTGCATGGGCTGTGGGTAAAACAATGGTGGGAAAAGGTGCTGAGGCAGCAGCAATTTTTGAGAAACGAGGAAAAGGTTCTTGTGGGAGAAAAAAATTACTAAAGGCAGCTGGAGGTGTAAAATAACAATTATGATACGTAAGTGTTAGTGCAATATACCCTCTGTAAAGGGATGGCACTGAAGATGGGAGGGACAGGCTACTGTAGGAAGAAACTCAGGTAATTAGTTAAACAGGGCTGTTCAGGAAGTATTTCCTGCATTGCTTTTTTCACTCCTTTTTTTCCGTAACTACCAAATTGTTCGTTGCTCATCCTTAAGGTGAAATCCCCCTGAGTTTGCCCAAGGAGGCTGCTCTGCCTCCTTTGAGGAGGAAAAGCAAAAAGCTCTGCTGTGGATAGGAGAGTTCATCCAAAAGATTTTTAATTTCTCTAAAAGCCTTTTTTTTTTTTCTGATACACGTGCAAGACTGAACCTTGGAAATTCCTTTAAATCACCTCACCATCCCCCCACCTCATCTTGCCTGCTGGGGTCTGTCCCTTGAGCTGTCCCTGAAAGGAGGGGTGCCTAGGGAGGGGTGTGAGCTGCTGGCACCCCCAAACAAGCCCTGAGCCCCCAGCACTATCAGCACTCAGAGCTGTCGTAGCCCTGCCAGGGAAGCAGAGGGAGAGCATTACCCAGCTTCGCACAGGGGAAATGATATAATTGGAACTGTTTGGATTTAGAAATTAAAATAATTTGAGTTTGCTCGGAAAGGTTCATGCAACGTCAGCTTCCATCAGGCAGATGAGAAGCAGAGGTGCCCCAGGAGTGAGCGCTCTGACAGCTCTCCCAAATAACACCCATTCTGCTGGGACTCCCTCCTTTTGTTTGCCCTGCCCTTTTCAGGTGGGTGGTGGGAGGGGGTTCCCTCCCACACTGGGCAAATCTTCGTGCCCTTTCCCAGAATGGAGATGTCATCTCTCCTGGGAGCCCATTCATCCCTGGCAATACCACAAGAGGAAACAGCACACTAGCCCCTGAAGCCAAGGGAGTATCTTTCTTCTAGTCCCTAGAACCATCTTCTCGGCCCCAAAACCTTCAGGCAAGGCAGCAATCGGTGTCCTTGTGCTGTAAAACGCTTGGCTAAACCCTGCCATGTCACTGGTGATTTTGAGGGACCCCAATGACTTTCAGAATGCAGAGAGTGCAGGACAGATGCATTTTAAGAAATCCCACCTAATCTGCTGCTTCCAGCCCCCTCCTGCTCCGGAGCTGTCCCAGCTCATCCTCACCACCTGTGTTGAGGATACCTTTTTGTCTAAGGCCCCTGCATTATTTCAGGCTCATTGCTAGCCCAGTTCCACCTGTGTTTCAAACATTCCTGGCTCCTGTTGTGGTATTGCTATTCGCAGCATGACCTAATTAAGCATCTTCTGCAAATGCAATTACTTTGCCATTTATCTTCTTGATCGTTAATGTTCATCCTGAACAAGATCAAACCTAGTGCTGGTTGCTCCACCAGCCGCTGCGCTGTGTGGGCTCCCAAGCCAGCCTCGCTCTGCAGCCAGTTAATTCCTCCCAGAAAGGTCTACGAGACACAGGGTGAAATGCTGTGTGTCCTGCCAGGCTTTATCCACCAGTCTCTGCCTCCAGAGAGAGTCCAATGCCCTGTAAAATACCAGTCAGCTTTGACCGTCTTAGTTCATCCTTAATAAATTCATCCTTGGCATTGCTTGTAGCTTTGCTCTCCTCTAGGGAGCTTCAAGCGCCTTTTCCTTAATCCCCAATTTTTGTGGCATTCCTTGCCTAGCAGATGAAACAAATTTCCTGGCTACTAATTATCAGTCTCCTTTTCCAGTCTTGCTTTTTTTTTTTTTTCTTTTAAATTTTGTTTTCTGCTTATTTCCTTCCCTGACGGTTCTCCCCACCCGCCACCTCACCCCCATGCCCCCATCCTGAGTCCTCTACTGATTTGTTACGCCAGCTTGGAATTTGGACGACTGCAATTTTATTTTTGGTGGTGGGTTTTGAAGTGGTGGAGGCTTACTAAGTTCGTTAGCGAATTCCCTTAATAATTCAGAATGCATGTTGTTCGCCCTGGCTGATTTGTGTATGTTGGGCTTGTCAAGCATTCCCTTACATGCTTTTTATCAGTAAGTATATTTACAAGGTCTTCATTACTTCCTAATTGACCATGCCTCTTCTCTTTAGTTATCACCTTAAAAAGCAATTTAAAAAAGCAATTCTGCAACAGCCATTTTAAAGCTCTTCATTCCTTCCAGCTCCTTTCTCATTTATTATTATCCTTCTGTCTCACTAGTGCTTCTTTTCCCCATTGTCTTTTAAAGCCCTTAGTATTCCCTGGAACATTTTATCAGTTCCAACTTATTCCACTGGTTGGCTGCCATCTCTGTGGCTTCACCCACCTTGTGCCCCAGCTTTTGATGCTTCCCCTCTCTTCACAGGCTATGTTTATTCTGGGATTTATTAGTCCCAACTTGCCCCAAGATGAGGTATTTGGCAGAGGGATTTCTTCATCCATCCACGCCATTAGGGAATGGGGACTTGGTGCCATCTATTCTGGCATCCCATGCTCCCATCTCGCATCTCCTCCCAGTCCCACTGGTCATGGGCAGATCCTGGCCCAAGGCATATGTTCCCTTCTGCCCCAGGAACTACCACTCCCTCCCAGCTGTCCTCTTACTTCTGTAATTCGCTACAGTAATTCCTCCCATCCACCAGCTCCAAGGTCAGTCACACACTGTGCAAACCCCAATATCTTCATCTGTGGTTTTTGGCTTTTTCCATTGCTATGCTCCCTGAACCTCCCTCATCCCCTTCCTCGTCCCATGCTGCCTCCTCTACCCGTCTCTAATTTCCCTCTTCTCCTGCTGCATCATAATTTTGCAGGCTGGGGGACTGGAACTAAATATGTATTCCCTTGATTTATTCCTACATTCATAGGCTTTAAGGCCAGGAGAAACTATTAGCTCACTTAGCCTGACCTCCTGCCTATTACAGGCCATTACACCTCATCCAGTTATCCCTGTACCAAGCTTCATCATTTTTTGGCTGAGGTGTATCTTTTTGGAAAGGCCTCCAGTCTGGATGTGAAGACAGCTTTATATAATAATATTTTCTATCCTGCCCTTTATATATTCTATAATGTTTTATTTGGGTTTTGAACGCTGCTGCATTATGCATAAACACATTTGGGGGAATATCTGCAGTGATGTTCAGGCATTTTCCTTTCCACCTCAGCTGTGTTCAAACCATTTACTGTGCACATGAATAGCCCAAGACATCTCCGTGCCAGGCACTGGGTAAGCAGCACTGTGCCCTGCATTGAGACCCAGCTGTGCCGGGGGCCCCCTCATGCCCCACACCATGTTTGCTGCCCTCCATTAACCACCCCCTAAGGAATTTTCAAGTTTTCATCGCTTTAACTCTGACTTCCCAGCCCTGGTACAGAGGAAGGCTTGCCTGGTTCTGGCAGAGATCTCTAGGCACCCCATGGTTTAATGTTTTCTTTCTCTCTTCTCTTTGAATTTTGGTCTTTTTTTTTTTTTTTTTTTTTCCCCCTGTGTTTTGTCTTCTGTGGCTTATGTTCCTTGACATGTTGGCTGGTTTTGATCTTTTTTCTCTTTCTGCATTACAAAATTGTCAGCTGTGTAACCTAGAAACAAGGCTGGCTGAATGATACATTTGCAAATAATGCTTGTTAGAAGTTTATCTCTCTCTAGTTTGTGAATCACACCTGCCCCAAACCTAGTTTCAGGGGACACGCTAGTAAGGAGGAGTGGTCCCCTGCAGCATGTAGGCCAACTGGGGAAACCAGGCTTTGCTCCCAATTCTCACATGGATTTCCTCCAGGACTTTGTGTGAGTCTCATCCTCCTCCTCCTCTACAGCATTACTGCCTTTCCAAACCAAACACAGACGTGTCCCACTCCCTTTTTCTTTGGGCTTTAAGCAGGACAGCCATGGACTGGCAGAGCTATCTGCATCCCATCTCTGGAGCCTGAAGGTGCAAGTTCACATGGGCACCATTCTTCTGCAGGTCACTAATGCTCAGCTCTACTGGTCCCTCTGTGGTATCAGCCACTTATGACATATGCCAGCTGAGCCCTTGTCTTAAAACGATCCTTGGGAGCTCAGCATAGGGCTAGGCACCTTTGTCACTCCCACTGCTGCTGTTTGTGGAAGAAGATGCTCCCTAGATCCTCTCCTTAGGGAAAGGCAATAATATCTCAGCTTTCTCCTTTAATCCTTTTGCCACCAGCTTTGCCATTGCAAGACCAGTGTGTGCTCTGCAACCTGTCCCATGCTCCCAGGCAGCTCCCATCCATCTCCTCCCTCCTCATGGCAGCATCTTGCTGCAAAGCTGCCTTAGGCTCAGGCTGCAGCCCTCACCCCAGCCATTCCTCTTCACTCGTCCACTGAGGCTGTAGTGGCATTCTTGCCCTCTCCTGTAGGGAGTTCCTCTTCTCTTGCAGCATTTCCACCGTCATCAGCCTCTGCCTTGTGCTAGGTATGCAGTCCCAGGTGTTTCTGCTAAAGCTAGAGTACCATCATCCTCATTTAATTTAAACATGGACAAATTTTGCTGGCCACAGTGTTCATCCATCTCTTATGCTGTCCAGCTCCCGCAGCCACCTCACAGCTCTCCCCAGCTGTGCAGTTAATAAGTCCCTGGGTTGGCTGAGCATCTGAGCAGGCTGGCTGCATTTATTTTTCTTGCAGCTGGCTCTGGTTTTCCAAGCAGGCATCCACCTGCGCCCCACTGTCTGCTCCTTCCCAGTGGCTCAAGCCTCTACAGCTATGGCACCAGTTCCTAAATGCAAACAGCATTTCTGCACCTGTCTTGGGACATAATGGTGAGGACATGCTGTGGCAACACACAGTGGCACATTGGCAGAGCTGCTGCCAGCTCTTGATCCCATCTTTGAGAAACTTCTAATATGCAAATCCCGGGGGTGAAGGGGCATAGTTTATAAAGCTCTGTGCTCCCTTACATCTGCCCACCAAAGCTGCCCTCCCTGCTGTGGGTAAGGGGCAATCCCTCTGCCCATTCCCTGGGAATGGGGTGCAGATAGGGCTGTGTGACCCTCTCATCACTCAAAAATAGCTCAACCCCTCTCTGCATCAACTCTGCTTGACTCTGTGGGTAACACTTGCATCTCAGCCGACACTTCATACTTCAAGTGCTCACCCTTCACTTGTTGGAGCCTGTTAATCTTGGCAATTAGCTCTTGCTCTGATGCAATTTTCATGCATGCTGTCCCTCTCCCAAATCCCTCTAAGACCCCCTCGGAGCGTGTTCCTGCGCTGCTGCAGCTGCCTCCTTGGCTCCACACCAACCTTCCCCAGCAGAGCTTGAGCACCGCGGGGAAGCCAGGCATTTATTTAGGTGTTACGTGCACTTAGAAGCCTGCTCCCTGACATCACATTCTGCAAATCTGACAAGAGCAGTATGTCACCCTTCTACCTCTGCCCTCCCATCCTGCTGGGAAGAAGGGAGAGCCGAATGTCTCCTTTCAGTCTGCGAAGCCCGAAGGCCTGATAAAGATTCAGGGTGAGCTATCACTGGAATGAGGAGCAGGGAGAAATCTGAGCTGCATAATTAGGTACTTTGGGAACTGTATCAAAATGCAGTTGACTATAGATTTCCGTATGGTACGTGCTCTTCTGCATTGACTTCTGCTCCTTCTTCCACTAACGCACCAGGAGGTGGTGGGAAGCCCCTTGCCCAGGCCCCTGGAGATGGAGTTCAGCATGATCCTATGAAAAAGCTGAGCAAGAAGTTGGAGGTGAAGGGCAGGTTGGATGCAGCTTGGAGCCTGGTGCAAGGAAACTTCATATGCTTGCTTCCCAGCATGCTCTGGGCTGTGACTTTGAACCCCCTCTGTGAATAACTGAGGTTCACGGAGGGACTGTCCAGTGCCACCATCAACGTCTATTCCTGGCAGGAATAGCCTGCAGGACCTAGCTAATGGCTTAGGTTAAAATATGTAATTGCTTAAACTGGTCAAAAATTGCAGTGTGTTTTCCCTCTCAAATCAAGACAAAGTCGAAATATCAAAAATGTTCGCAGAATGGGAACAAAAAAGAGATTAAGAAATGTCAGACTTCACTGCCGACATTTTTGATGGAAATACTTTGACATTTGCAAACTCAAATGTTTAGTTTGTCAAACCAGATGGAAATGTCACACCAAGACAAGTTGAAACATTAATCTGCTTGCAGGAGGCTGTGGTCTCCCATAGGACCTCCCTTCCCAGCTGCCCCTCAGGGTCCCAGGAGCTGTCTGTGCCCTCTGGCAGCACAGGGCTGTCTGTGCCCTTCAGTAAGACTGGGCAGGCAATAATATCTGAAATGTTGGTGAAAGAAGGCCATCCATGGGAATGGGAAGTGAAGGGTGAATTTGGTATTAGGATGCTAATCCCAGAGACACAAAACCACATCCCTATCACCTGCTTCACTACAGATTTCACTGTGGATATGGGCAAGCCAGCCCTGCTGTGTTGTGGTTTCCCCTCTGTAAACTGGAGTAATAACTCTTCCCTGCTTCAGCTGGAGGTTGCAGGTTTAAATCTATTACTGTTTGTGAAGTGCTCGGATATCACTAATGGGGGTCCTGCAAGCGCTGTAGAGAGCTGTGCCAGTGGTTTGGAGATGGCATTACGTGATACACAGTGGAGGGCTGCTGCAGATCCAGCAGCAGTAAATCCTCACTGTGGGAATAGCATTTGAAGTGCAGAAATGAAACGTGAAGTGAAAGCATACAGTGTATTGGGGACTTAGGAGCATGGCTGGACCTGTAGCTCAGGACTGGGTTTGTCTGAGAGAAGGGGGTTCAGGTGCCCTGGCCCCCAGCATCCCATGGGCATCAGGGTGCTGGTTTCCCACAGTTGTGGGGGTGAGTGTAATCCTGATGAGAGCTGGGGTTTGTCCATCCCAGCTGCCACTGACTGAGTATTTTTATTATTTTTTTAAAACTCATCTTATATTGGTTGCTGGAACAGTTTGAGGAGAAAAGGCAAAAAGATGTGTTTGAATTAAGAAAACACTTCTTGGAGAAGCAATTCACAGAAGTAGTTTTTACTGTATTTTGCTATTGTCTGGCAAAAAATTGCCTGTATTTTTTATCTGCTCTAACATTAATGTGCTGGGCTGGAGCCTGTAGGTGAAACATGACTCATTGTGCGGACAAACCTCTCATCTTCTCTTGCTTTGTGGATCAAAACTACAGGGTAAACCAGCAAAACTGTCGCCTCTCTCCTACCCATAGACATACCTCGGGCACCGATTTCTGTTAGTGATGCCTTCCTGCTGTTGATTTTTCTTGCCTACAATTATCAAAACCTTTGAACTATTTAAGCCTCCAATTGCTCTTTTGGGCTGGTGACCCCCAGAGCTGCCCTCACCTTGTGACGGGGCAGCAAAGGCTGCAGTAGACACCCTGGGGCAGCAAAGGCAGCCCATGATGCTCTGTCCCCGCTGCAGTGTGGGCTGTCTCATGGTGGTTATTAATGCTTCTGCTTTGCTTACCCAAGTGCTTAGATGGTTCAATACATTTTCAGACCTGTCCTTACACTATTGTTGGGAAAGATTCATTAGGACTTTGGCTGGAAATTACAGTGACAGAGCTGGGTAATTTATGGCTTTTCTTGAGGGTTGTGCAATTATTCAATAAGTGTCTTTCCTTCCTTTACCTCCCACCAGCCACTTGTTGGAAATAAATATTGAATTTATTTGCAGAAAAGTAACCATTGACAAAGCTGTGAGTGGATGGGAAAAACCCGGCAGGGCTCTTTGAGCGCCTTTCCTCTGTGTGGACAAGCACTCCCTTCTCCGCTCCTAGCTGTGTGTACATTGCCTCCTCAGCACCACTGCCACCAGGTCTTCCTCGTCCGCTCCTCACAAGGTCCCTGCTCACAGCAGACTGCCCAGTGGTGTTCAGTTTAGTGTATTTAGTGCTTTCTACCCACTTAAACCTGTCATGGGGAGATCCACAAAGCCAACGCTGGGGCTGGAGTGTCTGGCTCTCAAAGCAAGGCTCCCACAAAAGCCTAGCATCTCTCAAGTGCCAAAGACAGGGTGCTTTGTTGGGACCCTGCTGGCATATGTCCCCCAGCCCCTGGGGGCACCTGCTGCTCAGTGACTGATACCTCTCAATATCTGCACTTCTTTCAAAGGCACTGTAGGTGTTTATCCTTTCTAAGCACCCACTGAGGAGACCTGTTAATGCTGAGAAAGTCCAGCCCCATCTCCACGGTTCCTCTGTGCTGATTTGGGCAGCAGGGGCAGAAGGGCAAAGTGGGGAGCTGAAGGCATCCCCAGATGAGCAAACAATCAGCTTGCCTAGTCCCAGGAGAGAGACAGCACTGGGGTCAGGCACCACACGGACCTCACCAGACCTGCTGATCCTGTTGAACCTGTGCTCCACATGGGACTTCCCTCCTTCCCAATCTGCTTCAGAGCAGCCATCCTCTGGGGTGACTGATCCTTGGGGAGGGCAGCAAGGTATTTCACCTTACCTTGCTGTCAGAAGGTTATTCAGCTGGATGAATGCCTGGCAGGTCTCACTGAGCTCTTCCTTCAGGAGATAAGGGTCCCTCTGAGGGCAATCCCAGCCTGCAAAATCAGACTCTTACCCAGCACTTCATGACAGAGGAGATGCTTAGCCTCACCTGACAGACCTCCTCTAGCTGCACTAATCCTAGTATCTCACAATGGGCAGGGCTCCTCTGTGCCTGTGCAGCCCCTGGACTCCTCCTGGGGAAAGCAGAGCTGAGAAGTGCCTCTACCCAAAATGAAGTAACTGAAGTGAGTGCAACATCCTCAGGGAGAGGGTGCCATCAATGGAGGTATTGGCACCAGAGTATTTCCCTTGTTATCTCTCCTGTTTCTCTACGCTTTAACATTCTGTTTGAATTAGTGGGGCCTGTTCCTCGCAGTGTGCATGACCACGCATTTGTCTACTTTGGATTTCAGCTGCCATTGACTGGCCCATCCATCAAGCTCTTTTCAGGCCTTTTGAAGTTTCCCGTAGTCTTCTCTTGTTCCGAACGCTCTGTGCAGTTTGGGTCCTCTGCCAGGTTATTTTTATGACATTTTTCATTCTCCTTTTCCAGATCATTAAGGCATCTCTTTAACACCACCGGTATTGACACAAAAACTTGGGGAGCCTCCCCACGGGTCCCATAGCCTTCTGGAAGGTAGCCCTCATTAATATATGCCGTTTTGCCTCTATATTTCCAGCCATTAGAGTTACTTTTTCCATTTGCTTTGTAAGCATTTAATTCCCTTAATAGTCTCTCGTAAGGGACCTTTGTCAAAGAGCTTTGGAACCCCAAACACATTATGTCAAGTAGTTCTCCTTACTTTTCCCTCCTGATAATGGAAGAAAGCCTCCTAGCAGATAGAGGCATGAACTCCCTTTGGAGAAGCCAGGGCTGCTCACCCCCTCCTTACTTAGTTAATTTACAGGTTTTAAAATTCAGCTTCTTATGAGCACCTTCATCTCTAACCACCAATTCAGTTCTTGCAGCCTTAAAGAGAAACATGTCTCCATGTCTGCCAGAGACCAGACTATTTTCTTTATTATCTGTTTTGTTAGCAGCCAGGTCACTTGGTGAGTGAGAGCCATCAGAGCGTTTGGGTATTTCACTCTCAATCTCAGAAGCTTTGTCCCGGCCAGACGTACAACCTCTGCTCCTTTGGCATTGCGCTTTGTGGAAATATTTGGTTGTTATCACCTGAAAACAATGGGCATCCTTCTGCTGTCCCTGCTAGGCACCAGCTGGCCTAAAAGAAACCCTCCTTGGCTTTCCTACAACGCCTTAGCCTGCCCTGGCTCTTCCCGTCACACCCCAGTGATGCCGATGCCGGCAAGTCGAGTCATGCAACACTGCCGAGAGAGGAGGATGGGGCTGATAAGATCCCTGCCAAAGCTGGGCTGTCTCTGCATTACAGGTACAGGATAGAAACCTGTTTCACTCGCCTCCGGTGATTCATGCCTCTCTGGTCCCGTGAATCATCCTGGCTGTTGTGTAAGGCTTATGCTGCTCGTGTGGCAGGGATGTATTTTCTATGGGTTTTATAAAGTTCTGCGCAATTTATATGCGCTGCTCCTGCCTTAAAACATTTACAGTCTTTATTCAAGGCTTTAGGATTTATGGTCCCATCTACCTGGGACCCTAGGAACAGTACCACCAGTTGGATGATCGTTGAGCCAAGACGCTGTTTGTTGTTATCAGAAACAAATCTGCCCCGCAGCCATTTCTGACCACAAGGAAGAGAAAACTGCTGTTTTTCTCTCCAACACCAGTATCAATGAATCTTTAAACAGAAGAAATTATTTCCCCAAATAGCGCATGTTGAAGACATTTAACTCTAAGAATATGTGACAGCTCATCAAATGAGGAAGCAAGATGGTTTTGGGGCTATGGAGGGAATGCTGAGTGCCTTTGCTGGGAGCAGCCTCTCTGCTGGGAATTCCCACAGCTGCCAGGCAGGAAAATGAACCACGCTTAGTAATGGGGTAAACCCCCTCCTGCCAGGGATACCCCGTGCCCAAGCAGCCGGGGGAATTCCCTGGTGCAACCACTCGCATTGTTTAGGGCTTGAGGTTTTGTGTTTTTTAAACAGTGTGTGGTGAATTCTGCCTAAACTTCTCCAGACAGACCTTTTGTGCCAGGTTACCTGTCTAGCTGGGCTCTTATCTCCGTGTTTATCACTGCCGCCTCTTGCTGTCAGCACTGTTTATAGGCAGGGGAACCGAAACCCTATGCTAAGAAATTTCCTCCTCCTCTTTTCTTTCAAATCTGCATCTGTTCCAGACTCCCTTTCATTAGAGACCACATGAAAGACAAAATAATCCCAGGCTATCAGGCACAGAAACCTTTGCAAGGTAAACTCCTCTCTGCTGGTAAATAAGGCACACCCTGGGCCAGGGCTCTGCCCTGGCACCCAGGGAGGTCCTGTTCAGCCCCTGTCACCTACCCCCCTATTCCTGGGTACCTGTAAGGCCACCAGCATCCACTGGGGCATTCACAGAGCCGCTGTGAAAATTCAGAGTGCAAAGTAATGTTAGACCCCAAAGGTGTCTTCCCACACCTGCATCCCAGTTGATGTGGTCATGGTGCACAGTGAGTGCCCCGAGGGAGGGTTGGGTGGGGGGAATGCACTGCGTGCTTTTTTACCTGTTGTAAAAATATTTGTAGAGTTGCAGCAGGCTGTAAAGAGCGATTTTGGGGAGGGAGGAGCAGGGCTGATACCGATTAGGCAGGAAATGGCTCAGTGTGGATGGCATCCATATGGGAGAGCTGATAGATTTGGCGTCTTGAAGGCATCCCTTGATAGATCCACTGATAACCTGGCAGCAAAACAGACCTGGGCTCTCTGATTCCCTGCCAGCAGCTGAGCTGCAGCCTGTTTGTTTGGCCTTCGTTAACACCTTTCTGCCATGAGAACTTTTTGCCTTGCCCTGGGGACCAGTCGCCCCGTGGTACCCCCCGGGGGCTCAGCTGGCTGGTCCCCATAGAGCTGCCTGATGGGGATACTGCTCCAGCTCCTTCCCTTTGAAGGCTCAGTGTGAAATCTGGTCAGAGTTTAGGAAGGCAGGAGGGCAGCTTGCAGAGCAGCCTGCGTCCTTGGGATGAAAAAGCTTCGTTTTGCAGCTCTGGAAAGAATCAGTGGGTTTCCAGGCTGGGCTCCTGCCTTGCATTGGAGACAGATGGAGAGTACAAAACATGAAGGCGTCCAGCTGCTCTTGCCGTGCAGGGGACTGGCTCACTCATGAGCATGGGTCCTGTCCCATCTCTTTTTCTTTGCATTTCATGACCCACCTTTTGTGCACATCCATGATGTCCAAAGCCTGCATGAAGGTGGTGTAAAGCCAGTGGTCCAGATATGTCAATGGAGATGCTCAGAGTGACTGGGAACCCAGTGAGATCTCCCTGTGCCAGAGATAGCTGATGTATCCTGCTCCATGGTGCCTTTCACTCTCTGGAAGCTGGCAGCAAAACCAAGGGGATTTCAGAGAAAAACCAAGATGTAGCAGAATGCTTACTGAAAACGAAGCAAGATGGAGAAAATGGTCATGTTGCAGAGGACAGTGGTCCGTTGCAGAGGTGAACTGGAGGAGGCTCGGGAGGCAGCAGCCCTCTGTGGGCTGGGAGGTGCTTAGTGCTGCTGAGAGTGTGATTGATCAAATGCAAAACATGAGACTGAGCCCTTGTATGGTTTGGCAGTAAAGTTTTTTTGCATGAGCATGATCCCCTCCTGCATGGCTCACCAGGTAATACTTCTGGGGAAACCCTGTCAGCCTAAGTTATGCTTGCCTCCATGCTTCCAAACAGGTCCAGGGCAGTGGATTGTCCTGGCACCCACCTCTTTGACCTCCCTATCCTCCATCCCTCAAGCACCCATGGAGTTCCCTGGTGCAATGTGACTGGGCTCTGCCTGTGCTGGTGATAAAGCTGTGCTCAGAGAAAAACCAATCTCTCACGGCAGCAGGCAAGCTACGTAATGACTGCCCTAAAGCTGCCCGGGGTTACCGCAAATGTGATGGTTAAAATAGATCCCCCGAAAGTGCCGGCAGCCCTCCCACTCACAGGTTGCATTAGCCATGGGGAGAGCTGTTTGCTCCTGCACCCGGGTCACGGCCTCCTCGGCTGTGAGTCGGAACGGTAATTTCCCTGTGGTTATTTCTACAATAACTTATTTCGGCTTTTTATGATGCTTACAAATTGGACAACATCTTAAAGCATAATTCAGGCCTCAACTGGCTTTAAATGTGTATGATTTTAGAGGTATGTGTAAAATATTTTTAAGTGTTGGTAAATTCCATGGTCTGGAGCTGTGGGCAGATGAGGAGGGATGGAAGGTCTAGCCCTAAAAAGTTTTTGGAGACACAGACTGGGAATCAGCAATGGGAGTTGTTTGTATGTTGTTACCATGAGATCGTACGTGGTTTTAGCAGGTTGTAAGCCACATAGCAAAATGTTTATGGGTGGTGAGTCTGCACCTTTTCTTCCCCTTAAAATTGGTTAATTTGTACAAATTATCTGTGGAGCCAAGCACTTGATACTGATATGCAAGAGTTGCTGTGGCAGGGAGATGGCTCCCAGGCACTGGAAATAAAAGAGAGCAGATCAACTGGAGTGAAGGTGTGCTCCTTGGGAACATCAATCAACATGGCAAGAACTGGCTGTGTGAACTGTCTTGTGCCTTTGCACAATCTTCCACCAACTCCTTCCTGCTGGGAAAGTTGCTGCTCCACTTCAGCTGCCCCATCAAAGCAGAAGACGTGGGTGGGAGGCAAATCCAACCCTGAGGATTTTGGGGTAAGGGACGAGTGTGCAGCAGTGTAATAGGGCTGCAGCCACCTAACCTCTTGCCTGGGGCAGGCACAGGATCTGGCAGAGCCGTGGTAGCTCTCGTTCCTCACAAGAGACTGTGGGCACACAGGAGACCGGCTGGCTGCCCTGTGTGTTAGACAGCAGTCGAGTGAGGGCAACATCCCAGAGGTGGCTTGCAGGGGTAGGTAGGGAGGGTTCTGTTATGTACTACTCCCTTCCTTAATGAGCTGGCAGGAGGCACTGCTCTGGCTGGGATTGGATTTGCCAATACTGACAAAACTGGGGCTGCTAACACAGCACACGATCCTGGAGCAGAGGCACCTGGATGGATCATACCAGTGAGATTAAGCAGGGGTCCTTGTCCTTCAAGAAGGTGCTTTGGGTAACCAAACATGATCCCACAGCAAGAAGCCAGAGCCCATGAGAAGACACTCCTCCAGGACTGGTGCTGCTTCCAAGCTTGGAGGCAAGAGGACTGTCCCAAGCAAACTGACTGTTTCAGGTGAAGTCTTGGTGAGCAGAATTTGGGGAGGTGGGAGCTGGGCAGACGTGGCACCAGCCAGTGTACCTGCATCTCCAGTGCCTGCAGTGGGAAAGGATCTTTGTGGATGTTTGTATTTGCAGAAGTAACACTGTTGTCTTGCTCTTTCCTTTTGTGAGGGTGTGGGGATTTCACTGAAATGCAATTCCAGGAAAGGCCTGGGATTTTGGCTGTTGTTGCAGGCGCATAAGGAAGATGTTATTGCCAACTGCTCCCCTCTGTCCCAGGCAAGAGGTGTTGCGGAGGTGGTTGGAGGCTTCAGGGAGGCAGGGGGAGATGGGAGAACACCTGGGCAAGGCAGGATGGCAGCAGAGAAACTGGGGGAGCTCTTTGGCATGTGGTGTGGCTTTACAATGGCACCCGTAGCTAGTCTGTCCTGGCCTGCCAACATTTCCTTCTGCTGAGCTCAGATGACAGCAGCCGCCAGTCTCATCACCAAAGCCCACATGAGCTTTCCTGCCTGCATCTCTTCCAAAAAAAGCAACTTCCAGCCCACGGGAGAAAACTGAGCGTAATGACAGAGACTCTGAGATGATGCATTGTCTCACCAACACCTACCCGCGTCTGCAGGAGGAGGGACCTGCCTTGGCAGCCCGAGACCCCAACTGAAGGGGAGGGACAAGGGGGAAGCAGCTGTGGTTGTCTGCTTTATTGACACTGGGTGTTTTCATAACCCCATCCGTGAAGCAGGAGAGAATGTGTAACTGACATCCCTCCAGAGCAGATTGCTCCAGGAGATGCTGCCAATGCCCAGGAGACACCCTAAGAAAGCTTTGCATGAAGCTACTTGGGGACAGGCAGAGCTGGAGTCCCTTCCTCCATGCACAGCCCATGCCCATAAAATGTGAAGTTCCCACAAGGCTGTCTCAAGGGTCAATGAGGAGATAGGGACCAGTGAGGCTCATCTGGGCTCTGCCCATGTGCTGCCAGCAAGTGCAGGGTGACCCAAATGCAGCAGCTGCGCATCAGGTAAATATGCTGGAGAGAGCCTGGGGATGGACTGTGAATTCGGGAAGACCTTCTCCAACCCTGAGCTCCCCATGGGTCAGGTTTGCAGGTAGATGGAAACACCTTAGAGAGGTAACAAAGTGCTGATAAGGTGCTGTCTTTGTGGATAGTGTTTCACCGCTCCCTATGGGGCTGCCCTATCTGTACGGGAACAGGGGAGCACCAAAGCAGGGGAGCACCCCACAGGGCGAGGGCTAGTCCTGCTCACAGGAAAGGGTGCAGGAGATGCTGGCTGTTGGTATGAATTCAGCCCGGCTCCACCATAAGGAAGTGATTGAAGCTTTCACGATCTGTTTAACCAGTGACATATGTTTCCTGCAGGCGCGGCGGCGTGCTGCATGCCAGTGGATGAGATACGGCCGTGCGTCCCTGCCTGGCTCTGCCAGCGCGGGGTAGGGCTGGCCCCATCCCTACGGCCGCGTTTGATACGGCTGCAGGCCGTCGCTCCCTGTGTGGGAAGGGGAAATTGCTCACACGGCAAAGGGAAATAAACATGAGGAGACCAGCCCTGACAAAAAAAAGCGAGTGTTTCTCTGGTTTGAGGCCCCACTGCAGGCAAGAGCCACATGATGCACAGTGGGCCTGGGGATGGAGGAGGGAAAGCTGGAGCTGCAGTGATGTCTATGAACTCCCTCCCGCTTACGGGGGGTCCCTCCCTCCTGGTCTCATCTCGGTTTTCAGCACGGAGACATCAGAGGGACCAGCGCCAGGGTAGCCATGCACCAGGGAAAAGGTCTGATTGCCCAAACCCTTGAGCCTAGATGAGATGCTCTGCCAAATTCAGAAGCAGCCCGAGTGGACTGAGTGCTTTCCCTGGGGAGGGAACTCTCCCCTGGAAATTACTGTGGCTGAGCACCCAGGCATTGGTACCTAGGCTCAGGCTTACATGGGTCCCAACCCCATCCTCATCTGCACTTCCCAGCTCTTTCTGCCCCATTCCTCAGCACAGAAGTAATTCCAAAGGTAAAAGACCGACTAGGGACATTGGACCAGGAGGGTGCCACACTTAAGAGGTGATGGGGATGCCATGAATTGGGCAGGCTGAGGATGACTGAGACATCAGACACCTGTGAAACCATAAGCAAGAGGATTCAAACATTATTCAGAAGCTGGAAGCAGGGAAGGTGGTAAAGGTGCCCAGGTCTGAAAGAGCTTTGTGATCAGCTACAAGTCGTCTAGGGCTGTGGGAGCCTTTGCCAGCAACTGAGACCATGCAGGGGTCTAAGTTTGAGAAAGGGGAGAGGACAAAGTGTTGGGAAAGACCCATGGCCAAATATGCTGAGGGCTGCCAGGAAAGATGCAGGTCCTGCAGGTGGACAAGATCCATGGAGACCAGTGAGGCTGACTTCCACCAGGACACCTGTTCAGCCTTGAGCCTTATCCAGGATGAGCCCAAAGATGGGTGTGTGGCAGAAGTTGTAAACTTGGTGTGAGACTGAGGGAGGGAAAGGATGAAGAAGCTATGGTTGAACTGAAGGGCCCAGGAGCTCCTTTGTTATTACTCAGGACCAGCATCTCCCTTGGCACTAGTAGCTTGCTGACTATACAGACAGGAAAGTGAAAGCCAGGAGCAGACCTTCCCATCCCTTATTAGGGATTTTGGCTTTAAAATGTAGTCTTCTTCCTTAGCTCTGGGGTAGAGAGCCCTACAGCCTCCTCATGCTGCAGGCCAGCACCACCTCCTCAGGTTGCCCAGGTTCAGGAGCCTCCACTTACCGGATGCCGAGAGCTACCTTGCTCCAGGAAGCCGGGCTAAGCTGGTGACACAACTCAAGCCTGTGCACGTGCTGAAGGGGGCTGTTTTGTCAGGGATCAGAGTCGTTCTTGTGAAGTTTCACAGCAGCAGCCGGAGCTCTCCCGTAGCCACAGCCAGGGCTTTCTCCGCAGGTTTCAGACATCCCGGCCCCAAGTTCATTAGCAGGTAGCCGAGGATTGCTGTAACTCAGTGCAGCAGTTTGCTCCAGCACTGGATTACCTTCATGCTTTACAAATCAGTGCCGAGTTTTTCCATGGTTTTGGCATTTGGCAGGTGCCTGGAGCACGTCGCAGGGAGGAAAGGGCTGGGGGAGGCGGAGCAGGTGAACTTTGCTTTTTAAGCTCTGGAAAAAAGCTCCTACTCCTGGTCAACAGCCTCTGTAGGGAGAGGTGGCGTTCTTTGCCCTGCTGGCAGTGCAGCAGTGAGCTCTGCAGTGCCATGGCTCTGCTTGAGCATGCGGAGTGTCCTAGAGATGGGAGTGCTTTTCCCAAAAGCTGCTCCCTGGCAGGCATCGAGGCAGCCCACACTGAGCAGCGCTTGATTATTCTCCATGTAACTGCTAGAGATGCCTAAATAATTCATTAATGGTTTGGGGAAACAAAAATATTGTGTAATGAGTAATTGCTTGCCAATGATGTTGTGCATAGCTGAAGCAGATCACGGGCAGCTGCAGCAATGCGATGTTAACAGGGCAGCACTGGGCAGGCTCTTTCCTCTGACTTTTTTTTTTTTTTATCATGTGAACTTTCCTGAATCTGTCTCTGCAAAAACGTGAAGGCTTTCTGTTTCCCAGGAAACTGAGGTGAGATGGTTGGACCAGAGTGTGGGCTGGTAGTAGGGAATATGGAGATGGGACCACTCCAGTCCTGTTCAGCCTGGTCCTTTCCACTGCACATGGGAGAGAAGGAGCCATGGGGACAGAAGCAGTTCCTTCCCCCAAAACCCCATTTCCAGCGAGGGTACCCGTGGCACCACACCAGGCAGAAGCTTCCCCAGCCAGCTGCTCATGCACTGGTGGCAAAGAGCTCCAGGGAGCCCATCCAGACTCAGCGTGGGCAGAGGAAAGGGCAAGGAGCCTCATGCTAGTAGCAGTGACAAGGAATTCTTGTTTCTCCCAAGGCATCTGGGAAACATCCCTGAGTGTCTGTGTGTCCCCAGCATATCGCAGTGCTGGAGGTGGCAGGCTGAAAGCAGAGCTCCAGTTCCCTGTGGGTGCACTGGGCTAAGGGGCAGGAAGTCCCCACGCTTCCCTGAACTGCTCTGGGCAAGCATCACCCCAGGGCTGGGCTTTGGAAGTGCTGGGAAGTTCATGCCCCAGAATTAAGCTGTGACTCGTGTGGGCTCCTGAAAGAAGCCTGTGCTGCACTGCCTGCGTGTCCTGCTTGTCACTTTGTTAAATTTCCATTTTAATGTGAAAACAGCTAGTTTCACGGTACCTCTGTGTTATTTACAGTCATGCATGCAATCCCTGCTGAAAACCACATTACACACTACAGCTGCACCCTGTTGTCTCACAGGTACCATGTGGGTGGATGGGAAAGTGATGCCAGCTCCAGGGTCAGGCCACCAAATGCTCTTTGTGCCTTGCACATGGCCACCCTGGCAGCTCATGGTGAAACCAGGGTTATTTAAGGGGGGAAAACCCATCTCAGAGCGCTCCAGGTCCAGTTCAAGGGCAGGATGAACCTGTCTCCATCCCTGTGAGCCGAGCCCTCCAAGACGTCACCGAGCCCTGAGGACGGAATACTTGATGCACATCAAGGGACAGAGACAACAACTGTTGGCCGTGCTCAACGGTGCTTTGTTCTTGGCCCAGGAAGCAATGAAAATCCTCTGCTTTGAAGCCTGAGGAGGCCTTTTTATTATATCCAGGGCTCCTGGAAAAGGAAACTGCAAGTGCTTTCCCATAACGTGATAAAAAGCTCTCCTGGCTGAGACCACGGCAACTTCTTACACTTGAGAGCAGTGAATCAGAGCAGCATGTGGCTGGGCTCAGTGCTTGCCCAGCCACTGGAAATCACTGGTTCTTGATGTGTATGTAACTGGGATTTGGAAGAGCCATGGTGTGAGTCCTTACACTCCACCACAGAGACGTGGCAGCTATGGTGCAATGGCCGTTAAGCAGTCCAGTGAGGATTGAGCAGAGCTCTTGAGCCCCCCGTGCTGGCTGGGGAGCTTGGGGAGGTGCAGGTCATGCAGCAGAAGAAGGTCTATGAGTATCCCATGTTCCCACCTGAGAGTCGGCAGCTGTGAGTGAGTGCTGGAGTGCATGGCGGAATTTCCCATGCTCATGGTGTGATGCTCCTGGGCGAGGAGGCTGCCAGGGTGCCCGTGGCTTAAAGGTGAGCCTAGAGTTGCTCCCCATCCTTTCCCACAAGGCTGAGGCACAGTGGGTCCTCCTAGGCACAGCCCCCAGCCTGGCTGAGTAACTCCTAAGTGGTAAAGCTGGCCTAATTAGTCTGCTTAATCTTCCCCCATAAATCACTCCTCCCCATCCCCTGCAGACTATCGGCAGCATCTGAAGTCATTAGTTAATTTAAACCTGGGAGTTCACACGTTGGCTTATCAGAGCCATCTCCGTTCCCCGCTAAGCGCTTGCTCGGTGCATCCCTGGCTGCTAGATCCGATCTGCGCCTGCTTTGAAGCCCTGATGGGCTGCCAGCGGGCGAGGTGCTGCCTGTTTCCTTGCCTGCTTCCCTGCCTACTGGCAGGTGGGAGAGGAGATGGGGATCCTGCTTCTCCCCTTCCCCATGCTCACTGTTTTTTGAACTTCTCCTCTGACTCATCCATTTGATTTGATGTTTTCACTTTTGTTTTACAAATAGCAGTTTGGCTGAGTGCTGGAAGGAGAAGGCAGCTCCGATGCTGCTGCGGCTTCCCCGGCTGCCAGGGGAGATCATAGAAACATAGAATCATCTGGGTTGGAAAAGATCACCTGTAAGATCATCGAGTCAGGTGAGCAGGGTCCTGGGGAGGGATCTGGTGGGTATCCAGTCTTCCCTTGCCCCTGGCAGGAATAGGGGCAAGCTGGGATCACTGCAGGATGGCCATGGGGAAGTGCAGACTTGGCCAGGGATCCCACTAATGGCTTGTATTTGCCATTGATTGTGCTTTCACTTCCTCATTCTCATTTTCTTCTTTCTCCCTGGGTCTCCAGCCCCATGTGGGCAGGACTCCCCAAGGTTCCGGGATGGGATGTCCCCCACTGCATGGGAATCAGGGCTTTCTAAAGTGAGCTGTGTTGGCTGGGGGCACCTCTGATGGCCTGGGCACACACCTGTCCTTCTGGCTGTGTGAGCCCAGTGATCTCGGCAGGGCCAGCTCAGCAACACGAAAGCTCAGCTCCCAGTGCAAGACAGGGAGGTGGGGTTGGCAGCAGGGTTGAGATAGCTGGGTTGGAGAGACCTGACAGGAGTCTACAGCAACAGAGTCTGGTGGCTCCCAGGTTTTTTTCCATGGGAAATGGGAGAGGGCAAGCAGTGCCCACTGGGCTAGGAGATGCCTGGCTGGATGCCCTTGCACAGGCAGAGCCCTGCCCACAGAGCAGCTCAGAGCAGCCCCCTCCCAACAGCACCCCCGAGGCATCCCTGTGTCAGGGCAGCAGCCAGGCACAGCACCCTACAGGCTCAGCACGTGCGGCCCACAGCACCTCAAGCACGGGGTGCAGGTGATGCCACCTACCTGGAGGTTACATGTCCTCCCAGTGCACCCTCTGCACTGCTGGGCTCTGCTCCAATTGCTCCCAAGAGGGTCAGGGATGGCTGCTCACCCTGGGACTTGTCAATTCAGGCTGCTTCCAAGGATGCTCTGTGCATGCCTGGGGCACAGTGGCTGTTAGCCTGAAAGAACCACCACAGACAGCTTTCTGGGGACACATTTTTGGCTAGAACACCCTGATCCAGACCCTCTAAAGCACCCTGGTGGTGCTTGTGCTCCCCGGCTGGCCTTGTGACTGTCCTCTTCCTCCCACTTTCCTGTTCCAAGGGGGAGCTGCAGTCATGTTTGGTTTTGTAGTCTAAGCTCTGGATTTATTGCTTCCAGGTCTTCATGTGTTTGTTCATGAAATGAAAGACGGCTGGGTGAGCCTGCTTTCCACTCCTCTGGCCTGCCTCTTGCATCCTGGAGGGGATCTTTTGGCCTCAGGATGATACCTCCCTTCACATCTCACAGGCATTCAAATACTGCATGAATGTGGGACACATCCATGTGGGGTGTTGTCCTGGTCAGATGTTACACTTGTGTCCTGGGTGACAAGGACGATGTGGGGTATAGCACACAGTGGGCAGGGGGCCTTGTCTGGGTGCACTAGGGTTGTCCCTATCCCCAGGCTGCTGCTCCCCTTCTGCTGTGGCCGGAAGACATGAGCTCCCGATTAAAGGATATTTCAACCAGACGGAGGGGCTGTGGCGGCTGGGGGAATGCACAGCAGGAAGGGATGGGGATAGGACATGTGAGAGACCAGAGGAGAACCTAATTTATGCTGGAATGTAAATACGGCAGCAGCACACTGCTCCGCAGGGCACGTCACCCCCTTCCTGGCTCTGGAAACTGTATGAGAGCCACCTGCAACAGCTCGGGCCACATCCATGCCATGGTGGAACCCGGGCACTGTGCAGAGGTGATGAGGAGAAGGATCACAGGCTGTTGCAGCAGCCCAGTCCCACTGCTGCAGCTCCTGCTCTCTGCAGTGAGGTACCGTGGGTCACATACCCACTGGCAGAAGGATGGAGTCTCAGCCTTCCCTAATAATCCTAAGAGTCAATAGCAGTGTCTCTAGCCCCCATGGATGTGCAGAACAACAGCTTGGAGTCAAGAGGGGAACTTCTCAGCAGGATTAACTCTGAAACCTAGTGACAACACTTTAAGTATCTGTGCTATCTGTGTCCCTACTGCTCCTTCTAGCAGCTAGTTCCTACTAATGAGCTTTACTCACCAGCACTAGATTTGTCTGTAAGAGCAAACTCCAGGGGTCAAAAAATGAGGTTTAAGATGCAAATACTCTGTGAGATATCCAGATCTGAATGTCTTTTTTTTTTTTTGTTCCTTAGTTCAGAGACAAGTTTTAAAGGAAGCAAGGAGAGATATTCCAGAATGTGAGATAAAGAAACTTTTTTAAAAGAAAAGACTAAATAACATAAAATCACGATTTTCTTTTTTTAGCTTAAAACATCTGAATTTAGAAATATTTTATTCTGCTTGCCCAGGACAATGTGAGCACAGATGCCCCAGCCCTGGGGATTGAGTCAGGTTTGCTCATTACTCTCTGGTTTGCAGAGCATCACTGCAGAAACTGTGAGTGTGCTGGTGGGTGCCAGGACTGGAGGCACAAGGTTAAACCCCAGCTGGCCATCTCACTATCCAGGACAAAGGGAGCTCAGTGGAAAGATCCATGGCCGGTGACAAAGAGCCTCAAGTCCCCAAAATGTCCAGCCTGGGCTGGCAGTGGGTTTGTTTCCTGCCACATAACTGGACCTCAGTGCAAGGACCTGAGCTCAGACACAGATGCTGGAAGAATTCACACCCCAAGACAGGTTGTTTTTCAGTTTTCTTTAATCTTCCATATGTCCTTTTTTTTTTTCCATTTTGAGGCAGGAGTACTAACTGCTAAAGATGCATATGGAATTTGAATATGAATGATAAGAACAGCTGTGTATATCTATTATGAATGAACATAAACAGAAATGTATAAACTGAGATTTTGGGGCTTTTGGAAGAATTAGTGCCTTTGTTCCTGGATTTTTTTCCTATCAAAGTTTGAACCAAAGCCCATTAGCCTGGACTTTCCTGCAGCCGACCAAGCCAGGAGCTTCATTTCACCCTGGCTCCGAGCCATGCTGAATTCTCCTCAACAGCTCAGTGAGCCCTAATCCTAACAAATTTACCCAGAGAAGTGGGTCTCTTATTACACAGCCTAATTTGAATGCTTTCCAAGGTTAATTTCATCTCCCTCTCCCTCTCCAAACATGCCTGCCCCTCCGGAGTCAGCTCCCCCCTTCCCCAGCTCCCCCCCGGCTCCACGTTAGCGCCAGCCCCAGGGGGAGCAGCCCCTTCACCACCACGATGATTTTTAAACGAGAAAATAATGCGATGTGTGTCCCTGGGTCCGAACTCTGCCTGGGGGGTTTCCTAATGCTGAGCGACTTCCTCTGCAAATTAATTGCAACTTTCGTTGGGCGAAAATCGCCCTGGAAGCCCCTTCCCCACAGGCTCTTCCACATGTGATATTACTCATTTCATAATCTGATGCCTGCGATTCTGTTCCTTCCTTCCCCTCCCCAGCATGCCTGTGACTGCCCGTGAGGGTACCGGCAGGATGAGCCACTGGCAAGGCAGCCACACCGGGGCGAGGGGAGCCTGGCTGAGCCAACCCTGGCTCTTGCTTTGCAACAGACTGTGCAAGAAAACCTCAGTGTGGGGAAACTGAAACCCGGCCCAGTGCAGGGAGCAGCTGTCAATTCCATTAGGGAAGGAACAGGGAAAGAACCAGCCATGCCTGGTGCATGGCAATCACAGGAGTGTGGCGGTGGGGAAGCTGCAGTGTAGTAAGGGCTCACAACAGGGGTTTAAAAGGAACAGGGCAAGGGGCAATGGTTTTAGAGTGAAAGAGGGTCAATTTAAATTAGCTATAAGGATCGAGTCTTTTTACAATGAGAGTAGTGAAACATTGGCACAGGTTGCCCAGAGAAGTGGTGAATGCCCAAGTCCTTGAAGGTTAAGCTGGACAGGGCTCTGAGCAACCTGAACTGGGTGTAGATGCCCCTTCCAATGGCAAGGGAGTTGGACTAGATGGCCTTTAAAGGTCTCCTCCAACCCCAACCATTCTATGATGCTATAAAAAGGAAGAGATAGGTGGAAAAAGTGTACAGAGGAGGCATGAGCCCACTTAACCCACCAGCACAGCTGGATGTGGCCCCAGGGATACTTTCTGCTGGCTTTGAATTTCAAGAAGCGGAGACTCTCCTCAGCAGCTGTGCCTGGGGGTTTGTGCTTGGTCACTGCAGGTGTGGAATGGCAGTGTTGCAGCCCTGGGAGAGGGTTTTTCCTTATGTCCTCAGGCAGGGAGATCCCTCCTGCCATGGGACAGGATGCCTGGCCTATCTCCCAGCTGCCATGGCAGCTGATATTCACCTTGCTTGCTCTCTTCTCCTTTCATCACATTTTTCTTCTTTATACTCAGTTAATGCTTTTGTATTTGCTCAGACTGAGCATCACAGGTAGCGCAGTGTGCCATCGCCTCAGCAGGTGATGGAGCAGGGAAGGGGTTGGGGATGTGCCCTGTGCCATGCCAGAGTGGCTGAGCTGGGCTAGGGTACCAACAGGACAGAAGAACCAGGAACAGCACTGAGAGCAGTGCTAGGCTCTTCCCATCAGTGATTCCATGAAGATACCGTCTCTTGAAGTGCATCCACAGGTCATGTCTGCTGCTGCCCCGTCCTGCTGCCAGGAAACCTCCTGTGCCTTCGCCCAGCCCCTCTGAAGCCTCGTGGCCTGGCAGTCATCTTGCCAAGTGGATACCTGTGTTTGCTTCAGGTATATGAGCTGCACATATTAAAGCTGAGCCACCTCTTATCTCCTGGCTGTGTTTCTGCCTGCTCCCAGCATGGGAGACCCAGCTAAGGGGTGTTCACAGTGGTTTCCCAGTACCATGTGTTGCAGTGGATTTGAGGTGCCAGTTTCAGGGCAGGGGGAACCCTGGAGCAAGTCTCTGGGGTGCAGGTTGGAAAGGCTGGCACAGCCAGGGCCCATCTGCCAGGAGGATATTGGTCATTGCTGTAAGGTCAACCTTAAATAATGAGAATAATAAAAATAAGACAGCCTAGGGGAAAGGAGAGAACAAACTGAATCCTAATGAGCTTGCATGGACACATCAGCCTGATCATTTCATGCAAATCATGGAAGGAAAAAAGAACAAAAAAACATTGAGTTTAGATTCAAGGATGTGAGGCACAGCAGCCAGGGCACAATTCCATGAGGACACAGAGGTGGCCTGGACCCCCATCCCTACTGAGATCACACATCCATGAGCTGCTCCTGCCCTGTTGTGCTGAGGAAAGTCCAAGGCTGCAGAGGGGGTGGAAAACAGGCCCAAAGGATGGAGGGAGATGATGCTTGGTGCATGATGGGGACAAGCATTTTGTCGACAGCTTTGCTGCAACCAAATGTAGTGCCTGGTGTGAAGGGGCAGAACATTTGCTTTTAGGGATGGCCAAAATTTACTGAGTTGTGGTGACAAACACTGAAAAAGGAAGTTCTAGAAAAGAAATAAAATATTAATGCTTCAAGGCTTAATGCAATTCTCATTGCAAAGGCAGGAAAGTAATTAGTGCTGTAGATGGAGAAATAACCAGCATTATAGAAGCAGGGTAAGTGCAGGTTGAGGGGTCTTGAGGAGGAGGATGGGCAAGGGCTCTCCAGAAGATGGCAGGGAATGAGCCCTCAGGACCATTCCAGCACACCAAGCCCCAGCAGTACCATAATGCAGGGGAAGCTGCCCCTGCAATGCCCCAGTTCTCCTCCTCTTTGCCTCAGCTCCTGCTGGCCACAGGCCAGGTGAAACGCTCCTCTGAGCACGGCGGGGACTGGTCCAACCCTGCACAGCTCCAATTATCCCCGACTGGAGACTTTCCAGGAATCCCATCCCCTCTCTCTCTCTGCCGACCCTGCCTCTCCCAGCCTCCCCCCCTCAAAGCAATTTGACTTTTATAGTAATAACTTCTGAACCTTGGATTGGGGCTATGCCAAGGAAAGCAGCAGAAAACAATGTGATGGGCCTCGGCAGGCGCGGAAACTCCAGCGACCGAGACCAGCCCTAAAATAACTTTTGAGCGATTGTTATTTATTCTGGGAGAAAGTTCGTTCATTCACAATTTGGAGGGGAGATAAATGAGGGCAGGGTGGGGATGCCCACCCTGCACAGTGACAGCACGCTGTGGTTGTTGATACAGGGCGCCTGCAGTGCCAGGAGCAGACAGATCACCACTGTCCTCCACATATCCTGCTGGAAAGCCTTTTCTAAAGGTATTTGGGTTCAACTGAAAGCCATGGATTCAGGTAGAGGAGTCCAGCTTGAGGCTGGAGGATCTGCGTGTGCCACCAGGTGCAGAGGGCAGCCATGTTTTTTGTGTCTGTGCCTGCACGTTTTGGCTTCCCTGGCCGTGCTGTTCAGTGTGGTGGCTGTGCCACGTGCTGCTGGCTTGCACATCTGCCCCTGGGCTTTACACACTCAAGCCATTGTTGTCTCATGGGCATCAGGTGGTACAGGCAAACTCCATGTGGGAACAGACGACATCCTGCTGCGGGTCCCGGTGAGCATCAGTGTGTGCACAGCAGCTACATCAGCTGGGCAAGAAGCAAGCTGTGCAACCTCAGTAATTCTGCAAATCTGAGTTGCCATGCCTTCTCTGAAATTCACAGGGGCAGAGCCAGATCTCCCAGAGAAGCCTCAAGCAGCCTGGGCAGCTGCAGGCACTTCTGAATCAGGGACACTCTCTGGAGGAGGCAGCCAGCCAGCCCTCGGCACTGCCGCGTGTCTGCTCGTGCGAGTGTTTTATGGTTCCTGTCACCGCAGTCTGGGCACTGGTCAGGATTTGGAGTGCAGCCATGACTGCCAGACAGGGCTCAGGCTGCCTGTGTGACCCTCAGTGTGGACAGCTGGGCTCCTTTGGCAGGTTTGGAGAGCAAATGCTGGAGAAACATGGTCTTTGCCTGCTGGATGACAAGGGTGACAGAGACCCTATGGTGAGGCTCTGCAGGCAGGGGAGCGCGACAGGGATGGACAATGATCTGCCTGACTGGGGATAAGGGCCTTACCAGCTTCATATTGGAAGGATACATATCCAAGACTACCTGCCCATGAGCATCTCAGGTGCAAGGCTTGATCCAGCTCCACTGTAGTAAGATGTCATAGGGCCATGGGACAGCACTGCCATCATCATTCACCCTGCACATCAGATCTTGGAGGGTATCGTGCTGTGGCGTGGGAAAACCCTACCATATTCTCCCCTTCCAAATGGACAGCCGCACTTGCCTGGGCCATCCCCTTTCTCCTGCTGCCTGTAGTCTGGGGGACCTTGCTGAGTGTCACTGAATCTTCTTCAGGATTTGTCTCTAGCATGTGGACACAGTTGAGCTGGGGGCTTGGAGCTGCAAAAGGTGATGACTCGGTCCTGCCCTTTTCTGAGAGAGGAGAGCCACTAGTTTTTGTTTAGCAACACAGTCAGCCCGGTACTGGATAAACTGTCTCTTGGTTGCCCTTGCGTGGGGGAAGCAGAGTTAACTCAGGGTCAGACACAGGGCAGAAGCAGCCCTTGGCAGCGCCGGCCGGCACACACAACTTCCTTCGTGGCACAGTGCCCACGACGGTGAGACTGGCCCTGCTGGGCCACATCCTTCATCCTGCCAGGCAGGAAAGCCTTCAGCCCCTTGCTCCTCCTCGCCTCTCCGCATCCCCTGCCCTCTGCCCCGCTACCGCTGCGGGCAGCCCCGTGCTTGCCAGCTGACTTCCAGCCTCGCTGCTCTTCAGGCTGTCTGAGCAGCTCATGATCTTGGCAGGCAATTCGGAATCCTACCAGCCATTATTACAATGATTATTTGTGTTTCCCCGCTCAAAAGGGCTTTCCTCTCATCTCACTCCCGGCTGGCCTTGAGCCAGGTGGGCCTGAGGACGGAGTGAGGAAAGGGGAGCATCCTGCACTGTCAGAGCAAGGGACTGCAGTGGCTTGTAGGAGATGGGGCAGAGGGAAGGGCAGACCTTGTCCCTCCTCCTGAATGTACAGATTGGAAATCAACACCTTCTTGGTTAATTCATTAGCTTTGATTAGCAACTCTGATGCTTGGACTGGTTAATGGGCTCCCTCCCACTGGTAAATCTCCAAGAGGAGTTCAGCAAGGTTATCTGCACCAGGAACAGCAAGGGAAGGATGGGGATGAGTGCAATTGAATTACGATGCTGCTAAATGAAGAAGCCAAACTGAGCCAGAGCAGGGTGATGCAAAATGTCCCCACAGCTGAAACATGGGGTAGAGCATTATTAAAGCACAGGGCAGAGCACTGCACTATGGTTGTACTCATCTGGGTCAACGCTGGGGACTGGGGCAGCAAATCCCTGTGAATGGCAGCCCAGCCTGGAGTTTGGGTTCAAGTCTGCTGGCTCCATCCCTTGTGGGTCCCTTCACCAACACCTTTGTCTCCCTATGTGGGCTGCATCTTCCTCCAAGTGGGGGTTCCTTCACAATCTGGATTTCATTGTTTATTAAATTAGATCAGCAGAAACCTGTTTGTGATGATGATGTGAGGTAGCGACCTTCAGTGTTTTCATTAAAATATACATGTATGTATTTGTTTTCTGTGGTTATGAATGTAATTCCACAATCCACTGAGGAGCCGGTAATTTTCTGGCTGAGGTGGGAAGTTGCTGACATCTTGTGATACATGACAAGATTGATTGTATTTGCTTACCCTTTAACCTAATAAAGAAAAATAATGTTCCTTAGTCTCACTAATACTCTATAAACTTGGGCATTGCTTTACATCAGCTGGAAGTGGAAGCACTGAACCATATCATTGTTGGGGCAGGAGTCCCACTGCCCAGTCCTCTCCAATTCCCAGCTGAGGGGGACCAGCATGGGAGCCCTGTCCCCAAGAGCACTCAAGACCACTGGGTCTGAGGGTTCCGTTGTGGTCATGGTGGGGAGGTGGCCTCAACCCCCATGCATCCTGCTTGCTGAGAAAGTATTAACCAATTTGCTGCTAATCATGTTATCACCAGCACATCTGAGCAGCTGCTGGGGCAGCACAGGCCAAAGCAAACACGCCCTGAGGACATGGAACATATCAGAGGCAGCTGCATCTACTCTCGGGTTTCCAGGTCCCATATCTCCCACTGTATCTCCCACCATATTGGTCCAGTTGGCCTCTGGAAAGAAGGAGGCTCTGCAGGAGAAACCCAGCCAGCACTGTGGTGTGGGAGAGGAATCCTGTGGCAGGAAGGGAAGGAGCTGCCTTGGCCGAAATCTGGGCTGGTGCTTTGACAGCAGTGCCGGGGTGACCTTGGGCATGCTGCACAGTGGCCACTGTGCCTGGCAAAACATCTGCTCCCCTTCACTGGGAGATCAGATGTAAGAGGTGAAGGAGCAGGCTAGGTGTCAGGGTGCATGTGGCAGGGGGTCTGCCATCCCAACACACCGTCTCCTCCATCCTCCCTTCCCAGGGACAGCCCTCTCCAGGGGAAAGCAATGCCACTACATTATGGTTCCCCTCAGTTACTTGTCCTCTGGGGAACCATCATGCCTGATTTGTTCCTTCTCAGTTCCCGAATCCTACGCACAACTTGGTTCCTCCAACCTTCTCTGGAGCACAGCACAGAGCAAACAGGGTGCACGTGTTTCCTTGGGTCAAACAGTATCGGGGCGTAGTGTTGCCCCAAGGTTATGAACCGTGCCCATGGCAGAGTGACCCTGACCTGGTTGTGTGGGGGTGAAGGAGGTGGAACATCAGGAAAGGTTTTGCCTGCTCAGCAGTGGAGCTGGCAGGGGGTTGCTCAGCTGCCCAGTGCGGTGGTTTGCCAGCCAGCTGCCACCCAGACGGGAATTGCCTTTGCTTTTGCTGGTGTGCTTAAAAATAACCCGCTAGCTTGTCAAGGTTATAAAGAGAGAGAGAACAAATTGCTTTCTGAGTTGATTAAACTGCTCAGCGTGGCTGCGCACACGGCGTTCGCTGTACGGTTGGGACGAGACGGAGTCTGGCGCGTTAATTTGCACTCAGTAGTTCCTGTGCTAATAAGGGCTTGATGAGCTGCCTCCTCATACCCTCATCACTGGCCCCTCTGATCAACGCTTGGCTGGGCCCTGAGGCAGTTGGGACACTTTGTCTTTTCAAAATGCCTTTTTTTGTTGCTTTTCCGTTGCTTTTGAGCAGTGCCATGTCCGGAGCTGCCCTGGAGCCACTGGACCAAATCTCCGGAGGATTTCAGCAGGTCCCAGCTTCATCCCAGGGCAGCCAAGGGAGTACAGGAAGAAGCACACTCCAAAACAAAGCTGCAAGGAGAAAAACCCACCCGTGGCCACAAATTGCTGCCAGACATTACTCCATACCGGTGCAACAGCTGCCCTCGTCGCTGTGCTGCTTAGAATCACCCCACGATGCTGCCACCGCAATGGGGTCTCCGTGCTTAAAAGAGGTTTCCAAATATAACCAGCCCCTCACTTCCCCCCACCCTCCCCCTCCAACTTTCTGGGAAAATCCCTTTCTGCTTAAAATTATCCAGATGTGCTTTACAGCTCGAGGGGAGTTTGTGGGAAAAATATGAGGTTCGCTGGATGAGATGTTTCCTGAAGAGTGGGGCTGGGAGCTGGTTCCACTTTGGAACAGAACCGACGCCACTCACGTGCCGCTGCTGCCAGAGCTTGGCTTAGTTAAACCAGATTGGGTTTATCTCTTAATAAGAACTAGGAAATGAAGGCACTTTTTCTTTTTTCAACCTTTTTTTTAATTCATACTCTGCGTTGGGGAAAGGCAGAACAAAATTTACTATCCAGACTGGTGCTTCCTAGCACTCTGGCTCTGGATGCTGTACGTGTCTTTCACGGTTTATGTAGTTTGTCAGCACTGTGGGCTCCCACTGATACTCTACACCCCAAAGGGCATCCCAAGGAGCTGGCGTCAGGAACCCATCCAGGGGCCAAATTTGGGGCCAAACTATGCAAAGCAATTCAGGGGCTACGTCCTCCAACTGATGAATGAATTTTCAGTAATGATGAAGCAGCGGCGGGTACAGACCTCGGGATAGGGGCTTCACGTAAATCGTAGCAATTTGCTGGCTCTGCCACTCTAAATCCTGTCTAATTATACCAAGTGCAGCATCTGACATTAATTTGTTACAATGTGTGTGTGTATAGAGCACTAGACATTTTGGGGATGGATTTAAGAGCAGCATTCAGATCTTTGCCCTTGCAATCCACTGCCAGTCACAAACGACTGCCTTTGGCTGCCTGGTTACCTGCCTATATAACAAAATCAGTTATTTTTAAATCTAAAGTATTATTATTTGTATCTACAGTAATTTTACAGATGCAAAATTCAAGGCTGCATTCAGACATCTTTTGCAAGGGGGGGAAGAGGGGGGAAGAAATATTGGCCCTCTTTACTCCTAGCTGCCCTTTTCAGTCTCTGAGCTGTAAAATAAGATTGACAGCGACTTCAAGACACCAGCAGCAAAGCACAGCGCGGGTCACGAGCCTGCAGAGCACTCTGGAGGGGAAGATGCCTGGGAACCAGGCTGAGAAGTAGCTGGTGTGGACTGAGCCGTGCGATGTCAGGTTTCTAACCAGCTTGCTTGAGCTCTTTGAGGATATTACTGCTTTGCTAGATAAGAGAAATTCAAGGGATGTGCTATACTTAGAGTTTCAAAACACACTTGGCATCAGTGCAGATCAAAGCCGAATGGTGCAGGCAGCATCCCGGAATAGAAGGTGAAAGAGGAAAAAGATTTGGAATTTACTGGGAGGAAAAAAAATACACTGAAACCAACAGCACGAGGCTGCTGAGCTAAATATAGCAAAGAAGGTATTAGCAGCAGCTCCGCATGCAGACTGATACTCAGCTCTCTTTCCCTGCTTGGGGAGAAACCTCCCACCCAAGTGGGGAGTTGCTCAAGGAAAGCCTACCAGTCCTGGGAACATCCACTGCCCCAGCCTGGCTCCCAGCTGAAACTAGTGCAGACCAGTAGGGTTAGGCAACCCCTAGCAGGGCGTTCTCTGTGTCAGCCCGTCCCCTCGGGCAGCCCATCCTGTCCCTGCCATGTTAAGTTATCTATGTCCCACCAGCAGCTGTTTCCAATCCCATAAACTGGAGCAGTGTTGCTTTGTCAGCTCCCGTACCAGTGGCCAGCCATGGCCAGGGGCTTTTACACAATCCCACTCTCCCCTGGGACAGGGTGCTGCCCCTGCCACAGTGGGGTTGGGGCATGCTTGTCCTCCCCACACCAGCACCCCATCCCCCTGATGGCACTGCCTGGATTTGGAGTGCCAAAACACCACATGCCAGCTGCTTCCTCATCGCTTCCTCACTGCCCCTTGGTGCTGATGGCAGCAGTGACAAATCTGTCCTTTGTCACCTGGGCTGGCTAGGGAAACCCAGGATGACACCACCTTCATCTTTGTGTTGTATTCCTGGTCAGGGCTATGCCTTAGGACACGCTTTCTGTAAAATGTCCAGCCAGCAAGGAAGAAGCACATCCTCCAATCATGTTCTTGGAGCACCACAGTTGTATCTCAAACCTGTGACAGAGCCAGGAATGCTGGGAGAACCCCTCTAAAGCATCACCTGCTGTGTGACAGGGTTCAGCTGGGGGAGACCACAGACAGAGAAAGCCCTGTTGAGGGACACCTGTGAGTGATGGAGGGGTAAAGTTCCTATAAGTAGCTCACATGGCTGTGGGTGTGTGATGTGTTTCCTGTGGAGCAGCAAGATTTGTGCTCAAAATGAAGGAGGCACTTGTTTCCTACCTGATCTTCCTGTCCCTTTCCTTCTTGTGGATTAGAAGATGAAAGTCATCTTGCTGTCCCTGGGAGGAGAGGTAGGAATATTTCTAAAGGACCTCAAGCCATAGACCCCCTCCTCTAGGTTAGTGCAATCAAGCTAGTTGCAACCCTCTGAGGGGTGGGGACAGGCAGTCCCAGCCACAGAGGACACCCTAACTCCCACTGTGCAGCAGGGAATAAGCCTGCTGTGGCTAGTGCCACGTTCCCTGTGGATCCTGGCACTTCCTGTGATAGCTGAGAAAGAATTGGATCCCATACCTCTGAGGAAATGCAGGCATCTCCCCCAAGAGGGCTGGATCCAAGGATAATGATGTGTACTATTCCTGAGAATGGGCATCCCAAATCCTGTGGTACCACTAAGCCAGTCCCCGTGTCAGGGGTGACAGCTCACCCTGCCACATGTCTGACACTGGGGCCTGAGGGGTGGGTGCTGGAATGTGTGCTGGGAGCCAGCCATCCCGGCCCCACCGCGTGCCACCAGGTTTCCTCTCAGCTGTGCCAGGCTCCTGCCAGCTGATTTTGAGGTGAAGCATTAACACTGGTATCTCTGTTAATATTGCTATAAAGCAATAAAGGTAACTTGATTGCGGAAAGGCAGAGAGACCAGTGGGTTTGGAGCCGTTCCACAGCACCGCTATTAGAAAGCTTGAAATGAGAGTTATTAAATTACTGCCAGGTACTGCAGGTTTTTCCTAACAGGGATACTTCAGCTTGGCTCAGAAACTTAAGCTCTGGCTTGTTCAGGTTAATTAAAAGAGAGCTGGACATCTTCCAGGGCCTTGTTTCTCATTCCTGACAGCTGCCCCCTCCTCTCATGGGTGCCCATGGCATGCACTGCCTGGGCCCTAGAGCATCACCCAGCTGGGGAATGCTGAGTGTGTATTGGGCATCAGCACCGGGCAGGGTTGGCAGGCCAGGGAAGCCAGGCTTGATGTCCCAAAGGCTAGTGACCTTATGTCATTCACAGTCCCCTGGTGCCTTTGCTCCTTCTGTCCTGGGATGCTGTCCCTGGACCCATGCAGCGTGGCTGGGATCCCCACTCTTTCCACCAGGTAGGGGCCTCAGGAACCCAACTTGGGCAGCAGCCAGAGGTGATTGTGATGCTCTCCCTTCACCCACTGCCCCCAGTTCCCATAAAATTCCTGGTCCCTTTGAAGGGAAACCAGGGGCGAGCACAGCATAGTGAGAGAGTAGCTAGTGGGAGGCAGGGGACAGGTGGGCAAACAATGTCCTCACTGTCCCTGTTCCCACCCTTCTTATTGCATTGCTTTTGACATCTGGCACATTCTCACTGCTGCACAACTGCCACTTAGGGATTCATTTGGCCTCTCATCACAGAGAGCAGGAAACACAGCTTGAACAGGGAAAAGAGGGTGATTTGGGTTGGGTTTGGAGGGAATTGCCTTTTCTGACCAGGAGCAATTTTCCTTTCACCTGTGCTTACCAGTCCCCACCGCTGCTTTGACTCCTGCCTCCAGCCTCTGCAGGTATTTTCCTGCTCCTTCACCGGGTGATGGAAAGTTTTCAGCTGTTCCCCCTCCTTGCCCTGGAGCAGATCACCTGCAGAGTGGCCTTTGTGGGGATGGGGGGGTGCAGGCAGGTGGCTGAGTTGCCTTGCCCCCTCTGGCAGAGAACAACAGGCAGAGGGTCTGTGGGCCCAGGCTGGGCTGACCCTCCCACCTCCTGCCTGTCTTTGATTCCCTGGCTGCCAGGAAGAGAAAAGAGGGTTGACGCAACAGTTCAAGCCATAAGACCTCCTATTGTTTTCTCCCAGCATGACTCACTCCTGCTCCACCTGACCACCGAGCAGCAGAGAACCGAGCCTGTGGCACACCTGAGTGGGGCTGAGCTCAGTCCTCCCTGGGTTGCCTGTGTCCTCTGCTGTCCCTGGGGAAATGAAAAGCAGCTGGAGATGTGTGGTGCCAGGAGGGTGCATCTTGCTGCCCATCGAGGACCCCAGGGAAGAGGGAATGGAGTGACCTCTCTGTTGGGCTGCCATCGGTGGGGAAGAATCCTGTCTCCATCTCCTCCCCAAAAACAGCTTTGGGAGAGCAGGAAAAGACTCACAATCCCACGACTCCTCCACCCACTCCAAATTTCCAGGTGGCAGGGGGATGACTGGATTTGGGACCAACACCATGGAGATGCTGGGGCCAGCTGCCCTGCCTCTGAGTGTTCCTAGGTCCCTGGCAGGATGAGTGCTGGGAGGGGGTGGTGGTGGGTGAAGCATGGTGCTAGCCCCCGACAGCACCCTCCCCTCTTCTGCCCTGGCCAGGCTGGCAGAGGTGCAGGTAAATGCTGCTCACAGCTCCGTTAGTGACTCAACCCCCCGAAACGCTTTTTGGACTCATTTTCCCAGAGAGAGTTTAATGGGGTTTGTCGTGCCAAAACCCCAAGCTATGCTTCACTTTCATCCCCTAATGCAAGCCATATATCAAGAGACACTAACGGAGCAGGGAGGGTTTCTGACAAGGGGATCCTGGGAACAATCAGCCAATACCCTCCGCCCCCCACCCTGCGCCCCCCTGTTTTGTGCATTCCTGGTAATGTAAATAGAGAGGCGAGCGCTCGCAGCCCTCCTCGGACTCGAGGAGCCCGTCTGGGGACGGCGCCAGCAGCTCTGCCGTCAGTCTGCTCTCAGGGGCTTTGGCCGGTACCGTTTGAAGTGTCTCAAGCATCAGCGTCAGCGTTGTGTCCCCGGGGAGAGCGTCCTCGCGGCCGGCGGTGCCCCCGCACATCCCTACTGCGTGCACTCAGTGGTTGAGAGGTTGGGGACTCCAGCTCAGCCTGAATTGTCCCTTTTCCCCCCTGAAAAGCCACCCTTCCTGCCAAAATATTCTTTCTCCTAGCAAGCCGTGAGATGAGGATGGAGGGTGGAGCCCTGGCATCAATAGCGTCCGGAGTCCCATTGGGTACCAGCTGCTGGGTCTACCTCCTTTCATGAGTACCCTGGGATGCCTCCATCTCCTGGCTCTCATACACGGAGAGATGCAGCTTCTTTGCCTCAGAGAGGTGAGGATGGACTCTCACACTCTATTTAGAGCAGCACTGGGTCCTGGGGAGCACATGGTGTTTTGGCACTAGGCACCATTTCCAGAGATGGCCTGGAAGGGGGAACACAAAGTGGATGCCCTTTCTGTTGTGCTTTATGAGGCATGGGAAAACCCAGAAGACTAACTTTTCTTAATTTAAACACCCAAACATTTGCTTGTTGTGCATGTTAGTAGTGTGAGATTCATCTCTCCTGAAGGATGTTGACAATGTGTGGCACTGTGTCACTTTAGAGGTGACCTGCAAGCCAGCCTAGGTGAGCAGTTTTGTTCCCATGAGCTTCACTCACCATCCCAGGAGAAACACAAAAACCCTCCCCAGGCAGGGCCAGGGAGCCCAAACTGGGCACACCTCATCCTTCTAAGGGGAAAAAAAACTCATGCCAAAAAAGCCTCCCCTGGGAGAGTTTCCAAAACAAATCCTGAGCCTTGGCATACTGCACAAAAGCAGAAAAGCTCCTGGAGGTTTTTCTTTCAGCTTGTCTGGATGAGAATGCCCAGCAGCATTGCAGCCAGGGCAAGGGACATGAGAGCCAAGGTCGCATCAGTGCCAGTCCCTGGCCCAACAGGCCATGGCAGGGGGAGCAGACACAGCTGGGAGCATCTGGGTGCAGAGGAGGAGGTGCCAAAAGAGGGGACACCAGGGAGGCCTGTGTCCCTGGAATGGGGTGGGCACTGGTTGTGATGTCCTCACAGAAGTCCCAGGCCAGCAGAAGAAATCCCTGAGCTGAGCACTTTGGGACAGGCTGTGGAGCTGAGGGCTGAATAAGCACAAGCAACACCCCTGGGACCATATGTGCCTGGGAGAAGCTCCAAGGAGAGAAGGAGCTTGGATGATGGCAAGCGAGTGGGCCCAGGATAAGGAGGACACCCCAGTGGGGATGGGGACCCCTTGGGGCCACCTTCGTGGTTCCCAGCCTGCCAGGCAGTGGGGACAAAGACTCAAGGGCACGGAGCTGCTCCCCTCCGTCACCCATGTGTCCCCAGAAAGGGCACAGGGAGGTCCCCCAAGGTGAGGAAGGGGTTGATACTTCTGAGGTTAACTCCTGCCTGACTGTTGAGTGTCAGTAATTCAACCAAGGCCAGGGGGAGAAGGAGGAGGGCTGCAGTGTCCCACACAGCAATTGCATAGGAAGCATAGGAAAGCTTGGTCCTGGCTGCAGCTGAAGCATTCATGGGGCAGGAATGGCATCATACAAACTTGTGACTGAACCAAAGCTGTTCTGAGGAAATGCCACCTAAGCTCCATGTGTGTCCCCAAGTGCACAACCTGTCCCTGCAGAAGCCTTGACCAGAGACCAGCCACCAGATCAGAGTGGCACTGCTCTGGCTGCTGTGGTCTCGCCCTCTCCCACGCACCTGCAGGGAATTCTGCAATGGGGCCAGTGATGCTGGGTGGCCCTGAGGGACCCCAGGGACTGCATGGGGGGAAGGGTATCTGCTAGGGGTTTATTTGCTGGGACCAACCCTCGGTGGCCCTGGGGTTTATGAGGCAGCCGATGAGGCTGCTTCCTCGTGAGCTGCAGCAATAAAGCTTGCCGGGGGGTCAGAGGTGATACTGACTGCTCTTAAGTGGCCAAAACCGGTGGTCTGTGATGGAAACTGAACTTCTTGAGCCATAATCAGAACCAGCGGGGTTAAATTCCGAGGGCTAAATACCGAGGACTTAGCCTAAACATCTCTCCCATCTTGCTCAGTCTGTCCCAAACAGGATCCTGCAGTGTGTGGTTTTTTGGGCAAGGTCAGGCTGCTGGCATGTGAGGCGTGTGTGCCGCATCTCCCCACTGCCTTGGGATCAGGCATTGCCAGGGCTGCTGAATTTCCTCCATCTCGGTGCACTGTTGCATTGGGTAAACACTCTGCAGTGCTTGGGAAATTCAGAGCGAACTGCAAATGGATGCAGAGTTAAGCACTTACTGATTTCAGGGCTCTCCAAAGCGCCAGGGTGAGGTTGATGCTGGAAACCTGAGCCCTGTAATTGTATTTTTCTGCCTGAACGATATCTGAAGGGCTGGTTGGTTTGTTTGCGTGTTTGTTTGTAGAACAACTATCAAAGGAGGTCTCGGCAGTGATGCACGCTGCTTCTAAAAAAAGGGCCTGCCCCGGAGCCAGCACCAGCCCTTCTCCAGGTCGAGCCACTACACGTCTCCATAAGCATAACCTGTCCTACCAGTGGTGGCTCCAGAGGCATACCAGCATTCCTGCAGTAGTGGGGGATTGCCTACCGTGCCTGAGAACAGGCTCCAGCATCACTGAGCACATTCGGGAGAACCCTGAGAATGTCTCTCTGCAGGGGTACAAGGAGTGGATGTAAAACCATGGGGCTGAAATCTGCCTGTGGAGAGGCAGGAGAGTGGGGAAGTTGACAGAAGGGCTGAGCAGATTCACCATGGTATTTCCTCAGCAGTGGAAAGCTGACAGAGATGCACCCCTCCCCACCTAGAAAAAGACACTAAAGAAACGCAAACGTGACCGTGCATCCGAAGATCCATGTGCCAACTATAGCACGGTCCTCAGAAGAGAGCCTGTCTGGATCTCTCATGGGCTGATTTCTCTGTTGGCCAACCCAATGGGGAGGAGGGAAAGCCGCTGGCAGCATCCACTGCACAGAGCCACCCCCATCCCAGCGCATGTCTAGGCATCCAGGCACCTCCACCTCACCAGATCCTGGTTTCTACCTCCAGGCACTGTGAACAGTCACTACTCCCTGTGGCAGGAGGTTAGCTGAGGGCCAGGCAGGCTGCTGAGCGTTAGCATCACTGTGGTTTATTACGCTCATTAACGATGTGAAGAAGGCAGCATGTTAGCAAAAACGTGACATATTTAGGTTAGTTAAGGCTGAAGGACTTTGCTGCTGTGGGAAAGGATTGCACGAAGATATATGACATTCACCATGGGCCCATGTGAGATGATGCATCTTGGACAGACTAATCAAGATAATTCACATGTATTGTCCTAAATTAATTATAGCCACTAAGTACAAGCCCAACATGTCAATGCAGACAGCTCAATTAACAGCTCTTATTCAATATATGCTGATGGTCAAAAGAGCAAAGAAAGGATTACAATGGGCAGAGAGCATGGAGCAAAGCACTGGAAATATTGCAGTACCACTGCTTAAATCAACACGGCTCTTCCAGCATGTAGGGGAGCAGAAGGTGAGGGTGATGGGCACAGGGGCAGTGTGGTGAGAAGCTAAAAGGGGACAACAAGGGACCTTCTTTAGCCTTCTCTTCCTGATAACCTCTTAAAAACAGAATAGATCAAGTATATGGAATAGATTTTTAAATAGCAAGGGAAAAGGGGGAGGGAAAACAGCTATTTTAAAAAGCAAGTGTTATTTGGGTGAAGCAGGAGCGATGGTTCCCAGTTGTGCGGAGCAGTGACTCCAGGCCTCTGTTCCTGTGTGCCATCCAAGGTGTGCCTGTCCAAGGAGAAAAGGTGGAAAGAGGAGAAAAATGTGCCCAGCTCTGTGTATGGTGGGTGAGACCAGGAGTAGATGCTGTATCCTGGTTTGAGAAAGGATGTGAAAAAGTTGGAGAGAGTTCAGGAATACTGAAAACTGCTTTTTGAGTGGGAGGCTGAGGCACACCCCTACCTATATAGTCTAACACAACTGAGGTTATTATGTGACTCCATTGCATTCAGCATGTGTCTCCATAGGGAAGAGATTTCTTTCAGTCAAAACCAGGTAACAATACCCAGCAGCCAGGGCTGGAGTAGGTCTTGCACCCTGGCAGAAACTCACCAGGGGCCACGAGAGCTCTCTGTCACCCACTCCACACAGCCAAGGGGCTCCCTGCAGTCTTGCTTCAGTCAGAGTCCTTTCTCCAGGGCTCTCAACCTGGGGAATCCTGACACCAGGTGCCCTGTGCCCCAGGGCAGAGGGTGTCATGCCTGAGCCCAGCAGTGGCTGTGGGAAATCTTTGGGCTGATTTCCCTCCTCTGAGACTCCAGCCAGCATCATGCAATATCTTTTCATTCCTATTTCATGAGATGTGAATAATTAATGAGAAACACAATGCAGGGAGGATAAGATGAATATATATGTATACATACACTCACACACACGCATATATAGTGCGAGAAATAATCAAGGCTCAAATGTATAGGGAATGTTGTGATACAGCAGCCATGAAAATGTAAGATAAAGAGCAGGGGCACAGGGGAGGTTCCTAAAGGGCAGATAGAGGGGGTTTGAGGGGTGTAGAGGATGGGATGCAGGCTCTGTCTCCTATGGTAGAAGGGTCCCCTAGCCCTCCCAGCTGTCCCTGGAACCCACTGCAGGCACAAGTATCTCTCCCAGCTCCTTCCCCAGAGATATGCAGGGATGCCCAGTGCCAAAGGGAGGGCAATCCCAAGGGCATTGCCCTGGAGAAGGGGTGATATCCTGACGGGTGCCTGTGCTGCAGTGGAAGATGAAGCCCAAGGAAGGATGAGAAGCAGCATCTCTGGGCACTGGTGTTTTGCATCCCTAACCAAACCACCCACCACAGCCTCCCAGCAGCCATCCAAGCCCATGCAGCCTTTACTGCACCTGTGTGCAGTTGAGCTCCTCAGCATCCATGGCCAACACACAGGCAACTGAATCGTATGTGTGAAACTCAGAGATTGTCCCTTCCACTGCAAGGCAAATCCTATCACCTTCTGCATCCGGCTCCCAGCCGCCAGCCAGGCCTGATGAGTGCTAATTGGCAGTCACTAATTAGCTTTCCAGCAGGCTCTCACCCTATGGACTTCCCAGCCCTACAAAGCCCATTGAAATTTGCTGGTGCAACAAAAGAGCTGGTGTCCCCTTGCCCATATCAACTGCTGGAGCCTGCCTGAGGAGAGGAGAATCCCTCAGCATCACCCTAGCCTGGGGGATAGGAACAGAGATGAGGACAGGGAAAGAAATGGCTGCTGCTGCCTTCCTGCAGCCCTCACTCTCTGGGGTCAAGCACCAGAGTCATGGAAAACCAGTCACCTTCCTTGGAGCTGTCTTGAGCTAACCCAGAGTGATCCTGCAGTGCAGCCTTTAGGTTGTTTTTCCAGCCCAGAGCTGAGCCATGGCCCATGGCCAGATGGAAGTAGGGCGAGGGACAGATGCAGGGCACGAGGACAACTTGGAAGGTGGCCGGTGGTGTAGCTGTGGGTGATGGCTCCTAAAGACGAGTATTAGTGTGGTCACACCTTCACTTGCTCAGGACACGAGGTGCTTGGGAGGCCCCCACAGTCCTGGCTCATGTTGCACGAAATGAATTTGTAGGGCCTCTGGACACCAGCAGGAGTTGGCCCCATGGCCTACCCTGGTCCGAGGGATGGACTTGGCTCCTTGTAACGGGAGGGTCTGTGCTGGTGGCATGTGTGGGGTCTCTACACGGGGACAACAGGGATGCCTGGCCACCCACTCATTGTTCCCTGCAGTCGAGCCAGGCCCTGTGTCCTGGTGGCACTTTGAACCATGTGCACGGAGGCTTGATAGCCCTCTGGACTGCAAATTCCCCAGGAAAAGCACGCAGGGCTGTGCCTCAGCCCCAGCCATGAACTGGCTTCACTGTAGGACACAGATTGCATCCGCTGTTCCTGACTGTCTTACAGTGGGGTGTTTTCCTCCTCCTCCCTCCTGCCCTGCATTGCCATCTTTGAAATTTGCTTTGCCCCCAAAATACCCTATTTTAAATACTCCTTCAGGAATCCTCCTCTGCACAGCATCCTGAACAGTGTCTGTCACCTTTTCCACTAGCTTGTGCTCCCACCACAGCAGGGACCAGGTGCCAGGTTGGCATCACCAGGAGAACAAGGTTTGTCACCCCTTGGGTTCGCCCCAGCCTGGCTGTACCTGCACACACCAGGGTTGGGGACAGGCAGGGGCACCCAACAGCCAGTCCAGCCCATCCTGCCTTTTATCCACAGTCGGTGGCTCCCATTTCCCAGGTCTAATTTATCACCTCACTTTTTATAAATGGGTCATTTCCCATACCCAGCCCAAGAGACAATTGCGATGGGCCCTGGCACTGCGCCACGAGCTCCTTTCAACTTCATAGTGAGTTCATCAAAGGCCCGAGACACCATTTCCCCAAACAGTAAAAGTGTCAGGGAAAGAGGCGTGTTGGGAAGCCTCGGTGACAGCCAAGTGCTTAATTAGTGGTAATGCAGAGTTTACAGCTCCCCTCACCACCTCTCCCCCGCACCCGGCCCCTTGTTTCTGGGAAGGGTGTGAAGGGTTAGACAGGTCTCTCTGCTGCTCAGTGACCCGTGATGTCCTCAAGAGACGTGGTGCTGGCAGAGGGGATGGGGATGTCCCAGTCTGGGATGAGAAGGAAGATGAAGAGCGAGTTCTCCACGTGACACTTACTTAAAAGTATTCCCACCCCCTAGGTCCCACTTGTGCCGCAACCCACTCCAGCACCCATGGGTGCCCTGGCATCCACAGGCACCCTCTTCTCCCTGCATGCTGAGTGACTGGGGAAGATGTGGGAAAGACTCAGTGTGAGGTCACCACCCTCATCCCAACCACAGTGGCAGAGCACCAGGCTGGTGCAGGAGGCTGTGTGCCACTGTTACATCCATTGCATTCCTCTCTTCACTGTGCTGATCCTCTTCCTTTTTCTACAGAAATCACTTTCCTGCCCATCACACTCCCTGCCTCTCTTTGGGCTGTTTTTAATGTCTCCTTTTGGCAACAGAACAGCCAGAACTGAGCATGGTGACTTTGGCTTTCAAAGATAGCGCGTAAGTATTAACAGAGCTGATGGCATTACAGTGTTGGCACTCACTCTCACAGCTTCCCTAATAAAGCCTAATGTCAGCCAGGATTTTTAGCCACAATGATGCATCTAGAAGGGACTTCTCTCTGCCTCCCACAGCTGCTAGACCCATCTTCTCACTCCTGATCTCACTGGGGGTCAAATTTTCTATCAGAAGTTGCCAAACACAAGTAAGGATCAGAGAGAAAATCGAGATGTGGTGATGTGATGCTTCATCTACTTGGTGCATGAGTGCCCAAGGCTTCCAGAGGACTGGATCACTGTGAGGAGCACTGCCCACCACTGCAAAGCCAGAGGTATAGGGAGAGAGCAGAGAGGCCTACCTGGTCACTAGGTCAGCAAAGTATTGCATCCTGCACTAGGATGAAGCTGGTCCCAGGCATAGTAGCACCTCTGTGCCCTGCTTTCCTGCCTGTGAAGGTGCCATATTACCCTCTGAGGATAAGCACATGGACAGTGGGGATAAATGAGCAAGGTGATGGGCTGTACTGTGGCACTGCTTGCTCTGCAGGTTCTTCATCCCTCTGGGAAAGCAGCACTCAGTTGATATAAAGCAGATATAAAGCTGATTTTCATTAGAGAGGAGAACCAGGTCTCACTGTGGGGCCCTGCTTACACCCAGCAGGGCTGTAATGCCAGCAGCTCTGCCCACTCCCCAGGCACGTGCCCCATGCTGGGTGATGAATAGCATCTCCACAGCATACACAGGCAGAGCTGGCCCAGATCCACCCTGGGATGGGATGGGATGGGATGACAGCCATGATGGACCATATCCCTGTGTGCAGGACTGTGCCACCCCTTACACAGAACATCGCCGCCTGGATGAGCCCACAGAGGGACCTGGTGGCTCCCTGGCACATCACACCTGGCTGTGGTAACCCACTTTGCCTCCCTGGCCTCAAGTTCCCGAGTGCTGGGCTTCCCCCCCCCCGCCACCCTCCTCGGCATGGCTGGGGCCTTGCAGCTACAACCAGGAAACTATAAAACTTTACAGAGTGCGGCTGGAGAGAAACAGGAATTGCTGCAGTGACTGCCAGAAGGGCCAGCGTTAGATTCACAAGATTTTCCAGGGTTTGGACTCGCCAGGAAGGGATTTATCCACCTAGGAGGAGCCATAAAAACTAAAATTAAATTCTTCATCTTGGAAAGGGAGGAGGAAGAGAATGAAGAAACTCCTTGACCTCTCCCCAAATGCTCTGCTGGAGGCCAGGAACCTGGGGGACATGGGGCACCGATGGCTGCACCTGCCAAGCCCCTGTCTGAGGGGGGCCTGGCACCCCAGGGGTCCCTGCTCTAAGCACTAGGAGTAGATGCTGCTTGTCCTGGGGATGATGCTCAGCAGCCCTCCTGCCTGACCAGCCTTCAGGGTGTCATCTGGGGGTCTGTGTGGATGCCAAGGGGGAGGGTTGAAGTCAGTGTCCTCTCCCTGGTCCCTGTCTCTGTTCAGTGTCAGACCATCCCATGTGCTGCCCTACCTGCTGCAGGTGAAGATGGTGCCAGGCACAGTGTTGGGGCAGTCTGGGACTCCAGCAAGGAGTGAGCAGGCATGTTCTTGTCGGCATCCCAGCAGCTATGTTGGGGATGTTTTCCATGGTGTTTTGGGGTTAGCAAGCAGTTAGAAGACAAAAAAAACATACTGCCCTGTGGACTACAGAGATGTACAACAGCATTTTGGGTAGCCATTGCAGGAGACAAAGCAGTACCTGGCTGGGTCAGGAGCTGCTGCTTTCCGATGGGGTGCAGCTGATTTGGGGACCACATATGGTCCCCACCTCTGGGCCAGCTGAACTGTGGCAACCTCCCCTGCTCTGTACCATGGCCAAGAGGTCCAGGTCTGTCCACTTGCCAAAGAACAGCAGGTCTCCTCCTGTACTAGGGCCACCAGCTCTCAGTCTGGGGGCATTTTGAGACTCACCACAGTCCCCGGTGCATCCCTCTGCCTATCAGCTTTCCCTGCCTTCTTCCTCACACTGGTGTGGGGTGGGCCGGTCCTCCTTTACCACCCTTCTCCTCCCCATCCCACTAGGCTCACACAGAGGTGGTGGGCAGGGGCACACCAGGGTCGTCCAACCACAGGCCTGCTGAACTGGACCCGACACCCAGAGGCTGCCAGAGCAATACATCCTGCATTCCTCTACACCTCCTCACTGGTTTTCCCCGGTATAATGATGCACACTAGTGCTTTCAGGGAAAGCCCACAGTGCTGCTGGCTTTGGGGACCATTTCCCATGTCACGGGAGCCAGGGTGGCTAGTATAGCATCCCTGTCAGTGTGCAGTGCACAGGACTGCATCATGACACGCTCTTTTTAGGAATTTAGCACTCATGAGGCAATAAATCTTAGGTTGTTGATCTCTACAACAAGCTGAATCCTCAGAGCCTCACTGCTGAGTGGCCTGGGAAAGTATCCCGCCACAGCCAGGGAGAAGTCAAGCTGCTCCTCCAGACATGTGGAGGCAAAGATCAAACAAGGCTTACTTGGAAATCTGAGCAGAATTGTGCCAGAGGACACAAGGATGTCCGGGTCATGCCAAAGCTGCAACTCTATTGTCGCTGGCTCCTGGGGTGAGTCAGGCTGTGCTGGGACCCTGGCAGGTTCATCTGCCTGACCAGTGGGGTGGAGCACAGCATGCCACCGATTTGTTTTGTACTCAACCTTTCAGGGTGGAAAAGCCAAGGGAAACCTGCAGATTCAAAGTGTACGTGCAAAATCCCGTCGGCTGAGTACCCAGCTGTTCGCAGTGCCACGTTGCTGGTCTCTTGTGTTTCCAGGACATCCAGGTGCTGCTTTGCAGATGGGTTTTGAGGCAATTTTCCTTTTATTTCAATTTTTTTGCCTGCAATAGGTTTTGCACCAAATCCATGGAAGCACTGCTGCAAAAGTATGTATCGGGAAATGCTCTTTTGTCGCTTATTCTGGTTTCCTTTCTATTGCTGGCTTGTCACTGCCAGTGCATGTTCTTAAAATAACTGGCTACTTTAAACCATGCTCCTTTGTTCCCTGCCTGAGCACCGCTGGATGCCAGCTGGAGAGGGAGGGAGGTGAAGTGTCAGGGCCCTGTGGAGAGTTTTAAAGGAGGTTTGCAGTGTTGGGGACAATGTGTTACACCTCAAGTTCTCTGAGCCGCCCTCTTCCCCACTGCCAGGAGGGCTCTGTGTTGTGGGTTTTCCCAGGGAAGCACTGTGTTTGCAGGTTCTCAGCTGCACTCAGCTGGTCCCTGCTCTGTCACCACCCAAAATTCATCCAGGCTCCAAAGGGGCAGCCATGGGTCTGCAACTCAGCTTTGCATCCTGTGGGCAGGTTCCCCATAATACCGCATCCCCTGCACACTCCCCCCAGTCCCCTCGAGTGCAGACCCCTGCCCTCAGGGCTGCCCTTTTTCCACCCTCGCACCATCCATTCTGCAGCAAATTGTTTAAGCCATGAAAGCTCCTGAGCACTGGAGGGAAGAGGTGGGATGGAGGCCATGCAGCTGCCTTGACCCCAGTTAGTGTGGGAAAGGGCTATAGCAAAACTGGTTAGGAACTGGCAACCAGCCCCAGGGGAAGCAATAGCTAAGCCTGGGCTTATCCCTCCCAAACCAAGCGCCAGGGCAGCGGATGCAAATCCCAAGCAGGCCAGGAATTGCCTGGCACCTCTCCCAGGGTGTTTGCACTTTCATTCTTGGGCACCCTAGGAATGCGGCGTGACCAGGAGAGGGGATCCCTGCAGCCGGGGGGAAATTGGGGTGGGGGTGCGGCTGGGCAGGGTGCTGCCAGAAGGCTGGGCTCCACCACCTGCAGGCACTGGGGCTGGGCTGGAGCCCGACTTGGAAGTGCTATGTTGGAGGCTTGTGCCATGCCTGGGCATGTCCTCACTTTGTTTATTCCGTCAGCTTATTATTTTATTTGACTATTTATCCCTGGCTGCCTTTTTCTCACGGTGGCTGTGTTTATTTTAGCACGCCAAGCCTGAAGCCCACTGGGCTCATGCTGCTGCTGAGCATAGACATAATCCCAGCACAGCAAGTGCCGTGATGGCAACCCCATGCTGAGGTATCTCCCAAGTTCAAGGCGAGGTGTTTGCAATGGGTGCGATGGTGTTTCAAGGGGAGAGTGGGCATGGGACAACAGGGTGGTCACGCGTGCTTGGCGCTGTTGATGTTGCCAGTATGCAGCCACACCAAAGGGCTCTAGCACCTGTGTGTCTGCCCACCAACACAACACTGCAGGGCTGCAGCAGCTGCACCAAGCAGAGAAACCATGGGCTGGAAGGAAGGAGGTTTGGAAAGTGTGAGGATGGCCCACAAAGTGATGACATCTCGGTGTCATCAGTGATGCTTCTGGGGGACCCTGTCCTCACCAGCTTCCAAAGGTCCTGTGGGTCCCAGAGCTCATATCCTAGGGTGATGTGGAGATGCCAGCCCTCCTCCCAGCCCTGGCTCGTCCCTCCATTCCCAGGCCCTATGTGGCATCTCCCATGGGTGCAGCCCCATAGGATCCAAATCACTGGGTCCTGTCGATGCTGAGGACACGGCTGTGGCTGGGGGCCGAGGAGCCATGGCAACCCAGCAAAGATGGGGGTTGCCATGGCAATGAGAGGCGCAGCATCCAGAGCTGGCTTTGGGCAAGGGATGCTCCAGGTGGGATGGAAAGCGGGATCAGGGTACCTCCCATGGCTGGGGGATGCAAATCCTTGTCTCAGAGTCCAGGAAAACTGCCCTGCTCTGAGGGCTGCCCGTGGCCCACAGCAGCTGGAGGGGATGGGGAGATGGAGTCTGGTGGAGTCCAGGCTCTCTGCTTGGCCCTGCTGTAGTCTCACTGTCCCCACTGCCACTGTCACCTCCAGCTGCTCCCAGGCAGCCCTAACAGAACACGGTGCTGGTTCCTGCATGCTCAGTCCAGGAGAATGACCATTTCTGTGCAGGGTATGCAGGGTCAGGTGAGATCCCTCCTATGTTTTTGAGGACAAGAGGGTCTGCCAAGAATCTCTGAATACGAGCATGTACTCCATATATCTTGTCACCCTACTGGAAGGTCACTAGCCTCCAACTGGGAATGTCTCTGTAGGGTCAGGATGTAGCACAAGGCAGGTGTCAGACCCTAAATCTTCGTGTTTGGAGATGATCTGCACCTTGTGACTAAAGCAAGCACCCAGTTGACCCCAGCCCAGACCCAAGCATGCAAAGGGTCTCTGCACTGACATTTCAGCTGCAGCCCCCTAAAATATCCCTAATGGGGACAGGATGCTAACTGCCTGGTCAGCAAAGGTGTCCAAGAGAAGAGTGGGCTGGGTGAGGACCCCACCATGCAGAATCACCAATTGACATCCCTGCCTAGGCCCCCCTTAGCCTCATGGGCACCCCCTGCAGTGCGTCCCCATCCTGCCATGCCCCGTCTTGCTGCAGGGCTGGGAGGCAGTGAGGGGAAGGGGTCGATGGGAGGAGGAAATGGACCTCCCAGCTGGGAAGCACGCGGGAGAGTGACATTTGCCAGACACTGATGCTGCTTTTGATAAAGAGCAGGGGGCAGTTCGCTGCCCAGAGGCACCTATGTTTCCCACACCTCCCAGCAGCTGGGGCCAAACATCGTCCCCCCAGCCCTGGAGCCTTTGCCTCCCGCAGAGCCGGAGCCACACAGGGCTGGATGCCTCCTTTCTTTCCCTTTTAGCCCCAGTGGGCTGCAGAGCAGGGGAGAAAAGGCACAAACAATAATTTTTATTTATTTATTGTGTTACATTTGTCAGCATCTGATGACAAAGGGCTGATGCAGAAATGGACAGTGTTACCTGGACAGCATCAGTGTGGTTACAACATGCACCCCGCGGCAGACTCTGCAAACACACAAATCTCATCAGATTTTCCCAAGGCACATCCTCAGTGCAGGAATCAGCCCAGGAGCCAGGATGACAGCCACCCTTTCTCCTCACGCTGCCTTCCAGAGTGCTAGCACCTAGCAGACCTTTTCCTCCTGCAGAAATGGTGGCTGAGCTCTGCTGCAAGTGCGCGGCAGCAAACGGGGCTGGCGGCCGCTGGCAGCCGCTTCCAGCGATTCCACCCTGGAGCTTGTGGCTGAGCTTTAGATCTGCTAAGCCTGCTTCAAACTTTGCACTGGGAGAAGTGATTTGTCTGCAAATGTTATGTGGTTAAAATAAATGCAGAGAATTTTAATCCTGGGAATTTGGAAAGTAGGAGATTTAAAATAACAAAACCCTTTCATATGGCACTTAATCCGAAATTAGCTGGGTTTTAAGTTTTACGGCAGTAGCTGATCATTCTTCAGCCACCTCCCGCTCGGCGTGGGAAGGGACGCTCCCCAGATTCCGGGAGCAGGGGGCAGTGGAGGCTGCAGGATGGACTATCCCAGGCTCGCCGTGCCGCGCCGTGCCGTGCCGTGCCAGGGCGGTGCTGGAGCAGTGACGGCACTCTTTTTGTTGACGTGGAATGGATCTCCCACAGCTACTTAAGGTTTTAATTGCCCTGTGATTAAAGTTTTCATTACTAAGCAATTAGCACCTGAAATTTTAAGTGCTGAAGTGTTTAACTGCATCCTGAAGCTGCCAGAGGTGAGGGGTGGTGGATGTGGGTGGGACGGGATAGGGTTTTGAAGTGGGGATCAGGAGCAGCAGGACGTGGCTGCCTTGCTCGGGCCCAGCCGGGCTGGCACGGGTGCTGCTGGACACCCCGACTCCCTGGCAGCGCCAAACGCCTGGCAGCACGGGGAGGAGCTCCCGGAGGGGCGAGAGCCCAGGGAGCCTGGGAAGGAGACAGGCTGGAGCCGGCTCTGGTCTGGCGGGAAACACACCGGCTGGGCGAGTTGGCACCCGGCGGCACTCCCAGCCCTGGGAACGGGGCACCCTGGGGCTCCCCTTGCACTGGGAATGGCAAAGGGGACCCCCAGCAGCCGCATGGCTGCCCCAGGCGTCCGGTCAGATGTTGCCCCTCTCTGACTGCTGCCCTTTGGACAGGGGACTTGAAGATGTCACTTGATGCCGTGACGGCCCCACTACAGCAGTACCCAATCCAGAAACAAGGTAACCCCACACCCAGCTTTCCGTATCCCCAGCACAGTTGTACTCCAGGTAAGCAGACAATGGAAGCCTCTTCCAGGATTTCTTCTCCCATTCACTCAATTCCACCTTTCAAATGCACGTCCTCGTACTTACCTTGTGGCAATGAGCTCCTTGGACTGGCTGCCTAGCGAGGAATGTACTCCCTTCTGTTTGTTTTTAGATTCTTGCTAGGTAATTTCATTTGATGCCTCTTAGATCTTCTGAGAAAATAGGAATAATTGTTCTCTAATCACCTTTCCTTAAGAAGTCGCAGCTGAGGTTGCCACATACAAAAGAGGTGAGGGGTGGTGGCTGGGTGCAGCAGGCAGGAGATCTGAATGCACCCATGTGCGGGGCCATGATCTGACACACACTGTGCGTGTGCCTGTGAGATACAGACCCATCATTGGAGCACACCAGGACTGCATTTGGAAATCGGGAGTGAAAGTCAGGCTTGCTTCAGCAGGATGGGGTCTCTGGGTAGGAAATTTCTTATGGAGACGAGGCTGGGCTGGGCTCTGAACTTCCATGGCCGTTGCTGCTTTTCCGGGTTTTTCTTTCATCTCTGCTGCTCCCTGTCTGCGTGGGAATGCCTCTCAGGGACACCACGGGCACCACAGCTTTGCTATGCAGGCTGGAGGCTTCTTAGGTAGAATATAACCAAGGTCAGTGCTGCAGACGTGCTCCCCTGCCTACCCCATGGCCCTACGGTTCAGCTCTCAGCCCATCCCTGCCCACGTTCTGCCAATGTGGTCCTCGTTGCAGCCCTATTCAGCTCCAACCATCGCCCCAACGTGCCAGGGAGGTGCTGGTGGAGGGGGCCGAGCCTGGGTGCATGTGCAGGGACGTTTTGTGACTGGGGGATGTCCGTGTTTATACAAACACGTGTGTCCCCCAGCCACACCATCGCTCCATCCCCCAGGGGCCACGGCAGCACTGTCCTCAGCACCGAGTCCTTGCCCAAGCAAGTTGGCTGACATTATAGAACCAGCCCCTGCCAGAAAATACCACGCAGTTACCACAGTTATTTCCTATTGTGCAGGCGTCAGAGCCCTGCCAGCGCTGCTCCCCAGGCAGCCCACCAGCTGCAACACACAGGCAGCGATCGGGGCTCCCCGGCCATTGACCTGCCCCGAAATCCTCCGCCCCCAGTTGAGATTGCGGCAGTGCACCCGCCGGCACCAGGGGAGCCTGAGGCCCCGGGGGGAGGCAGGCTGGCAGCACCAGCCCAGTGGGAGCGAGCAGGGGCTCATTAATTACAGCACGTGGGGAGAGACGCGATTGTATGCAGCATCCTCCCCCAGCCCGCGTCCCCGCCGCTGCCTGCTCCAGTTTCTCATCCTATTCTGAAATAAATTCCTTTCGGGCTGAAATTTGCCAGGCATGGCTTGGCTCCAAGGGGAATTCTTGGAGAAAGTTTAAGTAAAATTGGTTCAGCCATTTTTGAGTTATTCAAGTGTGAATAAGCAATTTCCCCATGTGCTCCGTTCAGAAATTTTTTGCTTGGGTAACTCAGACCTCTGGAATTGCAGAATAAACGAGGTTTCTGCATCTCGCTAAGCCGGCACGCTCTGGCTGCCGGAATTGGTACGGTGACTCCAGCAGGGAGGATTTCCCAGGAGTGACTTCACAGGGAGACAGCAAATCTTCCCACCCTGAGTCTGGCCCTTGGTTAAGATTCTCAGCATCTCCATCAGCCCCCAGCCCTCTCCTTTCCCACTGATGCAGCATCGTACCCTGGTGTGTGTTAACGGTGCCAGCTTCGTCACTCACTTCTCTGCTGCTTGTCTGCTTGAGTGGCAGCATGTCCAAACCAACAGCTTCTGCTTCTTTGCTCAAACTTTAGTGTTTTCCACCAATGCAATCCCCTTACTGCTGCTTTGCTCCCCAATCTCCTCCTTTTACCTGGACAGTGCAATGCCCCACTTGCTGCATCTCCTGTCCCTTGCAGAGATTAATCAGTCTTATGTCATATGCCCTGTCTTAAATTAGCACAGTGGCTCTCTTGGGCATGGCTTTTCCCTTTGGAAATTGTGCCCAGCCGTGCTGGACCCCGGTGGCAGTCCTCAGGGCACAGCATTCCGGTGAGACTCCCCACAGCTCCCAGAGGATGCCAGATTCCTGCAGCAGGAATTGATCATCTCCAAATGTTCAGTAGCCCAGGCAGAGCTAAGGCCTATGCCAGTCTCTCTGGCTGGATCTTGGGAAGCTGAATCCTTCCAGGATAAGGAAAGAAAATACCCGCCCACAGCCCTGGTGGGTTTGTGTAGCAGAGGGCAGAAGTGATATGGACACAGTCTATGTCTCTTTACACAGAGGAGAGGTCAACCACAGCCAGGCCCCATAACCTCCTGAACTCCTGCTCCTGCCAGCAGCCATGTGGAAGGTGGCTGGGAATGTGGGGCCATGGCTGCCTCGCTGCTCTGGCGTGGGGCTGAGACTGGGTCTGCACGGCTATGGAATTTCTGGGGCAGGTTTCTGGGGCAGGAGCACTGTGGAAGGTGGTGCTGGCAGATGGCACAGGTAGCTGCAGCGGGGGCAGCCCAGATGGCTTTGGCAGGGGCACAAGGCTGCCTGGAGTGATTCAACCAGACTTGCACCCTACTGCCCTTGTACTTGTTGGAGTTCCGGCCCTCCCTGGGGTCCAGGGGCATCAACATGCCCCAATATCATGGACCTAAAGAATTTTGCTAAGCCCAAGCACAGCCTCCCCAGGTATCCAAGGTGAAGATGCAGCACAGAGGGCCAGGATAGGTCACAGCCTGTGTCCCACACACAGAAGGGTGTCTATGTGTCTGTCCTAAAGATGTGGCAGTGTGAACTCCAACCGCAGGGACTGTATGTGTGGGTACATCATCTCAAGGGAGCAGGGCCGCAAAACCTTTCCATGGGAATGTTGGGACAGAAGATGAAGAAGATGGAGGCACCCATAGTCTTGGAAACTGTGGCTGCCTGCTCAGTAGCCAGCACCTGCTGCCACAAGGAATGTGATGGTGAAGGCACTCTGAGGGCAGGGGAAGGGATCATGAGAGGGGTCACTTCAGGATGCTCTCCGTATAATGTCAGCCTGACCAGGATCCCAGCACTCATCCCTGCCACTGTGGTGGGAATCATGTGGTGGTGGAGATGGAATGGGGTGAGGAGGGATGTGATACGATGGGACGGGTGAGGTAGGATGGGACATATGGATGGGTTGGTGGATGATGGGTTGAGACGGGGTGGCACGGGGAGTGGTGAATGAGAGCATGCGGCACGAGACTGCAGAGGATCGAATGGCAATGAGCGGCACAGGTAAATCAGGCTGTCACACACTCACCCGCAGCCGGTGGGGCGGGGAACAGGGCAGGGCGGCCCGGGGGTGTGCGCGGCAGGCCGGCAGCGCGGCCCCTTTAAGAGCCCAGTTCCGCGGGCCGCCGCTGGGTGGGGCGCGCTCCCCGCCCTGCG
>VXBA01001027.1:804045-852430 GCA_013399895.1 Serilophus lunatus | reverse complement strand
CCCCGCCATGGCCACGGCCCGCCCGGGGGCCCCCCCGCCGCCGCCGCCGCTGCCGCTGCTCCCTCTCCTGCTTCTCCTGCTGCTCCCCGGCGGCCGCCGCGCTCTGGAGGGTGAGTACCGGGAGGGCGGGTATGCCTCTGGGTGGCTGAGTACCGGGGCCCGGGCTATCGCGCACGGGTGCACGCACTCTCCGGGGTGTCCCCGGCCCGCCGACTCGTCGTGGCTCAGCTCGACTCGTCGTCGCTCGGCGGGCGCCCGGTTGTCCCCGCGGGGAGCTCGCCGCCGTAGCCCCGTTCCCAGCGCTTATCCGCCCTCAGTGGGTTTCAGAGTCAACGCCCCGTGGAGCCGAGCCCGGCGCGGTAGAGCCGCGGCGTCCGCGGACGGCGGCTGCTGGCAGGGAGCAGCGCCTCGTTGGATACTCGGTTCACGTTTCGAGGCTTTTCGGCACGACGGAGAGGGCTGGAAAATTAATATTTCCTTCAGTGGAAGGTCGCTGCCTGCCAGAACCGGTGGGGCTGCGGAAGGAGTGTCCGTGTGCCGTGTCCGGCTCCATCCCTTCCCCGGGAAGGCTCGCCGCGCCCGCCGCCTTAACCCCCGAGGCTCCAGCGTGGGACCCGCCGGGGCGAGTGGCCACGCGTGCCGCATCCACCCCCGAGCGGGTCTGCGCTCCGCGTATCGCCCACTCCCAGAGTCCGGTGGAGTTGGGAATAGAACGGGCACTAATTCTTCCCCCCCTCCTCGGCGGGTGAATCGCGGTGCGCAGGATGTCGAAGCACCCACGGGTTTGAGCGAGGAAAGCGGCTTCTCGGTCCGGTGGGGGACCGGGGATCCCCAGGCGAGTGAGGCGGGTCGCTCGGGAGGAAAGGAGAAAAAGGGGGCTCGGACGGGTTTTTGTCTCGGCACAAAGTGTGCGGGGCTCTGGCCAGGAGTGCCAGGGGCGGCGGCGCTCCGGTGTCCGGTAACCGAACCCGCCGCTGGAGCGGCGGGAGGGGGCTGGAGAGGGAGGGAGGGAAAGGAATGGAGAACTCTGGGTTGGAGCGGAGCTGTGGGTGTCCCCGCTCGGGTGGAGGGCGGCGGGGGCTGCTCGGAGGCGGTGTCGTGCTCTGGCTCCCGCTGCCGTCGTCCCGCGTTGCGGGGTTCGGGCCGCGGCCCTGGGGGTGGCCGTGAGCAGGAGCCCTCCCTCGCTGCGGTGGCTGGGGGAACGTCTTTCCTCCGGCTTTGGTCTTTGTAGAAAGTTTGGGGCGTGCTTGTTGCCCGCGTTCCTTTTCATCCTCTCTCCGTGAGATTTATTTTTTTTTCCCCTTTAAAAGGGAAACATAAATTTAAAACCTTCTCCTTTGTACGCCGTAGGAATCGGAGCTGTGGGCCTGCCGCGTCCGGGAATTCCCGGCTAAGCGGGAGCCCCGCAGGAAGAGGGGAAGGGAGAAGCCACCGGCACCGAGCCCTCCTGGGATGGAGGCTCCCGAGCACCCACCCGGGAATCCCTGCCTGCTGGAGAGGTGCCGGAGGATGAAGTTGCAGGCAGAGAGCCCAGCGTGGCCCTATGCTTGTGGGTAGCTCCTTGCAACCTGCTTCCCATCAGCACTTTGGGAATTGGGGAAGGATAGGCAGCATGGGGGGCTGGCAACACCAGCATTCACCACCCAGGGACCATCCCACCAGTCCCTGGGGAGGCAAGGACTCCCAGTCTCTCCCCCCTCACTGTCCGGGGATGGAGCAGTGCAAAGAGTCAGACGGAGAGATAAAAAAAGTCCGTACTGAGGAGTCACTAGTTTTTTTCAGCTTCACGAACGTGTGGAGGGGTCAGGGGCCAAACACGCTGTCCAAGAGGTCAGGGCCCAGCTGGGTGCCAGCCTGGTGGGACTGCTTTGGGTCTGGCTGGCAGCCGCCCAGCATTTTTGGGGCTGGCCCTGTTTCCCCTGGGATTCTCTTGGGTTTTTTTCTTTTTATTTCCCCTTTGCTCTTTTTTGAGCTGGAGGGAAAGTTGCAGTTGGCCTGGAGAGGCTTCTGCCTTGTCCAGCTTTGGGCAGCCCCTGCTCACATTGGGGTCAGTGAGCTCCCGCGCTTCTGCTGTGTTGGACATTTCTGTCCGCGCTCCACGCTGCTTCCTGACGGGGACTGGCGCGTTCCAGCGGTTACTGTAAATCTCGTGTGCACGTTTGTTCAGATATTTTAGTGCTGATCATAAATCTGGCGTGGCCATAAATCTGCATGCACGTTCTGTGGACTACAACAGTGAGCAGTCCCCAGACCCGGCCACTTTATCATCCCCTCCAAGGGGCAATGGGCTGGGCTTACAGCTGGTGCTGGGCTGGAAGGGCAGGGGACTTTGGGGCTGGATGGCGCTCCCCATTCCCGGGGGTATGGCAGGGAGTTGGGTTTCTTTACAAGGCCCCACGGGGGTGGAGGGGAAAAGCCGCGCTCGGCAGCAGCTCAGTGAGGGCTTTGTGCTGCTGAGGAGAAAATGGTTTCTCTCCAGATCCTGTAAGTGCGCTGGGTCTGTTTGAAGTCACAATGTGTTTTTCTTCTCCGGTTCAGCAGTCCCCAGGCCGGCTGCAGCAGGAATGCTCTATCCGGGGGCAACAGCGGATCCTTTCTCCAGCGCAGGGGTTTGAGCCGAGGAGTTGTCCCAGCAGGGCTATGGGAGCAGAGGCTCTGTGGGGAGTGGATGCAGTGGAACAGCATGGGGAACGTCCTGCGTCCCAAGCCCTTTCTGACTGTCTGAAGGTAAAACTTCAGGCTTCAAAACACCCTGGCCCAAGGGAGTTTGGACAGCCACAGGCTGGATCTTTCTGTTGCCCTGGGGGTGCAGGTGGGCTGAGACAGGGACCTGCTTTCCCAAGGAGCTGCTCTTCCAGGCAACTCCCGCCCTGAGCAGCCTGTCTGGATGCAGGAGTTCATTTAAACTTGGGCTTTCTCGCTTGCTTCCCCACGAAGCCCCACGCAGAAGCACTGTGCACCGCACATAGTCCCGAGCCGACTCAGGCTCTAGTGAAATTAGCCAAACCCCCCAGCGCAGGAGAATTTCTAGGGGGGATTTTCTTCATATGGGCTCTGGCTAGTGGCAGCTCCCAGACCCTAGCTGGTGTTACAGAGCCTCACCATGCTCCTCTCTGCACTAGCAAGCCCCTGCTTATTGACCTCTGTGCTGGAACTGCCAGGTATTTTCTTGGCAGGGAGATTTGCTTTCCGTTTAATTACTTTTCACAGAAATGGCATGTTTCTCGGCGGGGCGATGAGGAAAGTTGGCCCTGCTGTTTTATTGATGCTTGGGGTAGGGCTGCAAGGGAAAGTGGGTCGTGGGGCTCCACAACACTCGCTGGCTTCATTAAATCTCCTGTTCCTCACTAAAAGCTGCGCTTGAGGAAGCCTGCCTGTCCGTGGTGCTCCCGAGGAGGGGAGGAGAAGGGCTTTCCTTTGTGTCAGGCAGAGCATGCGGAGAGCCGGGGAGAGGGAAAACTTGCAGCACTGGGGTCCATTTGCAGCCCTGCATTTCTCCCTTAATGTACAGGCTTAGTGCAAGGCTGTGGCTATGGGGCCATTCCTGCCCAGCCCTTGTGATTGGGAATAGCGGCCTCTGGTTTTTAAGGAATGAACCGAAACTCCTTGTTTTGTTGTGATGACTTACTGCAAGAGATATTTGGGGAAACCAGTTGGTTGCATTTTCTTTCCGTGAGCCGTTTGCTGCTGCCGCTGGAGCAGGGGAGCTTGGTGTTTAATTAAAACAGCCCCAGTAATCTGAATCACAGACTTGCATGTTTTTAAAATTGTAGCTGTTCCTGTTGTGCTGAGTCAAACTGGTTTGTCGGGATTAAGCGTCTCCGCCTGGGAGCCATGCTGGGGGAAGGGTGCTGGGGCGGCCCCGAGGTCGGGATCCCCATTCGACGCTGGTGCAGACTGCAGGGTGGGTGTCAGCCTCCCCACGAGGAGAACCCTGGCAAAGGGGGACTACACCCAAGGGCAGCAGTGGGGCTGATGGCTGCCATTGCCACAGGCTTCTCTGTGGTTGAAGTCATAAGGGGTGGATGTTGTTTTTGGGTCTGGCGTATTCTCATGAAGTGTTTGTGGGATGGTGGGGATGGGGGTGCCCCTCCATGGCCGGGAAGCTCCTTGCAGAGCCAGGCACAGCCCCACGCCCCAGGGGATGGGCTGCCATCTTGAAGGCTGGGCAGCCTGTTGCGGTGACACTCTCACCCGACTGGGACCGTCCCATTTGAATTCATGTTTTTGTTTTTTTTCTTGCATTTTTGTTGTTGTTGTTGCTCCTAACCCAGCCCTGTGCTCAGGCTGGGCGGTGCTGGCAGTGGAGCAGGGGCCATTCCCTCACAGAGCTAAGCCCCATCTTGGAGCCATTTTGTAGAGTGGGCAGGTGGGTATCCTGCCTGTTGAGGTACAGGCTTAACACTGTTGGTGAAGCCTCATCCTCCAGCACTTGGGCACCAGTATCACCCACCCTCAGCAAGGCCACAGTGGGACTAAGCTTGAGAGTAAGGCAACATCCCCCTTCTCCAGGGCCACTTTTCCCACAGTGCCACCTCTCCCAGGTGGGCTGCATCCCTCCCCATGCACCCTGCCTGACCAGGGGTGCCTGCTTTCCCCTCAGTGCACCTCAACCCTCCAGCTTGTGCTCCCTGTGGCGGGAGGCAGCGAGCCCAGTGCTGGTTTTGCATGGCCGCTCCGCCGAAGAGAACAGGAGCCATCTTGGGAAGAGGCTGGAACACGGCGGCAGGGCCGAGCACCAGCCCCATGGCTGCTCTCCATGTGCGTGCCAGCATGTGCTGGCTGGGGATCCTGTGCTGGGGCAGAGGAGATTTTTCTGGAGGGGTCTCTTAATTTTATTTTTGCCCCTCGCTAAGCCCCGTTGCGCTGTGGGGCCTGGTGTTTCTCAAGCATGTGGCAGGAGCTGTTGACAAACACCTGTTTCCCAGCCCCCTCCCAAGGAATGCCCCGGGGGCCCCGTGGAGGCTGCAGTGCCGAAGGGGTGGGTGGCAGGGGTGTCCCCTCCCAGGGGAGCCCTCCCCCGGGGACTCTTCTGTCCAGCGGCAGCTGCGTGGGGATTTGAGCCTCCCTGTTCCTCTGTGAGCTGTGGCCGTTGCACAGGGCTGCCGAAACCCATCCCTGTGCTGGGGAAGGGGCGCCGTTGTCCCCATGTCCCCTCGCCCAGTCCTGCGTGTCTCTTGGGTGCTCGATGCCTGCCCAGCGAGGGCTGGGGCACAGGGGGGACCCCACGGGGAGGGGGGGGCATGAACACACGGCGTGCTATCCAAGGCCTTTTTTTATTAATGAGAAAAATGTGCAGGGCTTGAACGATCGCCAGGAACAGATTTATTCTAGTTCCCCAGAAATTAAACTGAAATGAAGGAGCGAGTCAGCCCGGCCCAGCACCCCCTCCTGACTCTGTGCTTGTTTTAACTCTGGAAGAATCTGACTTTGGGGGTGGGGGAGGTGGGGAAGAGGGAGGGGGGGCACTATTTGGGTTTAAGCAGTTCCAGATGGGCTTGGTGCTCTCCGAGAGCCGAGGAAGCGAGCAGAGAGCAGCACGGAGATTTGGGTAACTGCCCCAGGCAGTAGAGAGGAGGGAGATCTTGGCAGAAACTCCTGCTCTGCGCTGCTGGGATGGGATGGAGCTTGGCAGCTGAGCCACCCGTCTGTGGGGCGAGCCTTTGGATGTGCACCGAGTAACCTTTTTTGGGGAAGGGGTGGAGTTTTTTTCTTTTGAATATCATTACTCTTTCTCTGGGCATTTTCCAAAAGTACAACCTGGAAAAAAATGGAGCTGGAGGGAGAGAGGGGCCTTTTGGATCTCAGCCTGCCACAAACAGTTGCCCTGCGGAGGCAGGTCTGCAGCACCGACTGCCTTTTCTTCCTTCCCCCAGGGACTTTGGGACTCTACATCCACCCGTACCAGCCCAGCTCACCTTGGTGGCCCTGTGGGGATGTCTGCCCCATGAAACCACGGCCATGGGGCAGTGGGGTAACACAAGGCAGCGGTAGGAGCATGTCCTGGAAGCAAGGGTGGCTTTGCAGGCCAATTTCCTGCCTATGTCCTAGTCAATGGCATTTGTGGCTTGAACAGGTCTGGCGTCTCCTGATCGGATGAGTTATTTCTGTGGCAGTGGAGGATGGCAGCATGGCCGTTCCTGCTGGGGACAACGACCTATAAATCTGTCCTGCCTGCTGGCTGTAGAGCTCCTGCTTTTCTGGCACGGCTGGTCACATTGTCCCCATGGTGGGGAGCTGCAATGGACAGCCCCTTCCCTTGGGCCAGACGTTCCTGTCCCAAGTGGGCAGCAGTCATTTTAAGGCCAGCAGTGTGTCTGGCAGCAGGCAGGATGTGGGGCCTGCCCCTTGCCCACAACCTGGCACAAGCAAAAGCTTCTTTTCCTTCTGGGCAAGCTGAAGCAGTGAGTACCAGGGCGCATCCACTGCATGGGCAGGGATGGCAGCTCTTCCTTGGCTGAGCTGACCGTGGTGTAGCACACTGGGCTCTGACATACGAAATCCCCGTGGTATTAATAGAACAGTAATTGCAGTGCATGGCTGGACGCAGGCAGCTGGCTCTCATTCGCTCCCAACGTCGGTACGGCCTTTCTGCAGGACTGGGACCTGGCAGCGGGACCTGGCAGGGTTTGGGCAGCAGGCTGCACGTGTCCTTGGCGTGCAACTGGAGGGTGGGAGCCTGCTGTCCTGCAGAAGTCCCAGGCTCTGTGTGCTGTGCTTTGTAGGGAAGTGCGCACAGTGTGATGCTGGTGGGTACTGGAGCCCACCGTGGCATGGCCCTGCTTGTAAAATGGCAGAAATCTGCCTTCCCTGCCTCCATCCAGTGCGTAACCAGAAGAAAAGGAGCACCCATCCCTCCCTGCATCCCAGGCGCTGCCACTTGATCTCCCTTTTGCAGAGCTGGCACCTGTCCTCTCTCACATGCTTCAGTCTGTCTTGTGGCCATCAGGAAACAGCTCCTGGCGAGGAGCACGTGGCCGGAAAACCCTCTTCAGCCAGCTAGCGGCTGGTAGGTCGGTGACAGGGTAGGGGTGTATGGTAGGAGCACTCCTCTCCCTCTCTGTGCTGCATGCCAGTCACCTCCCACTCATCTGGAAGCTGGATCTGGCCCATGCAGGAGGTGCAGGGTGTTGGGGTTGGATGGAGGAACTGAGAGGGAGATGCAGCAGGTCAATGGCATAGAGCCATGGGACTATCTCCTGGCGTAAAATTAATACTCCAGTGCAGATGTGGGATTGAGAAATAAGAGGATGCACTCTTGGAGCATCCTTGGAATTGGAGTCTTGAGCTCTGCTGTGAGCTTATTGTGGTGCTGGGAGGGCTGGAACTGGCAATGGTGAATGGTCCTGGGACTGACAGTGCTGCCCACCCTTGGCTGGGCTCTCTGGGCAGGGACTGCCTGCCTTTGCACATGCATGCATGGTGTGTATGCAGAGGGGCCTTAATCTCAGTTGGGGCCTCTGGGCCCTGCCATAATGCAGAAATAATGAGTCTATTATTAAGTGCCCACAGTACTTCTTCACTCTGGTGGCTCGCCTCCAGCAGCAGGCAGAACCTGCCCCGCTTGAAGTGGATGTGTCATCATTTGCCTCAGCAAATCCGATCCCCTTTGATGATGGGCCAAACGCCCTTGGCATGAAGGGCCACAGCTGTGATACAGGCCCCCTTTTTTTTTTTTTTTTTTTTTTTCTCCTCCTCTCTTTGTTCCCAGTTCATTGACAAGTCGCTGGCTTGCCCTGGACTTGGGGCAAGTGTACATTGGTGGGACTGAGTGGTCGGAGCTCCCGTGCTTTCCCGGAGAGGGATGGGGTGGGGGGCCAGCTCCCACGGCAGCCTCGCGTCTTCCCCCTCGGCACTGGGGAGCAGCAGGCGCCCTGCTCGACATAAGGACAGGTTCCCAGCGTGGGCGGTGATAGGGAGTGCTCCAGCCCTTCCCTTGGGCTGAACCGCACTGCCTGGCCTGCCTGGCCTGACAGCCAGGGAGGGCAAGGGTGGGACCAGGACAGCCCCCTGGCCTTGTGCTGAATGCTTGGGTGGCCAGGCATGAGGGGGTCCCCGGGACAGATGGGATTCCAGGGGGAGGATGAGGGCATGTGGGCTGTGCAACATGCTGGCAGTGCTGTCAGCCCCATCCCTGTAGAGGGAGCTGGCATGCAGCCCCTGCCAGAACCTTCCCCACACTCCAAAACCCCAGCCTGGCACCTCTGCCATCGGTATCCCCTGCCCACCCCATATGCTGCCAGGTCCACTGGTGCCCTGTCTGCTGCCTCCCTCCCTGGCTGAAGTCTTCCTCCCTGCTCTCCTGGCTCTTGGCTGCATCAGCAAGAGCTGAGCCTCCCTGCAGTGCAGCTCCAGCACAAGGGGCTGCCAAGTGCTGAAACCTCCCAGCACGTCACCTCCTGTGTGCACGATGGCTCCGAAGCTGCTGTCTGTGGTGTGCTCCATCCATGGAGCATGTGGGCTGAGTGGGATGGGAGAGCTTCCTCAATGCGGGCAGCCGTGCAGAGTCCCCTAGTCTTGGAGCAGGGACATCCACTGCCTGGGAAGAGGATGGCTACAGGGTTTAGCTGGGGTCAGAGAGGGAAGAACCCTCCTGGAGGAAGAGGAGGAGGAATCTGGGTGAGCAGCATGCCTCAAGAAAACGTGTTGCGGGGTCTCCCAGACCTGACGTGCTCACAGGGCGCTCCGTGTGGCTCAGCTTTTGTGTACGGGAAATGCTCGTCAGCGGGAAAAGTGCAACCTCAGGTTCTCTCCCACAGGCAGCTCTTTGTTCCCAGATAAAGGACCTTACACCAAAGGCCCTTTGTGCTGCTGCTCAGAACAGTGCTGGGATTAATTGTACCGATAGGTGCTTGAATGGGGAGCATGCAAGGCCACTCGCTCCTGCCGTAATTATCTTCAAAACCGAGAAGGAAATTAAAATATGCAGGGAGATGCCCCTTTTGTTGGCTTTTTGACTAGCAGGGAGTCACCAAGATTTAAAGTGATGCCTAAACAATCTGCTTTTTCTTCCAGAGGGGAAAAACATGGGGGTGAGAGGGAGAGGCATCCAGCACCACTGTAAGCAGCCACCATGATAGAAGCCAAGCCACATCCTGAGGCAAATGGTCCAGCCATCGATGGTGTCTACAGGAGCTCAGCATGGGGCAAGTAGCCCCATACAGCCAGTCCGGGCAACTCGCCCCACACCAAGCTCCTGCAGACATGGTGCCGTGGTGCGCGTAGCTCCCAGAGAGCATGGGCACGTTGCAGAACAGGTTCCTCTGTTTGCAGCGAAGCTGCGTGGGCGTCTTTACTAACTTTCCTCCCTTGCCTTCTTCCAGGATGCTCTGGACTTGTGCGAGCTGCCTTGTCCTCAGTGGAGCAAAGAGCTGGCGTCCTGTGTTGCCAGTGCATCCTGATAAAAGCCATTGGTCCCCATATTCAAAGGGCAGAGTGTTCAAATTGGAGCCTATTGGTGGATACGATTGAGTCTTCCCCAGTGGCTTCATCTTGAAAGAATTTTGATACTCCCCCCCCCCCCCTTTTCTGGCTCAGCCATCACTGCCGCGCACGTCTGCCGCTCAACAGCGCGAGACGGGCTCTCTGGGCCTCTTAAGGGGGGAGTTCAAACGTTTTCGCTGGCCTCAGACCATGCATGCTGCATTCCTGAGCCTCTGCACCAGGAGAAAGAGGTCCCTGGCTCCAGATGGGTCCTTGCCAGAGCTTCAAACACCTAGTGAACTGTTGAGGACTCTGTAGATGTGATGGGAGAACGGCTGGTGGGGGACCCCTTGTCTTTGCAGTTCAGGGTGTGCGTGGGAGGAGACTTGCAGTGCATCAAGTAGGCAGCTGAAATGATGCTTGAAGCCCTGAGAAGTAAGTCTGCTTCCTTGTCCCAGGATTCCACTCTGCCATGGAACTGCTGCTTTTATGTAGAGTTGACTGTGGCTGGGTGCACTCACTGATCATAGCGAGGCTCCTACTCCATCTCTTGCTTTTGCCCATCTGAAGGTAAGGAGAGGACAACTCCCAGTACTGCAGACAGTGATAAAGCAAGCCTTAGGGTGACTTCCCCAAGCTGGTGAAATTGGGAGCCAATTTCCCATTGACTAATGGGACCGGGCTCTTGCTGGCGTGCGGGATTGAAGTGGCTTTGACTCACTGTTCAGCCAGCCCTGACGCCATTCACGTCCCTCTGAAGCACCTGCAAACCAGAACTGCGCTGGGAAATCACTGGTGACACCTCTCAGCCCACCGCTGATGCTGTGCACTACAGGGGAGAGAGCAGTTGTCTGCTCCTGAACTACTGAAGCCTCGTGTTTGGGCTCCCCACCCTGGGCACTAGCACATGCCCTTTCATGGGGGCCCAACACTTGGCGTGCCTCGGTGTTTGTAGGGGACACAGACTCGGTTCCAGGCCGCTGGGAGATCTCTGCAGCAGCTTTACAGCCAGAGACCGCTTTCTGTGGCTGAGCTCAGCATGTGTTCCAAACCCTGACACTATGCAGCACAGCAGCCCATGGGGCCATCTGCCCACAACCTTCACAGTGGCAGGCTGTGAGGGTCTGGGAAGCTCTGATGACCCCACCTGGGTCACTCCCATGGCTGCAGGAAACCTCCTCTGCCCTCTGTGCTCAGCCTGTTTCCTTTAGCTGAGTTGCTCGGTGATTTTATTTTTATTATTTCCCCTCCCTGCTCTCTCTGTGTGGTTTACATGGCTCTCGCGCCAGCAGCCGGCTTGGCTCTGTCAGTTTTTCTCTCCTCTGCCGGTCAGATGGCAGATGCTGCCAAATTAGGATGCAGGCAGCGAGCCTCCTGTCCGGGCTGAGGTTCTTCCCGGGACTGACACTCATAAGGAAGGACGCTGCTGGAGGGGATGGCTGCCTTAGCGAGGGCTTCCTGTGTGGGGCCTGCTGCAGTGTGCAAGTATTGCCATGCACCCTAGGCAGGTTTGGGAAGCAAACTCCCACCGTGGTCTGGTCACTCCAAGCTATGCCGTGGCTTGCCACGGGATCCTTGTGTTGCTTTGCTTGTGGGCACACCCTGCACCCAGATCCCCATCTCCTCAGCCTGACTCACCGCCACAGCCACTCATCCATCAGCAGCCCCAGCCCTGAGCACGCAGGGCATCCCTTCCCTGCTCCTCCTGCAGAAACACCCACCAGCAGCCCATGTCGGCAGCGGGGCCCTGCGCTGGCTGGACCCACACAGGGTGTCCGCACCAGGACTTGGCAGCCCAGTGCTGTCAGCACTGAGCACACGCTTGGCTCTGCTCGCCGCCAGCACGGCGTGTCTGGGCCCTCACGGCACCGCTGTGCCCTTATTAGGGCAGCCAGCACAGGGCCTGTCCCTCGGAGAGGTGCAGGCAGCTCCACTCTGGAACCTGCGCCCCCAAGGTCTGACACTGCCCACCTACCCTGGCAGCTACCGCATGCAGGGGTCTGGGGAGTGCCGCAGCATCTCTGGGGTCTTGTGGCCATGTAGAGCTGCACTTCGGCTCCTGCGTGAGTTCAGTAATTGATGGTATAGGGAACAGGAAGGGAGAGGGATGGGGGTTTGTTGTGTTCCTTGAGCAGGTAGTGCCATAGGACTGAGCAGAGGCTGCCTCGTGGGTGCCCAGCCCCATCCTGCCTATCCTGTTCCCCAGCTCTCCTGCACTACCCACTTGGCAGAGGGCTTCTTCCTTCTCGCTTTGTTTGTGCCAAATGCTCCTAGTTTGTGCTTTTGAGAAACAGCAAATAACCACTGCCCAGTAACCACCTCTGTGTTTGCAAACCAGAGCTTGTGTCTGTTGTAGAGGCTCCCCGCCTTTCCCCTCTCCCAGTGGAGAGCTGGCACCATGAGAGGCTTTCTCCCTCTGTTCCCTGTGCCAGTGCCACAAGCCTGTGATGTTTATATTTGCCCCAGGTGAGCAGCCTGGGTGAGAAACAGGCTCACTGGCCTGGCCAGAAACCTGGCAAACTGCAAGGCAGGTCAGAGAGCACACGTGTCCCCTTATGTGCTTGTTTATCTGTGCCATGGTGGCACCCACAGCCCATGCTCCTGGCCTGTCTGTGAGTGATGGCTGGGAAGCTGCTGGCAGGTCTCCTCAGGGTGGGACATGGGAGGAAGGTGTTTACCTCCATGTGGGCTTCATCTGAAACGCTACGACGCGTGAATATTTCCTTCCTCCTCCACACTTCCTCCCTGGCCAGGTCAGCCTGTGGTTTTCCCGGGGTGGGAGGAAAGAAGCTTAAAACTGCCTCTTGCTCTGGGGCTCAGCCATGGTGCCAGCACAGCTGAGCTGCCCCAGCATGTCCTGTGTCCCAGCTGGCAAGAGTGAGCGGCTCCCAGCCCGCTGCTGGCTCTAGGGGCTGGAGAGCCACGGCTCCCTCCCCTTATCTTGGATCTGGGTGGGCTGAGGTAGGGATGGATGGATGGATGGATGGATGGATGGATGGATGGATGGACGGACGGACAGGCAGACAGCCCTTGGGGAGCTGCATGGAGTTTAAGATGAGGCCATGCCTGCAGCTGGGGAGGAGGATGCTATCATCAAGGAGATGTTTTGGTGCTGGTCCTGGGTCCTGCATGGGGCAGGGACCAGAGTCCCTCTGAGAACATGAGGGTATCCAGGCATTTGCACTCTTCTTGCACCAACCCTCCCTTAGGCAGAAGAGGGTCCATAGAACCCTCAATCCAGACACCTCCAGGGGCCTGCTCCCCTCCACACAGTCCAGAGGCCATCTCTGGAGTGGGGGTCGCAGGGCCAGCAGCCCACAGAGGGGCCTTTGGCCCTGGAGCATGTTGCTGTACTCCTGTCCTTGCGTTTCGCTCCCAGATTTTGCGCGTGGTGCTCGCGCGGAGCCACGCGGCTCTGCCTGGGATTAGCGACAGCTGCCTGCAATTGCAGCTCTTCCCAGACAAGCGTCTCGCTCCCCCAAGGCTGGGGCTGGGGCTGTTTGGGGAATGCTGCCGGGGTGGTTTGTCTTGTAGTCTGCTCCAGGAATGTTGGCCAGACGGTCAAATTCTTCTCCCCTCTTGTAAAATGAGTGATGTGGGGCGTCTCTGGGAGAGCAGCCTTCCAGTCCCTCCTCCTCTGGATAAACCTGCCTGGCCCGCACCGCCCTGTCATGGGAACAGGCCCTTTCAACCCGAGCCACAGTAAATACGCGCCCTGCCAAAGCAGAGGGGGGGAGGGTGTGGAAAGGGTCGCCCAGTTTCCCTCCTGTGGCACCCCCTGTGTCGGCGGGGGGGGCTCAACAGTGTCTTGGAGTGGCAGCCTGTCCCTTTCCCCGCCTCGCCACCTGGCCAGCTCCTTGTCCTGCTGCTTGCCTGCTCCAGCACAGCTCTCCAGGGACGCCTCGCTCTTCCTGTTCTTCTGACAGGAGAAGAGAAATCTGGAGTCTGTCTGCACCGCTCTCCCCTCCTCCCACCATTCTCACCCCCCAAGTTGCTGTTTTCCACAGAAATGTCAGGCTCAGCTCTCCTCTCTCCCACTCCTCCCGTTTTTTTCCCCCTCTAATCTTGGCCTTCATCTCCAATTACCTCTTTCTCTCCTTCCTTTCTCTCCAGAGACCCTGATGGACACAAAGTGGGTGACCTCTGAGTTGGCGTGGACAACTCATCCGGAGACAGGGGTAAGTTTGGAGCCAGCCCTGCTCTTGACCTCCAAAGGGCACAGCTGACCCTGGCCCCATGAGAATCAGAATTGCTCACCAGTGCCTTTGTGGAGCTGGCTGTGTCTTTCTCCTTCCCTCCCGTGCTTATCCTCATCTTATGAAACCATGTCCTCCTGACTCCATGCCAGCAGAGCAGGAGTGTCATGGTCCTTGGCCTGGGTTGCTCTTAGTCACCTTGATGACCATGAAGGTTGCAACAGGTGGAGGTGCAGCTGCTGCTCTTCCCTGTTTACTGGTGCCTGTTCCCCCCAAGCCTGTGCCATTCACGATGTGTCCGTGGCACTGATGTCCCCAGCTGAGGATCTAACCCTTCCCGTCTCGCTCACAGTGGGAAGAAGTCAGTGGTTACGACGAGGCCATGAACCCCATCCGCACCTACCAGGTCTGCAATGTACGGGAGGCCAACCAGAACAACTGGCTCCGCACCAAGTTCATCCAGCGCCAGGACGTTCAGCGTGTCTATGTGGAGCTGAAGTTCACTGTACGGGACTGTAACAGCATCCCCAACATCCCCGGCTCCTGTAAAGAGACCTTCAACCTTTTCTATTATGAGTCTGATACGGATTCTGCCTCTGCAAACAGTCCTTTCTGGATGGAGAACCCCTATATCAAAGTGGATACAATTGCCCCAGACGAAAGCTTCTCCAAGCTGGAGTCTGGCCGCGTGAACACCAAGGTGCGCAGCTTTGGTCCCCTCTCCAAGAATGGCTTTTATCTTGCCTTCCAAGACCTAGGAGCTTGCATGTCCCTCATCTCTGTCCGGGCCTTCTACAAGAAATGCTCCAACACCATTGCTGGCTTTGCTATCTTCCCAGAGACTTTAACAGGGGCCGAGCCCACTTCTCTGGTCATTGCTCCAGGCACCTGCATCCCCAATGCAGTGGAGGTGTCTGTACCCCTAAAGCTGTACTGTAACGGTGACGGCGAGTGGATGGTACCTGTGGGAGCGTGTACGTGTGCTGCTGGATATGAGCCGACCATGAAGGATACCCAGTGCCAAGGTACGTGCATGGCAGAATGATCATGGCTTTTGTCTCCATGGATGTGTTGATGCAGTGGAGGTGGCTTTGTGTTGAGCTCAGTCTGGTTTTGGAGGCTTTTCCTTGAGGGGAGCAGGGTGGTTTCTCAGAGGACTGGTCTGCAGTTTGACTCAGAAGCCTCGAAGTCTTCGTGGTATGGAGTGATGCAGTGTCTGCTGTGACAAACCAGTTAACAACCCTCAGTGCTACCCTCCATGGGATGCATCTCCTTGCCCCGAGCTACAGCTCCAGGCATGGTACTCAGCAAGTATTCAGCACATTTAAGTCCCTGAGTATTACCCAAACCTCTCTGTCACCCCTGCTGCTGTATCCAGCATCTCCCCTCTCTCCCTCCTGCAGCACTCGTGGCTAGGGCAAGTGATTGTTCCTGGCAAGCATGATTTCATGCTGCTTGTGCAGAGGCACTTAGAAACCCTGGTGTTGAGCAGGACTCCACTGTGGGAGAAGCCATGCAGACGCATGCTCTCCTGCTTGCACTAAAAGCTTGTAGCAGGGAGGATGTGGAGCAGCACAAAGGCAGGGAATCTGGAGCTCCCTGTTTCTACTTGGAAGGGAGGGAAACACATCCTGCACACGGAGATGCTGTGTATGGAGAGCCACCCTAGCAGCAGGATAGCCTTACGTGGGTCCTGCAGCTGCCGTATGCTCCCACGGTAACTTTGCTGTTGCTGTTTAACCCCAGTTTGGGTGTGTTGATGTGGAAAAATCTGCTTGGGTGATGTTGTTCTCCCTTGGGGTGATTTTTTCCTTGGAAGCTATGTCTGGCAGGCAGGGCCCTGCTCTGGGGTGGCTGGGGTTCAGGTCAGAAAGGTTGCTGTTCCCCTTGGCTGAAGGCACTGAGCAGGGAGTGGGATGCTGGCTGGGCCCTCAGTGCTGGATGCCTCGTGCTCGCCGATGACGGGATGCTTGGCGCCGGCCCTTTGCTCTTGGCAGGGGCCATGCGATTTGGGATGGCCCGTGATGTGGGGCTCGGGCCAGGCTGGCCTCTCTGTTGGCTTTGGGAGCAGTGTTGCTGTCGGCTGTGCTGCTGTGGCTAGCTGGGGAGAGCTCAGTCTCCACAGGGCTGCAGCTCTGCCAGGGGTCCAGAGCCTCCCACACCATCAGGGCCAGCAGAGCCCTGGCTTCAGTGTCCCAGCCCCCCACATCAGTCTTGAGAGCTGCCAATCTGGTTCCTACAGTGGCAGATGGACAGCAGCGCCAGGAATCCATCCATACTTAAAACTGTGCACTGGGCTCCACACTTCTGGGGAGCTGGTTTTCTTCTTGCTTGGACTGGGAGGTCTTAAACTGTACAAGGAGTTGGCTCTTTCCCGGCAGGGAGTGGAGTTTGGGCATAAGATGACACCATTTTCAGCCAACATCTGGGCTGTGCTGAACTGGGACATCCCAAAACAAGACTGAGAGCTCCTTAGACTGGGCTCAAGGCATTGCTGGAAACTGGGGCGAGGTCCCGTTTCCACATCCCCCAAGCTGGACAGACCCCCATGTGGTGTCTTTCCCAGCATTTTTGATTTCTCCTGCAAGCCCCAGCTTCTCCTGTAGCAGGCAAGGAAGCCACACTGAGCCACGGGCACGTCTCCATCCATCAGCCTGCTTTCTCGCTGGGCAGAAGCGGCAGTGTCCTCACGTTTCTCTGGGAAAGTTGCGCTGCGCTTGTAGGATCAGATTTTCCGCCATATGATCGTGTGTTTTAAGTGGAAACAGCTGAAGAAGGGCTGGGAGAAGCTGGAGCTGCAGCTCCCTTTTTTGCTCTCGGCTGGATGTTCCCCTACCTCATTTCGACAGTCCAGCACCCCCAAGAAGGCTCCTGGTCGTCCCTACATCGTGGGGAGCAGCGTGGATGTGGTCTCACAGAGCTGGGCTTTCATCACTCCTACTCCAGGGAGCCCTCTGAGGCTTCACTGCACAGGCGAGCAGTGCTCCAGAGTACCAGATGGCATTTTAATAAATAACAATACCCAGTTACTGCTTAGATGGGATAAGCCCTGTTGTAAATCTCCCCCTTTCCCCAGACTTTCAGTGGCCTTTGAAGATCTCCTCCTCCTCCTCCTCTTTATCTCCATCCAGAGCCAAGATTAGACCTCTCATTCAGACCTGTTACAATGCAGCTTGTATCCCAGTCCCTTGGGAGAAGAGGATTCATCCTGCCTGGCTGAAGACAGATTCTTTGGCATGCTTTGCAAGGCAATATTGCAGGCTGGTACCTGGCTCTCTAGTCCTGAGTTGCCACAGCATTGATTTGGCATCTCATTCTCAGCCTCATTATCTTTATTTAATTAGCACATGGCCCTTCTGGGGGTTGTGCCGCTTCCCACACACTCCCTGCCATGCAGAGCTGCAGAGGCAGCTCTTGCAGGAGGAAGAGGAGCTGCTGGCCAGGGAGGGGGACAAAGGGTCCCATAGGCCTCCACGGGCAGGGGTGCACTGAATTCACACCCCAAGGCCTACAAGCCCCTGGGGTTCAGCCTTTCCCTTAATCCCATCTCTTCTCCTTTTTGTTAGCAAGCACTCAAATTGTTCAGGGGATTTGGTGTCAAGGGGATCCCCAAAAATGCTCCTGGGCATATGCTCCCATGCCGGATTCATTGAGGTTTTCACCCCTTGTGTTACTGGCTTCAGGCAAAGACAGAAAGGTTTGGGGGCTGGCTGGCTGCTGTGCCAGGATGAGCAGCGAGCCCCCTCCTCACATGACTTCCCATAGCAGGTCCTGGAGGACGGCCATGGTGCCCCTAAAGCATACACTCCACTCGGGAAGAGGACTGAGGCTGTGAGGGGCAGTCCATGATAACCCAAACTATAAGAGCACCAGAGGGAATAGTGTGTAGTGTGACACCATGCTCTCCTGAGACCCATTTCTCAGCTTTTTTGATGTCCATTTTCTCATGGCAACAGGCACTGAACATTTGGGCAGAGTCAGTAGGTGAGTGCAGGTCAGGCTGAGGCCAAAATCAGAATTTTTGCAAAAATAAATTTCCCTTGCAATCAGTGACTAATGAAAACATCACCCTGAATTAAAGAAAGAAAAAATTGCCAGGCAAGCATTGCACTTGCCAACTGTTTGCAGCTTTGCATTGCAACATGGGCTTGCTGCATGAAACCCAGGAAGTGAAACTGCCTGGGATTAATTGCCCAGGCTCCCAGATCAAAGGCAGCAGCAGCGCAGGCAGAGAGAACTGCCGGTTTATAGCCAGGCAGCTCCACAATGGGTTACTTGTAACACGTTCGAGGAAATCTGCCCCTGCCGTCCTGCCTGTGACCCACTGTAGCTCAAGAGGCAGCTTTGCTTATTGATTTTTTTTCTTTTCTTTAAAAAGAAAGAAAAAAATTGTTTTCCCGCCTGTTCTTTGGATGCCACTTCAAACCCCCAAGGGCTTGTTCCCTTCTCTCCCTTTAGATTTACTCCATTCACTTTTGGACTGCACTAGTGTGAAATATTTTCACCCAAAGGGTGATTATTTTATTTTTTTTAAATAACTTCCTTTTAAGAGAGACTTAAAAACAGAGTTACTGCCTCGGCTGTGACCAGGCTGTTGCTTCCACAGCTCTTCTCCATCTGCAGACACTTAGGACAGCAGGAAGAGAGCGAGCTGTGCAGGTTCATAAAGCACAGATCGTCCCAAGCAAACCCAACTGCTACTGCTAAAGAAATTACAGGGTTGCTGGGCAAAAGGATATGATCAGTTTAATTTATCTAGGCTAAACTGAGGCGTTCTGCTTCAGTCCTAAAGGGAGAGAAATAGCTGGAAGGATGCTAGAATAGTGTAGTGTGAATGGGAAAACAGCCAAGACATGAAACATGGTAGTTTGGGGCTAGTGTTTCCCAATGTGTCACAGCTACCCCTGGCTTTCCCGAGGGAGGGGACCCCAAAGTTTTGAGGATGCACACAGGGTTTGTTGCTGTTTGCCTGCATTCAGTGGAATAATGGAGGCTGCTTGTGGGATGAGTCACTGCTCTGCTGCTGGAGGGTTTTATTTCGGTGTTTTTTTCAGCTCCCTTCCTTGGACTTCATTCACCAGGGTGAGGATTGTATTTGGGAATAGTGCCCTCCTCTTCCCACAGCCCTGTGCTGCAGCTCTGTGGTGCAGGATCAGGCCCTGGAGGTGGGTGACTGCTGAAAATCCCGGAGGGGCTGCCAGAAGCAGCCGGGTGGCCAGGGTTACCATGTCATGCCGTGCCGTGCCAGGTGCCAGGTGCCAGGTGCAGTGCCCCGCAGAGCGTGCAGGGGCAGCATTGCAGCAGTGCTGTGTTACTGTCCTCCTCCCTCCCACACCCCACATAAATCTCCTCTGCGACTGATCCCCGCTGTCAGGCCAGACTGCCTCTCCCTCCTGTCAAACCAGCAGCTCCTCTTCAGTCCAGGGAGCTCCGCTTCGGTTCCCTGACCTGTTATCCTGTGGCTGTCAGTGACTGTCATGTTCTCCCCAGAGGTGACCGCAGCACAGCACCAGGAGATGTGATCTGTGTGCAGAGGTTCAGAGTTATTTTACTTGAGGACACTTCAGCAGGAAAAGTGCTTATGCAAAGCTCTCAGTAGGGAGAGGGGAGCCTGGCTTCCCAGCTCCGGCTGGATGGAGTCACGTTCCCACCTCGGAGCTCCCAGGCTCATTCCACGGCATGCCAGCCAAGACAGTGGTTGTTGTGTACAGGCAGTTTTCTTGCAGAGAAGAGATGACACAGCGGCTTATCCACCAGGGACCTGGGATCAGCTTTCAGCTTGGTTACAGCCTTCAAATGTGGCGGCTGAGAGCTGTCACGCTGCCACCGAGGTCTTTATGCTCTGATTTATTAAGCAGAGTTGGTAACTTAAACACTGGAGTGCATCTGGGCCTTAGTCCCTCTCCTGCTCTTCCCATGCTTAACGAGGCTGGGACATGGCTCGCCCCACTCCTGCCAGAGTGGCAGGAGGATGCAAAGAAATTACCTTCACTCCTTGTGTCTGCACTCCTGTGGGGCGGCAAGGAGCTGCCCAAGGACAGCTCTGCCTGGCCCTTCCTCCTGTGACCAGGAGGTCACTGTCCCCTCAGTGCCTGTAACCCACTGGGCACCAGCTGGCACTTTATGTGTAGGAGGCCAAGTGCTCTCATCCCTCCTGCATCCTTTGTAGAGCACCTGGCTGTCCCCAGCTGCCATGGCGTGCTTGGGCTGTCAGCTTCACACAAGCACTGGTTGCTCTGACTTCACTCTCCCCCCCAACAAGGTTTTTATTTCAGGGGGTTTTGTCCCTGATGGATCTGGGCTCCTCTCCATAACCAAAGCATGTTTGGCAGCTTTCTGAGCCCAGAGCATTCCTGTCCAAGAGGTTTCAGTCATCTTTCATTCCTCAACAATCTGGTTCCTTATGTGTGAATCTGCATCCACCCAGTTTGAACCGCCCGGGACTCCAGCTGGGGTGGGTCTGCCTGTGCCGAGGCTGCTCTGTCACCTTTGGGCATCTGCTGTCCACATAAAGACACATTTTGTGGTGGCCAGGGTGTCCCAGGCTGGGGTGATGAGAGCCCTGGACCTGCTGGCCTTCAATCATTCACCAAGGAGCTGGTCTACACACTCCTTTGCCCTCCAGCCTGCACAGTTGGGACGGGCTAAGCTTTCATTTCCAAAGGGAAGGCCCAGAGGCTGGGTGAACTCAGGTCAAGGAACTGGAATGAGTTGAGCCATGTGGTCAGTCCTGTTTTGACCAAAGAGGAGTCTCCTTGCTAGAAGGCTTGCACCCTGGCAGCAGGAAGCAGCTCCTGCCACCTATCCAGGCAATGGGGCTGGAGAGCACACAGTCCTCTCCATGCCAGCGGGGTGCCACCCATTGTGAGGGGCTCCTTTCATATAATCCCTGCCCAGCAGCACTGCAATGGAGTGGGGCTTCTCCCCTGGGGCTGCTGCTGCCCAGTGTCTGGACAAACCAGGAACTCAGGATGGCACCCTGGAGCTGCGTGCGGGTCCCTATGGGGCCGGCCTGGCCACATGTGACTCAGTACAGCTCCACACCCTATGTGGGGCTGGAACCAGATGGAAAACTTCCACAGAGGGTGTCGGGAGATGCCTCATAGCAGGAAACTTCCGCTTGCCACAACCTGGTGAAGCACCAGGAAACCTCCCTCTGCTTTCAGGGTGATGTGTGGACAGGCGTGGGAGGTGAGACGGGGCTGCCTGGTTACGTGCCCTCGGAGTTTCCCTAACCCAGCGGAGCAAGAAGGACGTGCCCTCCTTCGGGGCCATTGGTGCTGATGCTGCCCTGGCTGTGGCAAACAGAGTTATGCCAAAGCAGAGCCGGCACCAGTGGGTCTCTCATTCATCCAGTTGCAAACACAGAGCACAGAATCTGCTTCCTTGGGCAGCACTATGATAAATTGGGCTATTTTGAGGTGTGGGTCAGGTCCCCGAGGCCACTCTGCTCCTCAGCTCAAGTGCTGTTAATCCTTTCACATGGCACTCATTACAAATAAACACGCCATGGTGCCAATCAGGCCGTGTCCCAGGACTTGCGGCTCCTTGAAGGACCCTGATCGGAAGCGGAGGAGGGAGGTGGCAGTGATGGTGAAGCAGCTCTTTAGCCAAGGACCTGCAGGAATGTTTTCATCTCACTCAGCGCTCCACTTGAGCAGACCTCAGGAGGTGCCACCACCCCGGGGCTGAGAAGTGGCTGAAGAGCCTGAGGCGGAAGGTTTGGGGCTGAGTGGCTGATTTTGGGGAGTGGAGGCCTCTTGAAGGGGCTGCTGTGGATAGTGCTGAGGAAACCTTTCCTTTTCAGCCTTATTTCCCTGGAGAATGCATTATTGGCCCTATTGACGGTACTAAGTCTGGAAACCAGGTGGGGAAGGGAGCATGGCGAAGCTCCTTGGGAGGAGCAGTGAAGAAACAAAATTGACGATGTGCTCTCCTTGATGGACCTGCCCTGCCCCCCATACTGCTGGTGATGCCCAGCTCTTCCCGTTTCTGATTACACTGGGCCTGCTGCTGGAGCACAGCATTTCCTAGGCAGAGCTGTGCTTGGGCTGCTGGCTGGTGCTCCTGCCCTCCAGCAGCTCACTCTTGCCCAGTCTGCTCAGCCAGGTGCACCACGTCCCTGAGCATGGCTGATGGTGGTGGAAAGGCTCGTAGGTGGCTTCAGGTCTTCCAGCCACTGGTGGAAGATTTAGCAGAGCAGTGAGGAAGGGTCTGCCCAGCTTTGGTGGGGGCACTGGGTGTTTTCTGGGTTCACTTAATAACTCAGCTCTGTTTTCCCTTCCTCCAGCATGTGGCCCAGGAACCTTCAAGTCTAAGCAGGGGGAAGGTCCCTGCTCTCCCTGCCCTCCCAACAGCCGGACCACATCTGGAGCAGCAATGGTCTGTACTTGTCGAAACGGCTTTTTCCGGGCAGACACAGACCCTGCAGACAGCGCCTGCACCAGTAAGTCCTGCCCTGGGTGAGGAGGAGAGGCGAGGGGAGCTGTGGAGGTGGTGAGGCTCCCTGGCTGGGATGGGAGACTGTGCTGTGCCAATACCAGGGCATGAGGACATACTACCCCTGACTGCACCATTCTCCCTGCAGGCGTCCCCTCGGCCCCTCGCAACGTCATCTCCAACGTGAACGAGACATCGTTGGTGCTGGAGTGGAGTGAGCCGCAGGACACGGGCGGGCGGGACGACCTGCTCTACAATGTCATCTGCAAGAAGTGCAACGTGGAGCGGCGCCTGTGCACCCGCTGCGACGACAACGTGGAGTTCGTGCCACGCCAGCTCGGCCTCACCGAGCGACGCATCTACATCAGCAACCTGATGGCCCACACCCAGTACACCTTCGAGATCCAGGCCGTGAATGGCATCTCCAACAAGAGTCCCTACCCTCCCCATTTTGCCTCTGTCAACATCACCACCAACCAGGCAGGTCAGTGGAGACACCAGGGAGCAGGGGCTGGATCTCTGCCGCAGAGTGGAGGGGAGCAGAGATTTCTTGCTGACAGCCTGGGAGGCTGCAGTCCTTTGTGGTGCCGTGTAACTGGCTCTCTGCGTCTGCATCTAATCCTCTGGGTAAACTGTCCTCTCCATTTAACGCCTGTCCCCAGAGGGGATGAGATCAGAACAGTGGCAAGCAAAGACGGGTAGGGTTGGCAGATGCTCTGGAGAGCTCTGGATCTCCTAGACCTACCCCAGAGACACTGTGCCTGCTGCAAAAGGAGGAGCAGGGAAATGAGATTTCTCCCCTGTGGGCCTGGGAAAGCTCAGCACCAGTTCAAACCTTTGCAGCGAGCCAAGTGCTCGGCCATTCCCTCCTTCCTCCCACTCTGGCCCCATTCCAGCGTGCTGGTAATCTCCAGCCACCGCGCTCTGATCTGATTTCACGGGTCTTGGTGGGGTGGAGTGCAGAGCTCCTGGTGAATGGAGGAGGAGGAGAGGGAGACTCAGTTTGGGTGGGCAGGGCCCTTCTCCAGACCACTTTGCAGCTAGGCATGAAGTGAATCCTTGGTGCTGTTTCCGAGGCTCCCCTTGGTGTTGAGGTCATACCTCCTTACAGAGACTTGGGAGAGGCCAGTCTTTTCCTTTCCACCAAGATCATCCAAGCAGGTCCTACTCTGGTGTGGGATGCTGGAGGGGGCAGTCTGGCACAGGTGGCTCATTTCTCCCTTGCCCTCTTTCCTAGCCCCATCTGCCGTGCCAACAATGCACCTGCACAGCAGCACTGGCAACAGCATGACACTCTCATGGACTCCGCCAGAGAGACCAAACGGCATCATTCTTGACTATGAGATCAAGTACTCAGAGAAGGTAAAGCAGGAGCAGCCTTTTCTCTACTCTAGCCCTTCTTATTTGGTCATCAGCACAGTGGCAAAGGGGGTCACTGCAGAGACGGTGCCTGGGGAAAGTGGGAGCCAGCAAACGGGATGGCTTAACAAAGATGACACCTGTATGTCTCCCCTACAGCAGGGCCAGAGCGATGGCATTGCCAACACAGTCACCAGCCAGAAGAACTCGGTGCGGCTGGACGGGCTGAAGGCAAATGCTCGGTACATGGTGCAGGTCCGGGCACGCACCGTGGCTGGATACGGCCGCTACAGCCTGCCCACAGAGTTTCAAACAACTGCAGAGGGTGGTAGGTACCAGCACTGTTCTGCCTCCATCCCCCCAGTCCTTGTATGTGTGCTTCTTTTTCGGACTGACTTTGATTCCTACTTCTCCATCCATCAGGCTCCACCAGTAAGACTTTCCAGGAGCTGCCTCTGATCGTGGGTTCAGCCACTGCAGGGTTGGTGTTCGTCATCGTTGTGGTGGTGATCGCTATCGTCTGCTTCAGGTACTGGCTTTGCAGGGAAGGGAGGGTTTAGGGGTTGCTCATGTGTGCCACAGAGCTTTCCCCCTTGCCTGTGGGCAGGGCTCTGGCACCTTCAGTCTGAGAGTGAAAGACCAGACGTGGTGCATGAGAGTCTCAGAGGGGGTGGTTCTGTGGAAGGACTGTGCCTCTGTGCTTCTCCAGCACGAGCTAGGCTCTGCCCAAGCTCCTGCCATCCTCTCAGAACAACTAGGCCATCTCCTCCCATTGCACCTCAGGTGGAGGGATGGTTCTGCACCCAGGCTGCCAGAGGGAAGGCTCTCTGGCATAGGCTGTCTGTGCTGGGATTTGGAAGCTGGCATTGAATGTCTTTGCCCCATCAGGAAAGGGATGGTTACTGAACACCTCCTCTCGTCTCCTTTGGGCAGGAAGCAACGCAACAACACTGACCCTGAGTATACAGAGAAGTTGCAGCAATACGGTGAGTGTGAGAGCCCATCAAATGGGCTCTGCTGCTTTCTCCCAATTCCTGCCCTGTGCAGCCTTTGCACAGCCTTTACAAACCACGGAGGGGTGGGCTGACAGCCAGCCAAGTGACTTGGCATCTGTCACCCATGCTGTGTCCCTCCTGGTGATGACTCCTGCCCTTGCAGTTACCCCTGGGACGAAGGTGTACATTGACCCCTTCACCTATGAGGACCCCAACGAAGCTGTCCGGGAATTTGCCAAAGAGATTGACATCTCCTGCGTGAAAATTGAGGAGGTCATTGGAGCAGGCAAGTCCTGGGGCTGGGCACAGCAACTGCGGAGACTGCTGCCTCTCGCCTTGTCCTGTGGCTCACTATGCTGCCCTCCTCTCTCCTTCCCCACCACAGGGGAGTTTGGGGAGGTGTGCCGAGGACGCCTGAAGCTGCCCGGCCGCCGTGAGATCTTCGTGGCCATCAAGACGCTGAAGGTGGGCTACACAGAGCGGCAGCGGCGGGACTTCCTGAGCGAGGCCAGCATCATGGGCCAGTTCGACCACCCCAACATCATCCACCTGGAGGGTGTGGTGACCAAGAGCCGCCCCGTCATGATCATCACGGAATTCATGGAGAACTGCGCACTTGACTCCTTCCTCCGGGTGAGCATGCCCTTCTGCCCTGAACTGGGAGCTGTAGCACACGGGGACAGCAGCTCCAAGCCCTTCCCTATCTATCTGTTTATCTGTCATGCTGGCATCCTGGGCTCTTCATAGACATCAAGTGGTGGGAGAAGAGGCATGGCTCTCGGGAGGGTGAAGATGATGGTAGCACAGTGGGATCCTTCTTCAATTGGTTCAGGTGTTGCAAACCTCTCTGATCTCTCTCCTCTGGCAGCTGAATGACGGGCAGTTCACAGTCATCCAGCTTGTGGGAATGATGCGAGGCATCGCTGCTGGCATGAAGTACCTGTCGGAGATGAACTATGTGCACCGGGATCTGGCTGCCCGCAACATCCTGGTCAACAGCAACTTGGTCTGCAAAGTATCCGACTTTGGGCTCTCTCGATTTCTGGAGGATGACCCGGCTGACCCCACATACACCAGCTCCCTGGTATGGGACATTTGTGGGGGACCTATCATTCTGTGGTTGGGGGGAGATGCCTCAGGTATGTGCTAAATCAGAGAGCTGTGTATCCCTGCAGGGAGGCAAGATCCCAATCAGGTGGACGGCTCCTGAAGCCATTGCCTACCGCAAATTCACTTCAGCCAGCGATGTGTGGAGCTACGGCATCGTCATGTGGGAAGTGATGTCCTACGGGGAGCGACCTTACTGGGACATGTCCAACCAGGACGTAAGTGCTCCCTGGGGAGCAGGGAACTGAGATCTGTAGGCTGCCTGTGGGAGCCCAGGTGGTTCACAGCCTGCCTCTGAATGTCTCTCTGCAGGTGATCAATGCAGTGGAGCAGGATTACCGCCTGCCACCTCCCATGGACTGCCCCACTGCACTGCACCAGCTGATGCTGGACTGCTGGGTACGGGACCGGAACCTGCGGCCCAAGTTTGCACAGATTGTCAACACGCTGGACAAGCTCATCCGCAACGCTGCCAGCCTGAAAGTCATTGCCAGCGTCCAGTCCGGGTCAGTGACATCCCTGTTTCTAACCAGGGCTTCTCCAAAGCCCAGGGAAAGCTGGAGTGGTTGGAAATAGACTGTGGGAGGGCAGGGATAAGAAATGTCCCCTGCTTCCAGCTACATCTCTCTGTCCCCTGCTCCCTGTGACCTGTAGCTCTCTTGCCTTTTAGCATCTCCCAGCCACTCCTGGACCGCACCGTCCCGGATTACACCACCTTCACCACCGTGGGAGACTGGCTGGATGCCATCAAAATGGGACGGTACAAGGAGAACTTCGTCAATGCTGGGTTTGCCTCCTTTGACCTGGTGGCACAGATGACTGCGGAGTAAGTCCCTGTTTGCAGAGGAGGGAGGGAGGAGGCTGGAACTGGGGCTGCAACACACTGTCCATTGTCCCTTGCCTCTCTGACAGCCACCTCCTTCCACCTGGGCAGGTAGCAGGCTGAGTTAAGGCTGGGATTTAGCATCCAGTCCCAAGGGAGTTCAGGTGTGGGATTCAGCATCCAGTCCCCTGTGGTGTTAGAGGATGCACCAAAGCTTGGCAGAAGGCTGTAATGAGGATGGATAGGTCCTTTACCTTGCAGTTCCATGGGGCAGGGCCACATGCTGATGTTGCTGTTGACAGGGGGCTGAATCTTCACCTTCTCTTTGCAGGGACTTGCTGAGGATAGGGGTGACGCTAGCAGGGCACCAGAAGAAGATACTGAGCAGCATTCAGGACATGAGGCTGCAAATGAACCAGACGCTCCCGGTGCAGGTTTGACCACAGGGGACTCTGCATTGGAATGGACTGAGGAAACCTGCCAATCAGGTTCAGTGTGCGGTGCAGCCCAGCTTCCCGTTTTCCCCTCCACATGGCGCTCCTCTGCCTCGGACGGTCGCCTGGGATGGGATGGGACGGGACACCCTTCCCTGGATCGAAGGCACTCATGCCGAGAGGGAGCCCAGCTTTTCGTCCCGTGTTCTGGAGCGGCGAGGCAGCAACACATCTTCATATTGAAGATGGATTATGGGACAGAGATGGCACATCCCGCTTCCCGCCCTGTCTCGGTGCTCATCGGTTTGAAGAGTTGTTCTGCTTCTTGGATTTCTTTTCACCCCATTCTCCTCCCAGTCCTCACTTCCCTCACCTCTCCAAGGCCACAGACTGTTGACCTGTCCGCTGAGTCTGTCAGACATGTCCAAAGCCTTCCCTAACTCTGGTCCCCAAATGGAAGCAGCCGGGGGAGGCCAAGCTGGCGACAGGGCTGGGGCCACCAGCCCCAGACAATCACTCCTCTCCTCCAGCCCTGGCGAACCCTCCGCCTGAGGGTCTGCACTGGAACGTGTCCGAAGGGAAGGCTTCACTCCCGTTCTTGGCTTTGCACGCCAGAACCCGAACCCGATTTACTATGCAGGGAGTTAGGCAAAAAAAAGGAAAAAAGAAAAAAAAAAGAGATATATTAAAAAAAACATAGAGGGAGCAGAAAGGGGAGGGAGGGGGACCAAGTGCCCAGCTCCACATCTCTTACCCTCTTGGTTCTCCTGGCTGGCTCTGGACTGCAGAGCGAGGCCATCAGCACGTTTGCACAGGGACCCTCCGCCCCCGGACCGACGGCAGCCGCACTCCCCCTGAGGGGATGGAGAGCGGGGCTGGGGCAGGGGCTGCGTCGGGGGCCGCGGCTCCCCCAGCCTCCTCTTTTATGCAGAAGGAGCAGGTGCTGCCGGCGTGGCTGCCTGCTCCTGACACACGCTGTGATTGCTGCCAAAAGACTCACTCACCTTTCCCTGAGGATTCACTGCAGCCCGGCTCCTTCGAGCCGAGGGAGAGACTCCCAGCGTGCCTGAGTGTGCGTGAGTGTGTGCATGCGTGCGTGGGTGTTTGCTGGCCGCAGGACTGTGGGAGGCAATGGGCAGAATAAAGGCAATAAGAATTTTACCCGAGTTTCCTTTGCTCGATCGCGCTCTCATTGGATGGGCCTGGCTGCCTGCAGCTTCACTGCCCACCAGAACCATCCTCCTCCTCCTCCTCCTGGCCGACTCCAAACTGGCTCTGTGCCTCTTTCTGCTCCCCTCTTCTCTTGCTGTCATGCTTTTGAGTTGTCCCACAAAGACCAGGCAGTGATGCTGTACCTACCTGCAGTGCTGGGAGACCCAGTGTGCTTCCCGTGGGGTGTGTAGGGTGAAGGTTGTGAGTCCCAGGGCAGAGCCAGTCAGGAAACTCCATATAATGTCCTAGAGATGCATTTTTTTCCTCCGACCCCTCCTCAAGTCAAGCTGGAACTGTGGGAATCAAACATCAGTGTGAAAATCAAGCAGGGAGCAGCTGTGCATGATGCCCATCCCTCTGCCAGAGGCTCCCCACAGCTCTGGGGCTTCTTTCTAGGGTACCACTCCTCTGCTTCCCCTGGGCAGAGTGAGGCCCCCAGCAGGAGTGTTGCAACAGCCCTTGGTATCCCTGAATCACTGGCCTCACTCCTTCTCTCTGAAATGGTGGCTGCTGAGCCAGGTGGTAGCATACCAAGGTGAAAGGACTGGCTGCAGGTAGTAAGATAATCCCCTGGGAGAGCGGAGCCAAGGATCCACATACCCTTAGACCAGGGGGAATTGCTCTGTAGTAGCCAATTGGGACCCCCAGTTGCTTACCCTAGGTTTCTCAGTTCCCCTTGGCTGCACTACACCTTGCTGGCTGGTTTATGGGGTGCTTTGCTGACAGTGCAGATGGGCAAGCAGTTGCTCCCCAAAATGAGGACGTTTGCCCCTATGCTCCCCACTGCTTGGCCCCATTCTCCCCAGGCTGACAGGGCAGGTGTTATTTTTCCCCTTTCCTTGGAACTGGCCTTGGGTTTCTCATTAACCCCATCATCCTCCACAGGGAACAGTAAACAAGTCCAAGGGGGCAGCTGGCAGCAGGGCCTGCACCAGGGAATGGTTTCCCTGTGTCCCACCATCTCTCCTCTGCAGGTTGTATCGGGAATGTTGGCTGCTGGGGACAACGCAGCCCCATGTCTCTAGGGTCTCCCATTCTGGCTTGCTCCCTACCCTGGCTGCTTCCCAGCAGTGGAACCCCAAACAGCAGCACTGGGCAGACTTCATCCCTCTCCCAGGTCAAGCAAAGGAAGCTGGCATTGAGAGACTTCTAAGAGCAAGTGGCTAAAAAGATCTCAGAGCCTATTTGGAGCTTGATANCCCCCCACCCACTGGGGGCACAGTGTCTGCCCTTGCCATCCCCAGCCTGTGCTGCTGCAGTTTGGGGTCCCACCAACCCCACTGCACCTCAAACATTTCCACCTCAACCCTCCATCCTGGCCTGGCTTTGCTTTGGGGAGAGGTTCTGCTCGTTTTAAACAAGCCCCTTCTCCTAGCCTTTTCCATGCACACCCTAATCCCATGGGGCAGGACACAGCATTCCTGCACCCAGCCCTGAGTGTCCCCCCTGAGCCTCAGGGGGGCACCCAGGGGTTCGCCTAGCAACTGTCCATGTGCTATTCCTGCCACCTCCCTTTCCATACAGATCCACACTGGGGGAAATCTGTGATCCGTGGTGAAAGAAAACAACAAAAAACAGCAGCCAGGGAAATCAATGCGAGCGTGCGTTTGTAAAAATATTTTTTAACGGAAAGTCTTTTTTTCAATTAAATTATTTAAGGAATTTTATGGAGGTCTGTGGTGCCTGCGTGGTTCCTGGGGGGCTCTGGGTGGCAGGGAGCCCTGTGCTGGGTGGGTGAGGTTATGTTTGGGCACTGCATGCGTAAATGTGTGTTCGTGGCAGTGAGCAGGAGGCACCTGACCCTATAAGTCCAGCCCAATTGCCTCCAAAGATGCTCCCTGCCTCCTTCTGGAACAGCTGATGGGTGAGGACCTTTTGAGCACTGAGGGGACCGGAGGATTCTCCCAGAGCCATCAGCCCTCAGGTACCACTGCAGGAATACCCTGGGCCACAGGGATGGGAACAGAGTGGGGTCCCCTTGGGGAGCATAGTGGCCGGTCCGGGCTGAGGGAAAGGCGATCCCTGCCTGTGTTCTGCCTGTGCCCTGTGCTTCCCCCCTCCCAGCCCGTGCAAAAGAGCCTTTTGTGCGGCTGGGTTTTTTTCCCCCCTTTTAATTCCTAACCAGGAGATTAAGGGAAGACAAAGGCTACGATTGTTCCCGCTTTGCAGAGAGCTGGAAAGTTCGGGGAGGGGGGGACCGTCCCTTTCCAGACAGACCCAGAGGAGGGGGACGTGCACCCCAGGTGGAGGGGCCGGGATGGGGGGAACACCCTGGGAGCGGCGGTGGGGGGTCCAGGGGTTCTGAAGTCCAGGGCTCCAATGAAGACATGCTAGGTACTAAGGGGGTACTCTGCTGGGGTGGACCAGGGGCTCAGGGCTCCAGCGGGATGATGGGAGATTCTCTACAGTGGAGGAGGAGGAAGGCTGAGGATGATGGGTTGGCCGGCTCGCCGGCTGCTTGGCGTTTTCCCTGCTAACTCTTGGCTGACACCTCAACGACTTGGCAGGGAGAGGATCCCGCAGCCCCGTCAGCCGCCTGGGGCCGGCACAGCTGGAAGGGATCACGGCTCGGCATGGTTCAGCATGGCTTGGCACAGTGCATCCATGACCTGGCAGGCCAGCACCAGGCACAGGGCAGCAAGGGCTCAGTCTTCCTCCACGGTCTCCGCTATGTCTGATCCCCATTGCCACACAGTGCCTATGGGAATTGACAGCACAGCCGCGCCGGGGGCCACATCCTGCACCCGCTCAGCGAGGACGGGCCGGACGCCGTCCAGGCGGGTTATTGCCTCGTAGCCAGAGCCAGGGACACGCCATGGCCCGGGAAGGGGCTGTCCCTACAGCACAAGGGACAGGACCCGGCAAATTTTCCCATGCTCGCAAAGAGCCGCGAGACACCCACGAACACCCCAGCTCTGCTCCTTCTGTTTCCCGTTAAGATTATTTATTGGTAATTTTTAAGACCACTTACAGGCTCTGTTCACGTGCCAGGACCCTACGCGGCTTTTTCCCAGGGCTTTTTTTTTAATTAAAAAAAAAAAAAAAAAGAGAAAAAAAAAGGAAAAAGAAATGTTTTAAACATTTTCTTTCCATTCCTTCCTTCCAGTCTCCTTTGGTTTCTAGCAGGGGACTTGCACATGGTGCAGCATCCATCCTCAGCTGCTGCCAAAGCTCATCGTCCCTGCCCACTGCTGAATCGTCACCCTCTCATCAGGCCTGAGTGTCCTCACAGGGGGGCCACGGGGGACAAGACTCCCAGGAGCTGCCAGTCAGCCTGGGATGCTCCGGAAAAGGGGATCCGAGAGCTGAGGGGCTGCCTTGGGGAGCAGGAGGCAAATCTCTCCCAGATGCCTGGAAGCTGACATCGTCTTTGGCAGTGCAGCCAGCAAGCAAATGCGCCCACATCAATCAACCCGTGCTTGTCTGCTGTATTCAAGGAACAGAATCTAACCCAATAACCGACCATAAGGCAAAAAGCAGCTTTGGGTTATTAAACCAGACCAGGGCAATGTCTCGACCCAGTGTGGTCTGGGAAAGGCTGGATCTGCAGGGGAAAATCAGATGGAAAGGAATGGTAGCTTTGCTGGTAGGGCTGAGGCTGCCACCAAGGGCTTCCTGGACTGAAAACGTTGGCTCCTTTGGAAATGAGAGGACCAAACGACTGCCGCATAGGCAGGAGCGATAGGTGGAGATGCCTTGGTCCCTGCGAGCTTGCCTTGCCCGGGTTTCACTGACCATCACCCTTGCCCATTCCTGGGGTGTCATGGATATCACTGTTCACACGCTGCAGAGCAGCGTCACTCATGTCACTGCCCACCCAACCCCTCCTGCCACCCAAATCTGGCATCTCCACGTGAGGGGACCCTTTCATCCTGCCCCACTCCCCCTCACGGCCAAAGCCCCCTTGTTGCCTCTCTCCCGCTTTGATCTCCCTCGGAGCCGGGACCAGTATCGCCGGCGGGGCCGGGGGCCGCCCCGGGTGTCAGACTGGTTCAGCCACACATTTCTGGCTAATGAGAAATTTCCTCTCCCCGGCGCTCGGCCAGGTTTTTTTTAGCTCTGGTATCGCTACCCCACCTCTGCCTCCTCCACGTCGGACTGAGTCACGGAGGCCCTGGCCACCTCTCGGCATGCTGGCTTTGCCACTAGCCCAGTGCTTGGCTGCACCCCTTTCCCACACCTTCCCCCAGGGGGTGGCATGACCGGCAGCTTGGCAAAACCAAAACTCCGACGACCCATCCTGTTGCGAGAGCCAGATACTCGAGTGATGCCGTGAGCCCGGGCGCTGCCCTGAATCCGGGCTGTGTGAGCCCGGGGAAGGGGTAGACGCAGCAGTGGGGGGTGGGGGTACGGGTACTGCACCCTGCTGTGTTCCACCATCCCAGCTGCCCTGGTCCGTGCTTGGGGGAACCGCAGCTCCGGGCAGCTGGGGAAGTTCAAAAGGAAGGGGAAAAGCAGCAGTCCCTGCTCTGTGTGTGGGTTTGGGCTCATATCCCCCGCTCCCTGTGCCACAGCCTGAAGTCACTTCGTGCCAATAACAGGTTTCCTTGCTCTGAACTCACTAGTGATCCTGCATGGGAAGCAGCAAAGACCAAGGGTCCTCAAACTGGGGCAATGGAAGGAGTGAGTGGTTCCTATCAGAGTATACTGGGAAGAGAGGCAGCCGTCACCCACCCTTAACTCCTTCCACTGAGTCCTGCCTGCTCTTGGGGTTGCCCAGCCAGCCTCCAGCCAGCCCCTAGCACATCCCTGACAATTTAGCAGCCCCATGCTGTTGCCCAGAAAGAAAGGTGCTTCACGTCACCACTTCCCAGATGGCTTAACCTCTGCCACCTCCCTGGTGTAGTTTCCCCCCCCATCCCTCTGTCCTCATTGTCACCCAGGTGGGGAGCCAGGACTGCGCCCCGGGAGGATGAAGCTGAAACCATGACCCATCGCTGGGGCAGTGAGTCAGGCCTGTGACAGGTAGTTTTTGCTGGAAAGCACCTTCCAGTACCATCCCCCTTCTTGTCCCTGCGCTTGACCCGATCCCCATCCCCCCTGGGAGGCACTGCTGAAGAGGAGGGTGGCACTACTGGGGAGGAGGGAGGCAAAATGCTCCGTGGAGGTGGCAGGTGTTCCTATCAGGAGCCAAACCTTGCAGAAAGGGGAGCAGGAGGATGGGCCAAGCCTGGGGCAGGAGCCCTAGTGCAGGAGTGCCAAGGTGTGTGAGGCAGCGTCATCAGCCCTGTGCAAACAAACCTGCAGTACTGCACAGGGACAGGGGAGAGCCAGGCAGAGGGATGGGAAGGGCCCATGACACCCCTGGTTCTGGAACTCATGGGGTCGAGAAACTGAGTGATAAAGCTGTGGCACAGAACATCTGGGAGCTGATATGGGGCAGGGGGTGTCCCTGAGAGCATGATGGCAGCTATGCCGTGGTTCCGGCCATTGTCTCCTTGGGCCCAAGTGGCAGGCAGGGGACGGGGTCCACTGGCACCAGGGATGTGGGCTCCTGTTCACACGCTCCCAGCGGGTGGGCGGTGGGTGATGGACAAGGCATGTCCCAGCCTCTGCGCCGAGATAATCCCGTCCCTGCCGGCCCGCGGTCGGCATTTATCTCGCGCCAGAGCTGACGTCACCCTCCAAGACCCCAGCCAAGGAGGCCTCACTGCTCTTCCTGGCTTTTCCCAGGGACAAGGGGCTTTGGGCCCCTCGCTTTGGGCTGTGAGCAGGTGGATTTATGACCACAGCCATGCTCCGGCATTCAGGGGACAGGAGAGGCAACGAGACCTTTATGGCTTTAATACACCTTTCTGACAGTGAAGTTTAAATGGCCTCGTAAACCCCTCTGTCGCCCACCCCCAGCTGAAAGCAACAGTTTATTAGGGCTGTAATTCTTCCCCTGGCATTCCATCAGTGTCCTTTTAATTTGCGCTTGGGGTTTTTTATTTCTGCTTAATACCAGCAGCTGTAAATGCTGTTAGGGATCGTCTTGTGTAGGGACCCTCCGGAGGGAGACTGGGCACTGGGACACAGTTGCAATGGAGAAGGTGGAGTTGGTGAATGGGAGAGCCCAGTCCCAACTAAGGGGTCAAAATGCTGAACAAGAGCCAAGTTTTGCTGCTCCAAGCACATCCTTCCTCTGCAAAGCAGGCCCAGGCAGGATGCATCCACGATGCAAGGAAAGCCTTCCCAGGGAACCTTGGGATTTCAGCAGCAGAGCCGGCCGGGAGCTAATCCTTTGTGCCAGGCTTTCCATTTTCATCTCATTAACTCCCGCTCTCTGTGCCGCTGCCCTCTCAGTTTTTCTGGCGGGGAGATAAGTCTCTGTGCTCGGTGCGGTGAATCCTCCGCGCCTGCTCGCCCAACGCTCCCGGTCGTGCTGACGCTGGCAGGCAGCTTCCATCCAATTACAGCGGGGTGAAGCTCATTTTAATTGCATAGAGCAACTGGGATTATGCAGACTTTATCTCCTAATTCCCTCTTTATCTCTTAACTTCACACTCGCTGCCTGCATTGAAGGCAGGACAGCTTGCGCCAGGGTTTAAAATTCCTGAAGTGGCCTTTCCCCCTGCACCATCCCCTTGCCCAGATGAGGTGGGCCACAAAATGCCCCTAAGATGCTGGTGCTGGAGAACCCTCTGTGTCCCACGGAGCTAGAATGAGCTGCTGGCCACAGCCTCCAGATATCCCCACTGCACTGGGGTGGGGGGCAGGGAGGGTCAAGCCCACTCTTTAGGGAATGGCGCCCATTACACCGGCTGCTTTGGGAGAAGGGCTTGTCCTTGCACTGGTGTCCCCAGCAAAGGCCACATGCTACCTGGAGGCAGAAACCCTCCAGGAGTAGCTGAGATTGGGCAGTGTGGGTAAAGTGCTTTTCCTCTTAGCACCCCACATCAGTAGGTGCCTAGCACTACCGCTGAGGCTGCTGCAGGGCTCAGGGGGTCCCTCCGAGGGAGAGACAAGTTGCTTGCCACTAAAAATGCACTCTGAGGACATCAAGCATCTCAACCAGATTCTTGGGGACTCTTTGAGGACTCTTTATCTGCCCTGTGCGCTTAGCTGAGACGAATGCTGCCTTGGGGCTCTGGGGGCTTGTCAGTGGAGACAAAAGGCATTTTTTAGTCAGTTTAGGAATGAATGGAAGCCATAGGTGCCTGTTTCCCTCTACAAAAGGCAGACCCACTGCTCCTTCCTGCAGCAGGAGCAGGTGGAACCATGGTACTCTGCCCTTCCCACCTTTTTTGATTCATCCATTGAGACTCCCCCTGGGTACCCACAAGCCAATCCAGCTTGGGCATCCAGCAACACCTACTTCTAGTGCAGACATGTCCACCCCGACCTCGAATGAGCTCTTGAGATAATGAGATAGCCAGAGGCTGCCCTGGACAGGGGCACTTGGCAGGACTGGCCCTGATAACAAGCTAGCAGCTGGTCCCCTCTTCCTGCTATATTTCCCTGTTTGTTTGATGTCTCTTGGCTTCATGGAGAGCCTGGTGCCAGGCTCACCTGTGCTGCAGGTGGGTAAACTGAGGCAGCAGGGCAAGGGTCAGATGCCTGGTTCAGCAAGCTCTACATCAGCACTGCCATGTGTTAATTAGATGCCACAAGCACACACTAATTAATGTAATTCTGGTGGCTCACAATTCTGGAGTGTGAGAGCTGTTCCTTGCCCTCTGCCATTGCTGTGCACAGGACTGCCCATGCCATGGCTGGTAGCAGCAGGAAAGGGGCCAACCAGGCAGCCACCAATGCCAGTGCCAGTGTCACCCTACCAAACACCTTCCTGGGGCTCGTTCCTGCATGGTGGCATGCTCCTGTCCCTGCTCCTCAGGCACTGCCGACATAAGCCAGATCCAGTGGATCAGCCATTTCATGTGCTGGCAGAGCCACGCTAAACCTGTCAGCCCTGACTGCAGCAGTGCCCCAAATGACCATCTCCTCGGCCCCCTGTTGGCCGCCCCCCCATCATGGGTGGGGAGCTGAGCATACTGGAGGAGCCGTGGGCTTTGGAGCAGGGGCTGTGGCAGCGAAAGGGTGACTCTTAATCCAGCAGCAGCTGCGGGGCCCAGGCTTGCTTGTTCAAGGGATATGGCAGCTCGGTCAACAATCCCTGGCCCGTTTCAGGGGGGATTAGCAGCCCCCCGGGGAGGGAAGGGGCCCACATGAATATTGGGCCGGTGGGAACACAACCCAGTGGAAACAAAGCCAGACGGGGAGGCAGTGGAGAGCGGGCACTCGCCATCCCAAGGCATCCCAAAGGTGGGGGACAGGGGCTTGGGGACTGTCCCTATCCCTATCCTGCTCTCACACCCCATGGTGCTGACAGGAGGGAGCTCTGGTTATCATCCCACACCACCTCACTGTGATAACCCCAGCCAGCCCTCAGCTGCCCCCTTGACCCTCCATCTGTCCTCATGTCCAGCCATCCCAAGCCCCAGAGGGAAGTAGCATGGGAAGTGCCCTGCTGTGCCCCATGCTGGGTGCTGGTGTGGGGACTCTTTGCCCAGGATTTGTGCAAGGTCTTGGGGAGCAGCCCTGCAGCAGGCAGTGTTTGCTAACCAGAGCCCTAGGATCTTGTCTGCCCTGGGCTTATCTACCTGGGGAGCAACTCTCCAGGGCAGCTCCCTTGGCGGCTGAGACAGGTCCCAGGGCGATTGCAGGTCCCACGGGGCCACAAACGCAGGCAAGACTGGGTGTGCACCCACATAAGCCACCACCCACGGGCACATGTGCTGGGTGCATGCACACATGTATCTGGGTGCTCCCCTGAGGCCCCCTCACCCCGTTCCCCACGGGTACTGAACAGGGGCCGCTTTTCTGCTCCGTTAGCCACGGCTGTGCCGGCACATAATGACATGGTAATTGTGAGCAGCAGCCCGGCCACACGCACTGCCCGACCCACGGTAGGTGCTGCCCAGGGAGGTCCCACCGTCTGCACCCCTAACCCACCCACGGGACCCCTGTGTCCGTCTCCATCTGGGATCTGCCCCAGTGGCAATGTAGGGGGGAAGACCCTTGGCAGGCTGCAGTCACCTCCTCGCCTGGGAGCTGGGAAACCTGTTCTTCCCTGTGGTGTTTACACGGGTAAGAGGGGTCCTCTGCCGCTGCACATCGCATTTTCTGCTTGGTCACTTCCATCTGTGTCCCCGCATAATGATTTTTTCTGCTACATTAATTTAACACACTGCGGCGAGCCGAGGCGCTGGGACCCCGGGCTGCTTAATTGTGTCAAAGGAAAGGCTCCAGCTCCTGCTTTCATCAGTGGCTGGGGCTGCTGCAGGGTGGGTGTCCCTGCGGGGGGGTGGGAAGGAGTCTTGGGGTGGTCGTGGAGGCTGGAGGGAGGCAGCAGTGGAAGAGTGTGGGATGTCAGAGGGCTTGGTGTGAGACCCCCTCATCCCAGGGCAAGCAGCATTTCCTGGCTTAGGCTATATATTGGGGGCTGTGAGGTGAGGGTGGGGAGTCCTGGGGATCCTAAACTTCCCTTCCAAAGAACCTGGCAGCATGGGGTATCTTACTTCATCCCTACACATGCTGCAGCAGGATGGCAGTGGCACATCCTGGCTCCCAATGCTCTGCCTAGGGCCAGTTGCCCGCCACCAGTGGTAGCCAGAGGGTTAAGTGGTGTTTGTGTTGGCTGAATGAGGCAGGAGCCAAACAAGCCCCCACAAACGGAGGTGAAGGGCTGCCCAGACGGGATGTGACAGCCCGATTTCAGGGCTGTCAGCCCCGGCATGGTGGGCATTGAGCAGGGACATTCCTCCCCGACATTCTTTGCTCCCCTGACTCCCACACTGAGGGCATCAACAAAAGTAACGGGCAGCCCCTGCCTACCTCACCCCACCGTTTGGGTGCCAAGGGGCATCCATGGGGCACTGCAGGGCTCAAGGAGCCCACAGCCAGGGGGAGATGCTGGAAGCCCCCCTCAGCCTCCCTGCTGGCGGCCCCGCGATAAGTGGCCTTTGGTATTTGCAAACATTGTGGTGAGGGGCTGGGAAGGTCTCGGCCTACCCCAGCAGGTGCCTTTGTGCCGTGTGGACCCCCGGGGGCTCATTTCCATCCCGCCCGGGCTCTCCTCCTGCTCCTTTCAGTGCTGACAGGCGTCACTACCCGCTCCACCACCGTGCCGGAGCCTGCAGCAGCAGTGCCAAGTGCACAGCTGTGCCCCAGCCCGACACTGCTCCTATCCTGGAGGTTCATGCCCCCATCCCGCTGTGTCAAGCTGTTGTGTGTGCCAGTGCCCTGTGGAGTGGTTTCTGAGCTGCTCTGTCTGGTCCCACCAAGGGTCCCTGCATCCGTGCACATTTCCACTGGTGTGTGTGCCCACTTGTGCACAGGCTGCCTCGCTCAGAGGTGTGTGCATGCCCCACCCTGGCCAGCTTCAGCTAAGTGTACCCACTCTGCCCTTTTTGCACCCTCCCTGTCCTCAGGGAGGGCACCAAATCTCTTGCTCCAGCTGAGTGGGATGCCCTGGGCTGGCATGTGGGTCTGCCCAGCCTGGCACAGCCGGTTCCTGTGGCTCAGGGATATCATGAGTAGCTCTGGGCTTCCCACAGCTTCCAGAACCCTCCCTGTGCACCTGGTTGTGGGGTCACCTCATCACTTCCAATGCGTTTTGGGAGGCCATCACACCCACATCCCCCACCAGCCCACAGGGACCCATCCCAGTGCAGCTGGCTCTCCAGCACTGCCCGTTGGCTGGAACTGGTGTTTTATGGCCTTGCTCAACACCTGTGGATCAATGGCATTTTATTTGTTTTGGGAGTTATAAAGGTAAATTGACCCAGCTGCGCCTTTGCAACTGCTCTCCCCTGCTGCCAGGTGCAAGATGGAGGGGAGGGGCAGGAGAAAGGGGACCCCAGGACACGGTGCCCATCCCTCACCGTGCCGGGGAGTGCTCGAGGGAGATGGGGTTGCTCTTTTCTCGTGCTTTTTGTGGCTGGAAAATCTCCTCGGGGGCCCCCGGTGGTGACCTCTTCCTGGGCGCAGCGCTAAGCCCTTTGTAATGGGATTTTGTGGCAGAACCGGCAAATTAGGGGCGAAGTGAATGTGTTAAGCTGCTGGTTTCTTTCTGGTGGGTTCCCCCTCCCCAGCCCACGCTGGCCAAAGCCCTAACAAAGGCGACGAGCTCTGCTTTTATCTCCGGTCCTTAGAAGTCAGAGCTATACAGGGCTGTGCTTCCCCCTCTGAAACGAACAGGCTGGGACAGAGATGAGGACAGCGACGGGCAGAGCTCAAGGCTGTGGCAAAGGAGGCTGGAGCATGGGAGGAACATGCTGCAAGCGAGTCATGCCAACACATTGGCTGCGGGAGTAAATCTAGGGAAGGGGGACAAAAGGGCTCACCTCCCGGCCAGGGAGATGTGGCACCAAGGGATCCCCGTAGCATGGGATCCCCCCGTACAGCATTAGGAGGGGCAGCTAGGATGGGACAACGTCTGGATCTGCCTCAGTGTGGGAACGGTCTCTCGCTGGGGCGATGGAGCGGGAGGACCCGCCTCTGCTTCAGAGTTAATATTGTTACAGCACAAAGGCTTCATTAACACTGACAAACACAAGCCATAATTACTATTAAATACCCCGCATCACTGATGGGTTTGGGAGCTGGTGTGCCCTCTCCTACCTCATGTTCCCCAACTATCTGGGGTTCCTTTGCTGTCCCTGGAGGGGTCAGGGAGGTCCAGCTGCCCCTCAAAAGATGAGAATAGACAGCCCCCAGCCTGGGACGTCTCTCCCAGGCACAGCCTCCCCCCCCACCGGGATGTCTCCTTTCAAGGTTGCCTCACCATCCCTTCTACTTAGGCTGAGAGACGATCCTCTGGGACCTGCCCCTCTGCCCTGCCCCTGCTCTCAGCACCCTCAGACAGGAGAGAAGCACCCTGGGGCTGGGCAGGGAGTATGGTGCTTTGGCACCCCAAAAACCCCCAAACACAGGCAAGGGACAATGTGGTGCCCCCAGGGCTCCCATAAGGGCCTGATTTATTGCTGTCTCCTGAAAGATGCCATTAAGAGGGCGGCCGGAGCAGGGAGCACAGCTGCCGGAGCAGATCAGTGCCTGATTAATGTTGGGCAACTTGTTATATTGTCAGATAATTATCCCCAAACTGTATGACTTTTCTGCTAAGTGGCAGCGCTTAATTGCGTTTTTAATTACACTGCCATCACCACAGCCCCTCCGTGCGGGAGGCAGGGATGCCAGGATCCGGGCAGGAGCGGGCTAGGAGGCCCAGGACCCCTTGCAGAGGGCACGGAAGGGACATCCCGTTCCCAGAGACCCCATCTGGTGTGAGGCACACAGCTGCGGCATCCCCAAGCCGTGAGTGCTGCAGGAAGCGAGGTTTTGGCATGACCCCTCTTGGTGCTCCCCGAGGCGGAGGAAAAAAAAAGGTGCAGAAAAAGAGTGGGTGAGACTGAGCGCCCCCCTTGCTCTCCATGGGCTTCGAGGGCTCACAACCCCCTGTGGCCACCCCTCCCACCCCCGTCACCATCCGGCTGGGGGCAGCCTGGGGTCTGGCTTCCCCTCGCAGGCAGGGACGGGTCAGGGGTCAATGCATTTAAAATTCCTCCTCGTTCTCAAACTCCGGAGAATGGCCGGGGGGCAGCGGGTGTGTGGGGAGCACCCGCCGGCACCCCGGGCGAGCAGCACACGTGTGTGAGCGGGCGGCAGTGCTCATGTGTGTGAGTTCACGTGCATTCGCGTGTGTGCACAGGGACCACCAGCGTGTGCTTGTGTGTGTATGGGTGCGGGTGTGAAGCATGTGCATACAGGTGTGGATATGTGGATTTGGGTGTGTGCCTGCACGTGTGTGAGTGTCCAGGTGTGAACACTCTCATCTGCATGTCTTTGTGCACATGGAGGTATGTTTGCACATGTGCGCCTGTCTGTGTGTGTCTGAGTGCGTGGAGGAGAGGTGTCTGTGTCTGTGTGTGGGACGCCAGTGCCACGTGTGGGTGTATGTGTACATATCAGTATTTCAGTGCCTGTGTGTGCAGAGGTGTGCGTGTGGGTGCACACCTGGCTGTGGGATGCCGCTGTGCCCCCAACCCGCCAGCTCTGGCAACGGGGGTGGCCACAGTGGGCCCCGGCTTTGTCTCCCACCCCAGCCATACTGGACCTCCCAGGGAGCTTCCCGGGACAGGACCCCTGGGGCTTCAGCTGCAGGAGGCACCTGCAAGTTACAGCAGCCCCTCTCCCCCAGCCATCCCTCCCTGGGACAGTGATGCTCACAGTGCTGCAAGGGGCACAGCCTGGCACTGCTGGAGTGCCAGACCCCCACGGGGTTCTTCTCTGCTCCCCAGGGCCAAGGGGCAACTGGGGTTGCTCCAGCCAGGGTACAAGGGGCTGGGCAGCCTCCACACCACATCCCTCCCCACCAGCCGGACGCTGGGCAGCGCTGGGAGGAAATCCAGGCGTTATCGGGCAGCTGGCTGCAGCCCTTGCTGTGGCCTCTGGCCCTAAATTTCCTGGCACGACCATCACAGCAGTGTTATCCTGGGCTGTGCCTTTCCCACCAAGGTGGGCCCCAGCCAGCAGGAGACACAGCTTCCCCTTGACACAGCAGGGCTGAAGGGATGTGGTGGATCAGGCCCCCCAGATCCCCATTATACTGGTGGAGAGGAAGAAACATGGACTTTGCTGAGGAAGGAGCCAGTCCTGATCCCCACAGTGGTGCTCAGCTGTGCCCCCCACTCAGACGGTACATGGGCTGGGGTAAGCATTAGGGCAGGGAGGGGAATAAGCCCCCTGAAATGCATCCTGACCCTCAACAGCCCACTCACAAGCCCCTCTTATCTTCACGGCAGCCGGATGGAGTCTCACCAGAGAGAGGCTGAAATTTCCAGGAAAAAAATGTAAATAAAGGTCCCTGTCCCGCCTGTCCCCTTATCTCAGGAATCCGGAGCGCGCCGGGCCTTTCTCCCAGCCATATTTCATCCCAGCCATTGCTGCTGGCCGCGAATCAAAGCGGCAATGATGGGGATGGACAGAAGCTGTGCCTCGGAGCCCGCCAGCACCCCACAATTCCCACCCCACAATGTAGGGTGGGTTTAGGACAATCAGAGGGGCTTGATACTTCAGACTTCACCACATGCCATCCAGCCATGGGCTTTCCAAGATGGAAATGTTTTTGGGTTCCTGTTGCCCACCTGGTATCCCCAAGCAGCAGAGTGGGGGCTCGGCTGCTTCCCCTCCCTGCTCTGAGATCAGCTGCTAATGATGTCTCCTGACCTGCTCAAAAAGAATGTAAATTATTCAGCTTCTCATCAGGGCAATTAAATGAGCTCATCATTGCAGGCCATAAATATTTCAGGGGGGCAGGGGCTGGAGAGATGGGGGGATTGGGGGTTGCAGGGCTGCGGTTGAGCCCCATCCCTTGGCCAGGAGGTGCAGCGATTGTGTCCATTCTCAGCCCACTGTGGCCAAAGAGGGCAGGGAGGTGGAGTTGGGGGTTTCCAAGCAAGTGCCTTGGAAACTGGAGCCCAGATGTCTGGGTCCCATGCCCAGCACTGCCGTTCCTCTGTCTGTCGGGGTTACTTTGACTGCTGAAGGAGGCCAGGTGCCGGCAGCCCACCCCTGCCTCACCTCCTGCATCCCACATTGCCCCCTTTTTCGGAGGACAGCCGGGGGTTGGTGGCACTGTAAGGGGCTACCTCTACCCTAGAGATCCCAAATCCCCCCTGCCCTCCCCTTGCCCTAGGCTGTGCCAACCTCTGCCCGCCGCCCTCCCCAAAGCCTGCGGGTTCTCCGTCAGGATTTCTCTTTCCTTTCTTCCTCGCACCGAACAATTAATAATTTATCCCATAATAAAAGAGGAAACAGTTAATGAGATGAAAACAAGCCAGAAACATCTGCTGGGGCTGCTTTCATCGCTTCCCTGGGCCGCNCTTCCTCGGGAACCCCCAGGCCAGGCACTCTTTTCCCACTGCACCATCAAAAACTGGTTGAGAACTGCCAGGCTCAGGTCATGCATGAATAGCAGTAAGGGTCCTGACATGAGAATGTCACCCCAAAATGGGTAGTGAAGCCTGTTAGTCTGGTGCTGCCCAGTGTCCCCAGAGATGTGTCTGGGCTGCTGGAGGGGGACAGAGCTGATCCCCTGTGTTCTCTCTCCCCAGATCCCATATCCAGATGTTGTTCATTAGTGGTGATCCAATCACCAGTGAGCATGGCTGGCCCTGGGACCTGATACTATCAGGATGGCAAAGCAACCCCAAACCCTCCTGGAGTGCCAAGGGAGACATGTGAGGATGGGGCAAGGCACTCTGCCAGCAAAGGAGGCTGAAGGACTGACCCTGGGACTCTGTGCTTTGCTGAGATTTTTGGGGTCCTAGGAGGAAGCTTATTTTGGAACCGCTTATTTTGGAACATGGCTTCATGGCATGCGAGGAGAGGTGAAAGGCAACGTGCCCAGGAAGCAGTGGGGATGCAGTGGGGTGCTGGGGAAAGGGAGGGCAGAGAGAGGGGCACAGAGAGCGGGAAAGGGATGGGCAAGGAAAGGGAAGGGGAAGGCAGCAACGCCCGGAGGCTGCTGACGTGCAGCCACGACCCAGGCTGGAGAGAAGAGCCTGCCCCGACCAGCCCCACCACTAGTTTGGCCATGAGGGGGTCTGTGAGGACCCCATGGAGGTTCCATGGGCTTGAGTGCTGCAGGGCTGGGGCTGGAGAGGGAGTTTGGGCAGGGGGTAGCGAGGTTTGAGTAGGATGCTGTCACCTGCCTCTGCTTCCAATTTAGCTGATCCTCACTTCAATCCCTGCAGCTCCCTAATCTGTTTGTCTTCCAAAGCCATTAAGTTAATTCCAAGCCCAGCAAAATCCCATGGCTTTCATCCCAGCCCACCCTCCAGCTCAGTGGGTCTGGCAGGGGCACGGCGGGCAGTGTCCAGCATAGAGCCCCTTGCCATAATGAAGAAGCAGGAACACGATCCTGCAGCCTCCAGCCCAGGCTCCAGCAGCTCCAGGGCCTGGTGCCGGCTAAGAGCCATCATAGGGACAGGCGGGTGTGATGACAGCTGGGGAGATGGCCTGTCCCTCTGCCAGCCCGGACAGACACCCGGCCCCACTCTGAGAGGTGCTGCGGAAAATCTGACATCAGCATCAGCACAGAGGAATTTGACCATCCTGGCCCATCCCATCTGGGGATGGGGAACGGGGCCCCTGCCATGCACCAAAGTAGACTTGAGCAGGGCAGAGCAGGCAGAGGGCTATAAGTTCCCTTCTTTGTTCTATTGCTTCCCAGGGCCACGAGCAGCCAGGGGGTCTGGAAGCATCCCCAGGGTACAGTCACTGACTCTGCTCCCCATAGGCACATGCCCCTCCATACCCTGAGTGCAGAGAACAACCAGCTCATGACACTGGTGATGCCCCCTGGGCCAGCCAGAGACAGTGGTTGGGGTTGATTTTCCTAAAAGCCCATTTTTTCACCAAGGGCCTCAGTGAGGGGAAGGAAGCCTTTAATCCCTTCCCAGATCCCTTGGGGCTTTTGGCATGGCTGTGGCCCCGTTACCCTTTGGTCCCCTCTGTTCCCCACCCCACAGGATGTGCCTGGCAGTCCCTGGGAGGGCTGGTGGCAGGTGGTGATGAGGAAGCTGCCGAGACATGGAGACAACCCCCAGCTGCCCCCATGCTGGAGACCCCGACATCCTGCTCCCCTCCCCCAGTCACACTCCATCATCTCCTCGTTCCCAGCCTGGGTAATTGGTGGCCTGGTGACAGACGGGCTCATTAACAGCTTAATTTCGGCTTCATCTCTTCCTGCTTGACCCCCAGCCCAGGTGGGGACCAGCCCAGCAGGGTGCAGGGATGGGCACCCGGAGGCCACATTCCTGTACCCTATGGGGGCACCTGCAGAGCTGGTGGGAGAGCACACACACACGTGCAACATGCACAGGCTGGCAGTACTGCCCTGGGGCAGCGCACATGGCCCTGACATCAGGATGCATAGGAGGGGACCCTCATTCCTGGGCATGAGGACAGTGCTACCCTGCCCCTTGCCCCACTGGGTTGGGCAGGGATACCACTGCAGCAGGTGCCCACAGGTGCTGGCAGTTGCCCACTTTCCTGGTCTCACCCTGGTCTTGTTTGCTTCCGTAACGGTGGCGGTGTTTCGGCTCCTTTGTGCCGGCAGATAACAGGGATCGCCGCTGTCTCTGAAGCACCGGCCAGCAGCCCAGGCACTGCTACTACCCTGCACCCCAAACTGAGCAGAGGATATGAGGATATGAGCAAGGGGTGAAGGCAGGGGTGCAGGCAGGGGTGCAGGAAGGAATGGATGACCGGTACAGGCAGGGTTGCAATTAGCAGGCACGTTTTCCACCCCCACTGCTCCTCTGCTTTGCCTTTGGGTTCATATCACAGCTCAGGAGCCCATCGCCAGCAACCCTGTCACCAAAGCAGTGCTCAAAACTCTGTCCCTCTCCCCATCCCCAGCAAAGGCAACTGGCAGCAGCCCATGATGGCTGATGTGGGGCCCCCAAAGGCCGCCCCACCGGATGGAAGCCTGGCCAACTTTCAAAGGCGCTTGTGTTGTATAATTTATCGGCAGGAGATAACAGACAAGCGGCTAACACGGGAGGGGGGCTGTACGCCTGCTCTGGGGAGCCTGGCACCGTGGGCGCCGGGGCTGCTGGCATCCATCACATTGAGGGCATGGGCACCTCCCTGGCCAAGTAGGTCCTCTTTTGTGCAGGGATGTTTTGGGGGTGTCCCAAGGCAAAGGTCCCACTACAGAATGGGACCTTGCTTTGGAGGTGCTGCCTGCTGTGAGCAGAGACTCTGTGGCCTACTGCACGACCAGAGCAAGGGGAGTCAGGTTCAGTATTTCTGTGGCTCTTCACCTCAGGGACTCATGTGTTGGGCACCCTCGCACAGCCCATCATGGGGGAAGGGCAGCAGGTATGGTGGGAGCATAGTGGGAAGGGCTGGTCCCACGAGCACAGGGGCAACACCTCCAAAGCAGGGCTCCGGATATGAGGAGGGTTTGTTTAATCTCAGATAAGGAGGCAACGCCAGACACCTGGCTGGCAAACAGGCTTCCTCCGGGCAGCAGCACCGAAAGCAGTGCCGATCCCACAGCACCTGCCAGCGTCTATGCCAGGGCTGTCTGTTCACCCCCTGCAGCATGGAGCTGCATTAGCTGGACACATGAGTCCTTCTGGCCACTCACACTCCGTGACACACCATGGCATGGCATGGCATGGCGCATGGCATTGCATGGCACATGGCACAGGGTCAGCAAGGCAGCAGGCATGCGGCAGAGCCCAGGCAGATGGGGATGGAGTGCAGGGAAAAGCAGGGTGCCCCATTTTCTGCCAGCTCTGGCCAGATTTACACCAGGGCCGGCCCTGCCCTGGCCAATCGTGCCCCACAGGCTGCTCAGGCATGGAGCCAAAGAGGGGGCTTGGGGCCAAGGAGGGGTCTTGGCACCACACAGCCAGCACCCAGGAGGTTCAGGGCTATGCCAGGCTTCTGCTGCCACTCTGATCCTGTGGCATCTGGGAGGCACATGGAAACCCACCCACCCCTCCTCCCCAGCTGGCCCTGCAGGTGGCTGTGTGCCCATGACCCCTGTGTGGAGCTGTGCCTGCTTGTGCCCAGGGTCGGGGCTCAGGTGTGCCCTGGTCCCACAAGGGCAGGGAGGCAGACGGCAGTGCTGGTTGGCAGGGTCAGTGGGCAGCAGCAGCCCTGGGGGGCTGCCTTACCGGCTGGTGAGCACAATCCCATTGCCTGCTGGTCTGCATTGAGTGTGCCAAGTCTCGGCAGGGGCAGGCAGGGACAGCCAGGTGGGATTATCCCTTTGTGTCACTCTGCAGTGGCCCTGAGAGCATCCAAGCAGGGAGCACATCTATGCCATGGCCTCCCTGGTTGAGGCCACAGCCTGAATCACACCAAGCTCCCAGGGGGTACCCCTGAGGACAGTGGGGGCTGGCACATGAATCCTCTCCGAGAAACAGCCCTGGGACCCATGGCATCCTGCTTTAGCCAGCTGGTCCCCGCCTGGTTGGTCACATCCCTCCAGAACAGCATCCCGGGGATGCTGGAGGGGACAACTGGTCGGACTGGTGAGCCTGCCTGTAGTAGGACTCCCTCAACTCCGGCACACCCTGGCGGTGCCCTGTTATGTTCGGTGTGTTACTGCCACCCCCTGGCAACATGCACAACCCCGGGTGCCCCTCACAGGCCCCCACGCAGGGGTAACTCAGGTCCCACACAACTCAGCTCTGGAACCCAGACAAGGGGGCAGGGGCACTCCAGGGTGCAGGATGCCAGGAGGGCACAGGGACCCCAGAGTGGGGGGTCCACACCCCATGCCTTGCACATGGCCTAAACATTCTGGCAGGAAGGTTTGTTCCCCCTCCCTGAGCCTGGGTGAGAAGAGTGGGGAGGGGGCTGCAGGGCTTGCGAAGGGATCACTCGCTCAGGCAATGATTAGAAGGAGCCGAGGTCACGTCCCAGCGAATTAAGACCGTCCCTGCTGAGTGCCACTGCCGCGGGGTGACCCTGCCGTGAACCGCCCGCACTCTCCCGACAGGCCACCAGCCCTCTCGCACCAGCACTCCCCCCGTCACGCCAGTGTCCCTGCTGTGCCACCACACTGTCCCGTTCCGTTGCCTGCGCCGCAGGCATGCGTGGGGATGCACTGGCACCGTGTCACGGAGGGGGCACACCATGGGGAGGTCACACCTGTGTGGGTCTGGGGACCACAGACATCTCGTGACAGGCATCCCGCTGTGGATGCTGGAGCACCTCGGCTCTCGGTGGCACCTCGGACCACGACCTGGAGATATCTGGCTTCTAGGGACAGAATGGGCTATGTCCCCACGCAGTCACCTTGCTGCAGGTATCAGGGCCATGCAAGGGGATCTGTGTCCCATAGATGTTCCCACTCACGGGAACATCTGGTCCCCAGTGAGCTGCTGGCGTGTGCTGCACACGTGGCACAATGCCACCTTGTCACACCTGCCCGCTCCACCAGGCCCCGTGCAGCCCCCTCTGCGCCACGTCTGGGCGGTCACCGCCTGCCCAAACGACGTGAAGAGTCCCCGCTGCCACGTCTTGCCTGAGCCAGGTTAAAATCGATTCAGGCAAGCTGGCGGTGGCATTCGGGGGATGGATGGGCGGGACAGCGCTGAACTCCTGAACCCGCGCCGGCAGCTCCCGCGGAGATGCCAGGCATGGAGCACCGCGTGGTGCTCAGCGTGTGAGCAGCCCCCGGCCGTGCCAGAGCCCCTCGTGCCCCTCACGGTTCATCGGCAGGACAGGGGTGACAGTACCACACATCTGCCCCCACCATGGCTGGCGTGGAAGGGGGAAGGAGCTGCTGGGGGCTGCAACCCCCGGGACCATCGCTGGCTGAGCCCGCACAGCTCATCACACCAACGCCTTGCTGTGGCTGGGAGCGATGGGTGAAGCCCCTCTGTG